>JAWWEU010000037.1:5616537-5812742 GCA_035583155.1 Acropternis orthonyx | reverse complement strand
GTTTCCCCCCCCCCCCCCCCCCTTCCCCTCTCTTCTCCAAAGTACTTTCCTCTCCTGCCAGTGTGAGCTTTTGGCCTGAATATAAATCTCCTGATACTAGATGCATATAGAAAATGGGAAGGATACTAATGGTGCACAGCAGTGGGGCTGTGTGTGTATGTGTGTGTGTTTGTTTTTCTTCTGCTTTAATGGTAAGGTTTTCCCTTCACAGTGTGTTGTCAGGGGATTATATTGGTCATCCTAGGTGGGAGTGTCTCTGTTCTTGTTTCACTGTTTGTTTCTCCATGTTGTGGGAGCAGGTGAACATCTTTTGGGGTTATTGTGAAGTGATGCCAGAGACCCTGAGAGTGTGGAATTTGTTAGAGGGAGAGAGAGACTGGAAGTGGTTTCAGTTTCTTTTCCTTTTCCCTCCCCCGCCTTGTTTTGACTTGTATATATTTATAATAGCCCTTTCCCCTTTCTATCATGTCTCTCATAACTTTCTCTCCTATGGGGAAAAGAACACATGAAAGCTGCTTTTAAAATATTGTACACATGGACTAAGATTGCCGGTATGCAGTGGGAGACTGATAGTTACACAGTCACTGTGATCAAGTAATGGCAGGCTGGATCACCTGTTTTTGGACACAGGATCCCTGATTCAATCTGGGCAGGATGGACCAGCTTTGTCAGTGTGAAAATGGGAGGTGTGGCGTGAGCAAGGAGTTGCAGGGACACTAGAAATTGTCTTGTGGGTCTTGCAGCTGAATGCTGTCCTGAAATACTACTGAGCTCTGTGCTTTGTCAGAGAGTTCCTTTGGGATGCCGATACCAGCCTTGGAAAGGACTGAACTGTGTCCACTGAAACTCTCTGCCCTTTGCCCCCTCACCTGAACCTGGCTGCCTGGGCACAGACCTCAGGCATGGAACATGGTGCAGATGGTGATGTTCAACAGTCATACCATGCCAAGCCATAGTCTAGAAACAACCTTCATATAGAGTGTGTTGTTTCTGTTCCCTTCCTGTAACACATGCAATATGACATGGCTTTGTGTGTATTTTAAGTTGAAGGTAGTCAAGAGTTTTCTTAGTTGGTTTTTTTTTTTTTTGGTTTTTTGTTTGTTTGTTTGTTGGTGTTTGTTTGTTTGGGTTGGGGTTTTTTTTTTTTTGTGTGTGTGTGCTGCAGGACTTGACAAGTGTTTATAAGTTACTCTTCCCCCGGTTTTGGGACCAACATGCTCAGCTCTGTTGGGTCCTATTCTTCTAGCCCCTCAGAATGTGAATGAGCCTTTCCCTGTGGTTTGTGATTTCCCCTGGAGAGGCAGGAGATGCCAGCATTGAGCTATCTGGCATTTTTCTCTGGAAGTGTGATGAGCCTAAGAAAAAGACTCCCACTTTACATGTGAGCCCAGGAATGCCTGTAATACAGAACACTGTAGAGAATATAAATTATGCATACTGAGTGTGAAGTTCAGTTTTCGCTTCTGTCTTGTCTCCATTTTTCTTTTCAGTTCTTCATGATAGCTTGAATTTTCCGTGTTTTTGCCTCAACCCACACTCAGATTTTTTCCTTTGGGGAAAACTGGAGCAAAATCAATTTTAGTGCAATTTTTCAAGCTTCTTTGACTTGCACCTACATCTGTTTGGTGTGGGGGAGTGGAATTTTATCATAAAACGTTTGATTTATATAATGTATTCAATAAGCATCGAAGATGTGCCAGGTACTTTCTCAGCCCTTTTGGATGAGAAATCTTGCAAGCTAAGAACTTAATAAACAAAGAAGTTCCAGAACTCAAAATTTCCCTGCTCTTAAGGTCTCCATATATCTAAGGAATAAACCAAGTTGGAACAAAGCAGATCCTGAGACTTGTAAAGTACAAAATGTCACATGCAGTACTGATGAGATCTAACATGATAGGAACAGCTATTTTTTTTAAAAACACATTTCTTGATCCTGTTATCTGCCCAGATTAAAACAAGCTCAGCTGAGATGTGTCCATGCAGCAGCTCTACTTCCATTGCAACTCTGAATCTAGTTTTATTAGTGAAGATGTTGCTATGAGTGTATGATACTGCACTAAGGGCTCATCCAAACAGGGTCATTGATTCAGACCAAGGTAAGTTACAAATCTGAATGCAAGAGCTGGTCTTAGTTCATCATCCTAACGAAGAGGTGATGGGAATAGTTAATAAGGAATAGCTGTTCTGGAATAATCCCATTTAAGACAAACCCTCACTCTTTCTATAATTGCATTCCAGGGAGCTATTCTGTACTGAATCAGCATGGGATAGAGTGCCTAGAAGACGTTCAGCCCAAGCACAGCTAGCGGTGAGTGGGGCAATGCACTCCGGGACGCCCTGGTGCAACTATCACTAGTGAGCAGCAGAGCAGCAGAACTGGCTGCCTGTACATCTCTCTAGAAGGCAACTGAAAGTAATATATCAAAATCGCAGTACAGAGGCCTCTCTCTTAGCAGGGATGAAGTATGAGGTGCCTGTTACTGTCTGAGCATTAACCTGGCGTTGCGGACAGAATTCATGTCTCAACTCGTAACTGATCATGATTTGATTAAATGTTGGGGTGTTGAAAGGACTTGTGTGCTTTTTCCCAATGTGAGTATTTACATCATTATGTGGGAGCAATCAATTTATCAAACCCATCTGATTATTCAATAGTGCGGAAAGACAGGTGGTTGGAAGAAAATGTGTATTGTTTTTAAGGTGGACAGAAAATCGGTTTAAAAGACATTTACATGAGTTTTGTTTTTCTTATGAGAACCTACACTAACAACCTAATCAAGCAAAGGAAAATCTAATAATTTATAATTGTCAATAATTTATAATGCCATGAAAATTTTCCTGCGGCATAAAATTTTGTGCTTGTCCTTGCCAAGGAGGATGGGCTGAGGTAGAGATGGTGCTCTTGTGCTTCACTGGATTGTAGTTGTGATATAGTTGCTGTTAATTCATAGCTCTCCTGACTTTTGGAATTCATCCCTTCCCTTAAAAGGGAAGGTGGCAGCCTGGAGTGGAGAAGCTCCAACTGCAGCCCTTTGGATGTTAATCCACCCCGACTTTCCTAAGCCTCCTACTTAAATCATTATCTTAATGAATCACCATTGCTGCTATCTTCAGTGCTACACAGGAACATGCAAATTTTAAACAGCCTGGGGGAAAGCCCTTTTTGTCTGCAAAGTGCTCTGATACTTGCATTTAGATGTTGCCGTGATAGATACCCCGGATACTCCCTTCTGCCTAACACCGTGGATAGATCCTGGGGTGTAGCTATTCCCAGAGTGTGCCTGCTGGGCAGCTCTGGGGCTCGCCCCGGGAAGGGATGGATGTGATCACTGTGGTGCTGCCTGTGAGCAGCAGCTGGAGCTCAGGCGGTTGAAGCCAGATCGCTGCAGGCTGATTCTTCACAAGGAGATAAGGGAGTGAGGATGAGGGTCCCTCCTCAGCTCTGCAGCTGCCATTTTGACTGTGGGCAAGTTTCTTCACCTCTTTCACTTGACTTTTTGCATAGGTCAAATAAACCATGCAAATGTTTATGGATCTACTAAATTTTCTCCCAAGTAGGTATCAAGGAATTTGATACAGCAGAAAAATTACCAGTTTGCTAAAAAAACCCACCTAACATTTGTTTGAGAGAAAACTGGACATAGTGAAACCACTGCAAAATACCTCCAAGACTTTCAGTATTTGTTGTCCAGATTTTTCCTTGAGGAGTCAGGTTGACCATACACTGAGCTCTGCCCACTTCCAGCTCTCTAAGCTGATCACTTGAGAAATGTTTACTTGCAAATGGTGGGTATGGAGAGGGCCAAGCTGAGCTATTTCAGATGGCAAATCTTTGTGGTTATTTACAATATGTATTGAAAGATTTGATTCCTTTATTTATCAAACCAAAAGCTGAGGATGCTGTTTCATGCAAATGTCCTAGATGGTAAGCACCCTTCTCAAATTGCAAAGTCAGTTCATCCATTGTCCCTTTTCTGTGGCTTAGAAGTAGAGTCCATTCCCTTACTATGGGTCCATTCCCTTACTACAGGTGACTCTTCCTCAACAGCGGTAGTTCTGCTTCTGGAACAATGGCAGGATAAATGTGGAAGATACCAGGTGAACAGGGATCCTCTAGTCTCAGCTAGGTGAGGACAATATTAACAGAACTGAGCTTAAATGCATTTTCTGTGCTATCATGATCAGCTGTCAGTTCCTGCTGCAAGAGTTACGCCCACAAGAGGCCAGAACATTAATCTCAAGGAGGGCATCTTCATTCTTCACAGCTGAATCTTCTCTGAAACAACCTGAGCTGGAGCTAGATGCTTTTAGACTAAGAAGAAAGCAGCTTCTCAATTGGTTACCAAAGAAAGGGGATGTGAGCAAACAGTACGGTACTGACTGTAGCTCAAGGCCAGGACAGGAGTCCAGTGTGAGGCAGGAGATCCTGTCTGCTCCCTCAGCTCTTTGTGCACACCTTCCTGAGAGCAGCAAGGAAGTAGCCCTGTCACTCAAGGGACTCAGACTTTCTATCAGGCCTGGTGTGGCTCTGAACAGGCTGCCCCTTCCTTGTAATAGTGTTTAAGACACTCTTTGTAAACTGCTTTACAGTAACTTTGCTGCTTATTGTGAGCAGGCTGCTGTGTTCGCTGTATTCAAGCTTCTGGCTGGTTCAGATCCCTCAAGGATGGCAGCATTTTACAGTACAGGGGGTAAAGTAACTGGGGAAGCCATCTGTTGGATTCAGGGCTGTGAGAAGTGTCGGAGTAGGGATTTCAGAAATGTCAGAAGGGATGCCTACCTGTGTGTATAAATACATGTGTGTGCATATTGTGTGTGCATTTCAAAAGAGGAAATAGAGGTGACTGACATTTGAGGCTGAATGCAAAACTTAAATACAACCGTTTTTTCATTCCAGTCTTGGAAAGTCATGGTGATGGGTGTGGGCAGGTCTCTGGCTGACTTTCTGAATTCCCTTTATGTCAGAGCTCCAGCAAGGGATTTGGTGGAATTTTTCTTCCTATTGAGTAAAAGGGATGTTCTGTCCCACATTACTTTCCTTAGGAAACAGAAGGAAAGGGATTCTTCTCCTCAGATGTTCACACACACACATTTTTGCAGGCACTGTGTGCAAAATGTTCAACAAATGAGATATCCAGAAGGAAGGTTTAGATTTTGATATGCTGAACTGGATGACTTTATTCCCCAGCCTTTGCGTGCTCTCTCATGCTCGTGGGTAATTGTAGATTTTTGTTGGTGCACAAAGGCTGTTATTCCTGTAGTTTGCTCATTCAAATTCAGAGGTTTGTACCTGTGGAAGTCAAATGTGTCTGTGCTATTATTTTGTTAAGCTGTCTTGAGCTCCTTTGGTTAACTGCATGTTACTAGGAGTCTGTGTGTGCTCCAATTACCTGCTTGGTTTTCTGGTCAAAGTATGCTGAGATTCACTGTTTCAGTTCATAACTTTGTTTTTTGTTATCTTTCTCGTGACATGTTACAATTGCCTCTCTGAACTTTTGAAACTGGAGTTAAACAAACTGCTGCAACGGTTCCTCACAGTGTTGGCTAATTCAGCAGCACCTGAGCTGCTTGTAAGAAGCACAGAGAAACCTCAGCCGAGGGCTGGGACTGCAGTGCTGTGGGAACGAGTGATGCACAGAGCACTACACAGGTAGAGGGGTTTTAATCTGCAAGCATGCCTATCATTAATTTTAAGGGCTTTTGGAACCTTGGTAGTTCAGCTAAGAGAAGGGAGATAAGCCAAGCAATTATGTGGAGCAGCTCTATTTGGTGAAGCACGTCTCCTGGGATTAGCAGGGGCTCATGAGGCAGGGTAGTGATTTCTGCAACGCAGTGCCAAGTCTGACTGATCCTTCAGCTGGGAGGAAATGCTGTGCTCTCTGAAGAATCAACAAACTTTCTGGATGTTTACCCAAACTGGTAAACCAAACAGAAACCATCAGTGTGCTGCTGGGTAAATCCCTGGTGTGCCAGTGTCTTAAGGGCTGTGCAGTTCTGATCACTCCCTCTCAAAGGCAGTGGAGGGCCGGGGAAGGTCCAGAGAAAAGTAGTCACTGTGATTTCTCACTTTGCCATGGAGAAGAGATGACTTATTACAAAAATTGCAGATGTCTTATATTGTCATGAATGGGGTGGGAAAGGGGAGTAGGGAGTGATGCTTCATGGTTCTTGTGTTTGCTAAATTGATTCAAAGCAGGCAAAGCAGACGCACTCTGTCAAGCAGCAGTTACTACATGAAACTCATTGCCACAGGGTGTTATGGATAGCAGAAGTCTAAACAGATTGAAAAATCGATGGAGGACAGATAAGTTCTTATTAAAAGTGATGGCCTGGATGCAACCCCTGGATCAGGAGATCTTTAACAATTGCACAGGGTGTAAGAAGGTAAAAGACTGCCTGTACCTCTCACTGCTTTTGCTCCCCCTCTGCCGCCCTTTTTTTTTCTTTAACCTATTCTGGCTACTCCTGAAGAACAGACAGAGCTAGACCTTTGCTCTTATAGTATGGCTATTTTTATAGTTCAAAACTAGAAAGGAAACCAGCTATGCTGCAGTGCAGGGAACTAGTTTTGCCTCGCAGCCCCGCAGGTAATGCCAAGCACACTGAAATGAGGAATTTGGAGTCAAATGCCTAAAAGTGTGTGTGTGTGTTATAAAATGCCTCTGTAGCCTGGTTTCTTTGGTAAAATTCTGACTTAACAGGAAGCTGAGCTTGTTAAGGAAGCTGTAAGTCACTGCAATGTTTTGAATTATTTTTCACACTTTCTCTGCTTGGTGCTACAGTTGGTCGAGTCACCCGATAATGCCCCTATTGAGCTGACTTGGGTGTTTTAACTCGAGTAGTAGTGACACCTTAGGCTGGAAGCTGAGGAGGGCTGTCCTGCACAGAAGGGACTGGGGAGCACAACAGGGAGGGGAGAAGCAGAAAGTTGGGAAGGAGGCTGAAGAGGAAGGAAGATATCAAAATCTCTTGTATGTGCACAAAGGCAGGAAAGTGTAACAGAGAGCAGGGCTTATAATCATGACTTCAGCGGGGACAGTCAGTTGGTATTTGGGAGGTGAAAAACTCAGTTTTACGTTTTGCTAGACGAGTGTACTGTAATACAGCAGTGCCTCCTGGCAGGGAAAGCAATGTAATGTAAAGCAACACCGTGTGGAAGAGCACTTGGAGAGCTGTCAGAAGCTGAGTAGCTTGGAATGCTTCCATGTGAACCTGGAGCCGGCGAGCCTGCTGCAGCGTGGCATTCCCTGCCCCGCGGAGGAGCGCAGTGCAGCGCAGGCGGCAGTCGCCAACCTCGCAACGCAGCTCAGCTCTCCGGAGGAGGCTTTTCTAGGCAAAATTGTGAGAGTTTCATTCTTTTCTAGGGAGATTTATCTTCCAGCTCACAGAGCCCTTCTCAGTTCATGTGCCAGGCAGCCCTGGGGCAGATGAGTTTGTACCTGTTGGCTGTCACTGCCTGGCACACCTGAGTACTCCAGGGCATGAGGCTGCCAAGGGTAGAAAAGGGTTGGAGCTCTCCAGAGAGGGCTGCAGGAAAGCTGCTGAGTCTGATCTGATGGGGCAAACAAGTAATGACTTTTTTTTATATTTTTTTTTACAGTTTGTATTTACAGAGGGCTTTAATGCAGGGCATTGGCTTTTATTCCAGGTTTTAGATTTTGGGTGTACTTAGCAATCCTACTTGTGGTTTTTAAACCTCCCCCTGTCTCTGCCCCCAGCATTTTTCTTCCCTTCAGATCCTCTGCCTCACGCTATGTATTGCTATTATAAATTGCTTGGAATGATGGGTCCTGTTTCTTACTTGGAGCCTCTGGATGCTATTAACAACTAATTGGTGGAAAAGCTTGCTTAAACATCACAACCCCACATTATTTTTTAAATTGCCCTTTGAGGTGGCTGAAATGCTACTGAAAGACTACTTTTCTTTAATACTGGACATGGAACTTCATTAGGGAAGGGAAATAGTGTTCTTACTAGACTATTTCTGAGGTACCAAGTCATCTTTCTTTTAAAGGAGGGATGTGCAGTTTTATTCCCCTTGCTTGCTTCTCCCTCCACACCAGCAAAACATGTTTACAACAAGGAGCAATGAAGGTTTATTGGTTTTATCCCTTCGGTGCATCCAGACTTTTTTCAAACATCTGTAAGAATGGAATGATTCATTCTGTATGTTTGCCACGGAGCCACAGCTTGAAACCAGCAATATTGGTAAATTACCCAGGGAGATTCTCTCAAGGTCCAAGATATACATGTGACTGTTGTCCAGCATGATGTAGGAGCAGGGCACTGTGTCTAATACAGTGCTACTTCTCCTGTTGTAATCACATCAGTCAGATTACTGGATGATTAACCTGTGGTTGTGGGTGAGCTTGAAAGGCATCCTCCACCATTTGGAAACCAGAGGGACACACACGATGCACCTCACCTGGCTCAGTCTGCTGTGAGATTGGCTGAAGGGCCTCAGCTCTTGTTCAAAATGTAGCTGAGGTGTGTTCTGTTAGTGGCAGTGAGTACTGTGAGCCCACCATGGGGTCATCAGGTGACACTGGCATTATTGTCACATACTGAACACTGTCAGGCCAATCTCCTTGCTGGGTGATGGCTCCTGACCTTAGGAACAATGCTTCCTAAAACGGTTGCTTTGGTGTTCATGCAGTCACAGGGACACAGTTTACTCTGTAGGTGCCCACACGTTGTTCCAAGAGTGCAGCCCATGAGCTCATGGCTGTGCCTCATCACTAATGAATTGTTTGCCCCAAAGAGATGCCGTGGCCCTTCCCTGAAGGCTGTGGGAGCACAGCTGGGCTGCCCAAGGCAGGCCAAAGGAAAAACTTCATTGCAGGTTCCCTGAGCTTGACAGGCAGCCAGGTCTGTGCTGGCAATTAAAGTGTGAACTTTATAAATGGAAGTGCTATCTTGGGAAGGAATAAACAAATAAGGAACTTAGTGCAGAAGTGGTTTGAGAAATGTCACGGATTGTGAAGACAAAGATGAATTTGGAAGTAGCGTGGGGTGGTTTAATGAAAACCTATTTCTGCTGCACTTTCTGCATAACAGTCTGTCTTCTTTTTCTCCACCGTCTTCCTGATAGCAGGTTAAGCTTTATCCTTTTAACTTGGCATGTGTATTAAGATTTTTTGGGGGGGAAAAAAGATTTTCCTCTAGTATAAATTGCTAAACATAATGTGGGCAGATGCAATCACAGCCTCTCAGTATGCACACTAAGAAAAGGGAAGCAGAGTGTGTATTGTAGGAAATGGAACCTCTGCTTTTGCTGGTTTTAGTAGTCGTGGTTGGGAATCTGTGGGTTATTGTGCAAAAGTCAAGTGCATTGTAGATGTAATGACTAAAAGCTTCTGAATTGAACCATCTTTTTAATAACAATAAAAGGAAGAGAAACTCGAAGTTACAATAGCTGCCTTAAACAATTTTCATAGATCTTAGTGAACTTAGGTCTGTCTTTATTTAGGCACTGCTTGTCTTCTGCCAGAGGCTTAAGGAAAGAGAATGTTCAGTTGCAGAAAGTCTGTCCCTGAGCACGAGGAACAAGAGTTCTGACAGATGCAGCTGCTTTTGCAGGGAGATCTTCAGGCCATTTTTGCAGAAGTTTTCTTTTAATATTATTTAATGCAGTAAAGGATTCCAGTTGAGAGAACTGTGAAAGCCTAAGAAATTTGGGATGCTTGTTTTCCTTCTCTAAGCTGGTGAATAAGAAACTAGATCTAATGGGAGGGAAACATCAGGTAGCTCTAGATTTTAAAGGACAAGGAATGAGAATTTTTTAAATCATCAGCTACAGCTCACTTTTTATTAGAGCGTTTGTTTTGAATGTTAAACATGTTTGGACTTAAATGCTTAGTGTGCTTCATACAAAAATGAAATTAAAAATTCTCAATGGATGGCTACTTTTTGACTTTTCAGGCACTGTGATTCAAATGAGCAAAAAGAAATTGTCTGATAAAGTCATTGAGTTTCTATTAAAATAATGAAAGAAGGAAAAATGTCAGTTGGATAAATATCTGTGAAATGGAATAAATGTTTCAGCTGGAGATAGCGCACCTCTGGTTAGCAAAAAAATAATACCAAATTGAGAGCAGGTTATATTTAGTTGCAAATCAATACGGCTTAGCAGTTACCAGCCACTGATGATCCTTTATGAAAATAACTAGAGTGTAAATGTGAAACAAGATTAAAATTGGGAGCTTTCAATGACTTTTATTTAAATGCAGTCTTCCTCTACCACTGGACACTACCTGAATAAATAAATCAGTAAGTAAAAGCACGCTGAGCTGCTGGCATGGCATTGCTATGCTTCTCCTGTATTGGCTATGGTGAGATACACAGATAAGGGAAATTTCTTCTCTATGTTCACATAAGAAGTCATTACTGTGACAGTTGGTCTCTTTTTTTTCTTCCCCTTCCTCTTTCTCTCTCTCTCTCTCATCTCCGTTGCCCTCCCCCAAAATGGGCGCAAGTGACCTAAATTTGTGTTTTACATACTTCTCAAGGTATGTGAGACTGAAGATACCTCTGAACATGAATGCACCTGACCTCCTATTTTCCTGTGTTCTGTATCATTAAGAGAAACTGTAAGAGTCCTAAAAAGATTTTTCTTATTTCTCGTGGTCACATGTTTGGCACTGCAACTTTGAACATTAAAATTAATTATGGCCTTAGAGACAGACAGTCCAACAGTGAAATAGCTTGTAATTTATTTGAACTCTGAAATTCCACTGGCTAAAGTTGTGTAAAATTTTCCAATAGTTTATTTATATATTATTTTAAGAAAAAAAACACCTTAATTATGAGTCTGGTTCCTCAATAAAAGAGGGTAGCTATCTGGCTAATCACTGCTGTGCACTCGATCACTAATTTTCTCCTTAATGACAGTAGGATTTTTGCCATTTTCCCCCATAAAACTTCTTCAATTATATGACGAATGTGTTTGATTTACGGGGACACTCTCTAGGATTTTTTGCCCCGAGACAGCCATGTCATGAAATAGCTGGAGGTTGGTGAACAACCTCAGTTGGATTAAAGGCTTGCAAGTACTGACAGGAGTGGGAGTTGAGGGTTTGGATGGAGGCCTGTACAGAGGCACGTGGACAGCTCTGTTCTCAGCTACTCCCACTGGAATGGGGTGGTTTGTTTTGCTCTCACCTAGAAATTCAGATTTTCTGAATACTCAAGGAAAATGCATGTGCTGATGTGTCCCCATGGGAACACACAGCCCTGGGTATGCAGAGAGGTTCCTCCTAAGAAGGCCTAGTTTTCCCAAAGTCTGAATTTATTTTTTTTATTTTTTTTTGTGGAAAAATAAAGGGAGTGACTGCACTGCTGTACTAAAAGTGGGGATTTTAAAAAATGGCTTAGTAAATAACTGCTTCTGCATTAGGTGTGTCACCCGGTAACACAGTTCCTGGAAGTGCACATTCTGCATGTGGCACAGTTATGAAATTCATCTGGGCTCTCATTTGTCTGCTGGGGCCACAGACCTGCTCTAGTGACTTGGTTTCAAGTTGGCTGAGAAGGAGGGGACAGTCTGTCTTGTAAGATCTCATGGCAAATGTGTGAAGCTCAGTGGTCTCACCAGCCTGGCTGCCCACTGGCCAGGGAGTCACTGACCCTGCGGCTGCCAAAGAATAAAGGAAACATAAAGATGCTAAATCATGGTTATGGGAGGCTGTTCAACATTTAAACTCTTGGTGTCTGGGAACATGGAGTGGCATTTGCAACAGATGTTTGCCTGGTAATCAAGGACCCAGCATAAGAAATAGCTGGCTAAACAATAAGAGTTCACCTGGCAGTTAATGCTGATTTTTATGACTATGGACTTGAGATCTCTTGAAAATGAGAAATGTCAGTAGTTAGAAGGGTATTTGTTTGTAGGGGTAGATGGATTTGGGGGCTTTGAGATCCTGCTCATTTGTTTGAGAATGAATAGCCTTATTCTGGATTTATTTGAATAGAAATGTCCACTGAGATGAACAGATGACTGGGATGTCATTTTGTTTCCAGCTTGCACTGGACTGATGAGTTGTGTTCATTGAGCCCTCTGTATCGCCCAGCCCTTGAGGGGTTATAAAGCAGAGGTGGACTGAAGAAGTTCTACCTACACCACAGAAGAAGAACATTTAGCTTGGCACTGCCTTCATCCCCAACAGCTGATTGTGATGCCTGGAGGTATTTACTGTAGGGATGAGCACACAAACCTGATGTGAGCTCAAACCTGGAAATTTGAATTAATTAACCAGTGGAATAACTTATGGATGTGGTAGATTTCTCGTAAGTTAGACCTTTCATCAAGATTGGTGCACGCGTTCTCACTCATTGCACTCTCTCTCCTAAAAGCTGTTGCAAGAATTTTCCTCTGGAAAATGAAGGCACCTGTGCTGCTAAGGAGGAGCAGGAGAGGAGATCCTGCAGGGCCCTGTGGTGTTCCACCTGAGCCCACGTGTGCTGCTCAGCGGCTTCTCACACCCATCAGTGCCCCAGCTCTCTAATCTGTAGTACATGAGAAGGGTGGCATTGGGGCAGTTCTTCATGCTGAAGAACACCTTTGTATTGTGGTGCAGAGCTATCGCTCACACCAAGGAGCTCTTTTCTTTATACTCTCTGTGCCAGTCATGAAGATAGGACACAAAAAATGGCACTAATGCATTTGCTGCCATAAAAATGTTCTTATTAGCTGTATCAGGTGCTCAGGCCAGCAGCTGGCATCCTCCAGGGCTCAGTGATGAATTAGGCTGAAATTGCCAAGGGGTGTCTCTTTCTGCACTGACTTGGAGATGTATGAGGCTCGCTCTCCTTTGTCCTTCCTTCATCCTGCTTTAGCCATACCTGCCTTGTGCCCTGTCAGCATTTTCTGCTTGGGAATGGCTGAGTGGACTTTGCTCTGTTAGCCCTGCATATTTATTTTTTTTTTATTTTTATTCGAAGCAGGTTTTCACCGTGTCTATTTGGTGTAAATCGGCTGCGAATTTGCTGGTAATAAGTGCAGAGGAGGGAAAGAAATGAACGCTTGGAGCCCTCCGTTCAGTCTCTGCTGGCAGTGCCCCCCTTCCTGCTCCTGGGGGAGGTCTCCTGCTGGTGCCTGGGGGGTTCGGATGCTGGGAAGCCGCAGTGCAGGGTCGCTGTGCCTCCCGAGTCATGTGGCCGAGGGGCCGTGCAGGCCGGGGAGCGGCTCCCCCCGAGCGGGAGTTACAGGATCCCGCTGGGGGCAGCTCCAGCTGGTATGCACTGGTACTAATATAATCCCGCAGGACCGTATCCATGAGACACAAGTGTGACATGGGAGGTATTTAAGGAGACACACCTGTTCTAGGCACGGGCCTGGGTGTTGCATGCCTTGAAAATGGAGGGGTTTGGCGGAGCAGGAAGGACTCTCCTTTTATCCCCAGGAGGGCTTTGCTTGCTTCTTTCTGCTCAGTTTCACGTTATTTTATAATTCCCTGATCTTATGCAACCCTGTGCCCCGTTAGCACCGGGCTGTTTCAAAGGCCAGGCTGGTGTTTGCATTTGAACTTTTTTTTACCATGGTGTGTGATTCCAGAGTGATTAGCAGGAGAGAACAGCTTCTGGTCTGAGTGATGGTTTGGGTGTAACTGCTCCCAAGAAAGGGCAGAGAATTTGGAGAATGTCATCTATGTGTGGGGCTGGGTTTTTCAGTCCTTTAGACAATTTTCATTTTATGTTGTGTTTACCTGTATTTTTATTGTAAGGCCTCTGTCTTGCAATTTGGAGCAGTAAATCATGTATAAGTCATACCATCTTACAAATTTTGTACAAAAATATTTTATCTCTTTGGTTTGAAATCTGAGTGTCTTTCCCTCTCTTCTTCCCATCTGCCCCCCACCATCGCAAAAATTGTGAAACAGCTACTCTCCATAAGAAGAAGCAAGCAAATGCAAAAGAAATCTCATGGTTGTGTAGTATAAAGAAAATAACTTGATTAGATATTTATCTCTCTTTTTAAAGTAAATCTGACACTTGTTTGGCAGAATTTTTTTTTTTTAAATTTTTTTTTTTTTTTTTTTGCTATTGAAAAGGGGATGTATTAAGATGAAGGCCAAAAAATGGCAGGGTCTGTCATAATGACTTGATTCCATCTGTCTGTCTTGTCTTTCAAGTAGAGTGGAATTTTTCTCTCAAACTCATGCCTTTTTTTGATGTTAATGTGAAGTCTCCTAGTTTGCCTTGGTCTAGTTCCACATGGCCCTTCTTTCCAATGGATTGCTGCTCTTGGTGAGGTGTTAAGTGCTTGTTGGTTTGGGATAGCTTCCAGGATTGGGGCCAAGGCTTCTCCTGTACCTGATGGATTGTTGTGTGAAAATAGTAGCAATTGGACAGTTTTTTCCTCCCGTCTTTATTTAAAATGAAGTCTGCCAGTAAATATCCAGTATGCCAGTTGTTTGTAAAACTAATGTAATGGCTAGTGGAAGTAAAGAAGACAGGGGGAGAGGAATGTTTTGCTCTAGAACCTGGTTAGGCTGAGCAGTTTGACATTTAGGGGGAAAGGAAAGGGGGCTATTCTCTTCTGTAACAGCTCTGCATTCACATTGGGGTGGACTGGAATAACAAGTCCCTGAGGGGACAACAGATTGTCCTTCTCAGAAATTAAAAGTTGTTGGCAGGGGAGAAGATCCTGGGAATGGAGACGACTCAGCTCCAGCCTCACCTGGCCTGTGGGGTCATTGACCCTTATGGCAAGATCTGTCTTTTTAGTGCTAACCTGAAGGATGGCTGCAGTGCAGGAAGAGCCTCCTCACCTGCCTGGGAAAGCAGAGGTGCTGATCAAAACCCATGTCCTCTTCAGAACCTTGTGCTGGTGTCCAGTTTGACCAGATCTAAAGCCTCAAATAGTTCTCCTCCCTTGCGGGCAGACATATTTTTGTACATGTGAATGTAAAAATACTACTAATGTAAAAATGCTACTAAGAAGCAGAATATCGAATATCTTGTTGTAGAGGAAGCATCATCCCCATCTGGCTGTGGTGCCTCCCAGGCTGGCTTTGTCCCTCTGCACATCACCCCATTTTGCTGCACAGCTAAAGGTAGACGTGACCTCACTGTCCCTGCTAGCTGGTAATGGTGGGCTCTCTCCCACCCCTGTCCCTACGGGATTCTGCCGGAGTTTATAATAGTTTTCCAATCATAAACTGAAGAGATTTATTCTGGGTTGTTCTGGTGGGGGGTTTGGTTTGTTTGTTTGTGGTGGTTTTTGTTGTGTTTTTGTTTTTTTGTTTGTTTGGGCGGGTTTTGTGGTTTTTTGGGTTTTTTTGGGATGGTGCTAGTTTGGTTGAGTGGGGTTTTTTGTTCCTTAACTGCACCCTGCAAAATGTCCTGGCTGAGTTGTTTCCAAATACTGGCATCTCCAGGGAAGGGGTTATAAATTGCTAATTTAAAGCCTGCAACAGGATAATTAACTAACCAGTTTGATGTAAATGGCTTAATGGGGCTTTACTAGCCCCTTTGAACTTAAAGTAGCACTAAAAAGTAAACTGTAAATACCTTCAAGGAAAGTACTGGCATGTTTGAATGTGGCACTGCTTGGCTGTAAGGAGCAAGTCTGCTCGACTTGCCAGGATTCCAGTGGCCTGTGTGACAGCAAACATGTCAAGGGGTGAGGGGAGGAACCAGGCACCCCTTGGGGAAGAAGCTGCAACCACCCTGGTTTTTCAGGAAGCACACACACACACACTCTGATATATCAGGCTTTCAAACCTGCCCTGCCTGCTTTGAAAAATGTAAATCACAACCTAACTTTAAATGCAACTGTAATGAATTTCATCAGGACTGAAAGGGGGAAAAAAAACCCAAACCAAAACAACAAAAAATCCCAAAACCCTGAGGGGGAGGCAGCCACTAGAGTCCACCCTAATTTTCCTCCAGTCTATTTGCATTAAGGTCTTTTGGCAAGTCCAGGCAGAAACACTTATTACACTTTGTTTCCGAAGACCTAGTTACCCATTGAATCTGCTGAGACAAAGTACCACAGCCCTACAGCAGATTCCAGTTTCTGATACATCTGGGGGACTTTTGGGAGAACCTCTAAACTTTCATTCTTTCTGGGCTGTTACAAAGTTCCAGGGCATTAAGTCAACAGTTAATCATCTAGAAATTAAGATCGTTACAAAGTGGAAGCATCTTGTATAGTTAGGCATTGATCTCACTTATGACTATGGAAACCAGGATGTTGGAGAGGAGAATTTCAGGCCTAAATGCAGGCAGGAACATTCCCTTCTGTTTGTCCGTCTGTGGGAGAGAAGCCCCTCCTCGTCCCAGTGGTGCTCTGCTCCACCTCCTCACTGGGTGTGCACCATGCAGTGCCAGCAACAATTCCAAGAACTTTTTCCTCATTGTTCCCCTGTCTCACCACAATCTTTCACCTATTGCCAGAAGCCAGCCTCCCTGGATACTGGAGGATGTTTTGGAGGTTGAAGCACAATCCTCAGTTACTGCTGTGACCTCTGACACAGGGGATTTGGCTTTACAGCCAGCTTTGTTGAGGAGAGTTCCTGATCCTTGGCTGTGCTGTGCTGTCTGCTCTGTTGTGCTGCCCCTGAAGACCGTAAGGCTGAGCCAGACTGGGGCTGATGCAGGAGGAGGGCAAGACCTGACCTTTTTGGTGGTTGCCCTGACTTGGATGCCCTAAAACAGATCATGATGCTGCCTCATCCTATGTATTGATGGCTGTATTTCTCTGTGGTTTGTTTGGAGATTTTTTTTTCCAGCTGGGAAAATAATGGGAAATAACATATCATGGCAGTGTTAATGGTGGCCTTGAAAAAGAGCAGCATAAAAGCACTGAATTCTGTTGCACTGCAATCTTCTGCAGTGTTGCAGAAGTGCTACATCTATTTTAAAAGCGATGTCTGCCAGAGGATTCAGCCCTGTGCTCTAATGGTTCAGGTGTCTATTGTATGCAGAGATCAAAATGCTCTACTGTGGCCTTTAGAGGAGGAGGTAATAACATGGCACTGTGCTCTTATGTGCTGACTGAAGCAGTTGGCACCATGGCACTACCTGCTTGCTGTGTGTGGGTGGGAGCACAGCACAGGATTAATTTGGGGTTGATTGTGTTGGCAGGGATGTGCCAGCAGAGCTTGCCCAGCTGCCTGTGCTGTAGCTGTTAATGCTTTACTTTTATAAGCACTAACCTAGATCACATTTAAAAAAATTCAAATCACCTACATTATTAGAGAGAGACACTTGCAAGCAGAAGAGCTCTGTACACAGGCAGTGTTGGTGACTGGAGACTCCCTCCAAGGAACACCACAACACCTCAGCATGCCAGCTCTGCTATCTTGGCATCTGACTGGGAAATGCAAATACTTAGTCTTAATCCATCATTCCCACACGCTGACATGTATCCAAGGGGAGCTTCTGTGAATGTTGTTGTTATTTCCATCTAATTTCAGCTGCTGCTTTGCTTCCCAGCACCTCCCACCATGTGTCCGAGCACAGTGTCTTTCAGGCCTTTTATGCCAGATCTTTTGGATTTGTTTCCCTCGTGGGGAGGCAAGAACACATCAGTATGTGTGTCTGTATCAGATCTGGACTAGGGGAGCGAGTGCACCCTCTGTAAGTTCCTCCATGACACTGAGTTGGGTGGGAGTGCTGATGTGCTGGAGGGCAGGAAGGCTCTGCAGGGGGATCTTGGGGGTAACAAGTACCCAAGCAATAGGAAAAGAGAAAATGGCATCAAGTTGCACAAGAGAAGGTTCAGGTTGGGGAAATTAGGGAAAACTTCTGGGTGGAAAGGGTCACCAAGCATAGGAACAGGCTGCCCAGGGAAGTGGTGGAATAGCCATCCCTGGAGATATTCAAAGGATGTGTACATATGGCACTCGGGGATGTGGTTTAATGGTGGACTTGGCAGTGCTGGATTAATATAATATGATCAGTTAAAAACCAAATTACCAAAAAAAGCTTTCTCACACTTCCCAGGAAAATAAAATGAAGTTAAAGAAAAAGTGGATTGCAGTAATCATCGAGTTTTTCACAGGATAAGTGGTCAGAGATGCAACTCCTTTCTGATGTTCTGATGTACTTTACCTATCTTCTAATAACCATACTTTCATCTTTCATTATAAAAGTTTTGCACGAATAATAAAATATACATATCGTAGAAGGAAGAAATAATACTAATTATCAGATGTGCCATTTGTCCCATTGAAAGACCCAAACTCATCAGTCATTTCTGGGCACCTCAGTAAGTTTCAGCATAGGTATTAGTCCTCTTCGAAGCTTTGCCTATCTCTCAGGGACTCAGCAGGATCTGGGGAGAAGTAGTTATATTTGCAAAATGGCAAAGCAGAATTTATTTTCTCAGCAATTTCACTATTTGTTATGAATAACTGTCTCCGAAAAAACCCCATAATAATCCCCCTTCTAACACACCTTTGGTTTTGAAACCCACCAGACCTGACATCTATATTTGGTTTGTTGGCTTAAGAGTAACAGGGAAAATGTGAGTACTAGACCCTGGGTCAGGACTCTTGACTCTGACTATGGCCAGAGAGAGAACAAATGATGTATAACAGCGCCTTCCTGACCTTTCCTCTGTTTTTAGAAACATGAAAAATTTCATCTGTGCTTCCCCCCCACTCCCGCCCCAGCTATTGCAAATAATAGAGAGTTGTGTGAAAATTAGAACATAATGAAGACAAATTTTAAAGCAGTGTCTGCTGCAGGTCTTGGGTGTGTTCCCTGAATTACCTCCTGTTTAGAGAGCAGCTGAAAAATCCAAGTCCTTTTCCAACATGTCAAAACCGACTTTTCCCAAGGATTCAGTAGCTGTGCCAAAGCCCCTTGCCTGTTTGTGAGCAAAGGCACACTGTTGGGACTGTCTGTGTCGGGCCAGCACTTGCACATGCAGCTGGCTCTATTAAATCAATTTGATGAATTACTATATACTTTTTAATTTTTCTACAGGCAGGTCCCTGCTATTTCTTGCCTGCACAAGATTAAATGAGCTTTTACATTACATACCCTGTTATAAGACTTTGATTGTCTGGGATGGGTCTGTGTCTGCTCCTGGAAGGGCCTGGGTATTTGGGATTATTGTCAGGCTTCTTACAGGAGGTAACACAGAAAGAAAGTGTGTGAAACCCGTGTCAGCATCCGTGATGGAGGATATCTTGGGATAGGAAGGATGCCACCTATGCCACTTACTCAGGTTCTTTACAGCAGTTGACTTGTTTGGTTTGAGATTCTGGTGTGGTTTCCCTGCTGTTAAAACATACTCTTTGAGTGAGGTGCCTTCCCAGAAAATGCCTGGAGAAGGGAATAGATTAAGTCTAGATGGGCTGATGTGAAAGGGTCAGAGAAAGCTGGATGGCATCAGAACATCCCTCTGGCTGATGAGCCTGAGCCTCAGGGTGTGCGTGTTTCCCAGCACCTGCACTGTGGCACAACAATGCTACAATTTATTCAGCCTCTCTCCGTGACAGAACTGCATGGGGCTGAATAATGAGCAGCCAAGGGGCAGGGGCTGGGAGCAGCTGGATACTGGATACAGGTGTTTGGGAATGCACCATGCCAAGACAGAGGCTTTAGTCCAAACGTATCCTCGCTAAATGTATTTTCTGCATCCTCAGGGTGTCTCTTGATGCTGTCATATTAGAGGGCTCTGCTGGAAGTGGTAAGGATGGAAGAATTTACTTCTTCCTTCCACTCCAAAGTGTGGTATCAATGCTTGTTGTGGCTGCTAGCAGTAGTTTGTACATGTATTACTCCTTGGGCCAGATGCTGATCCTGTTTGTGTAGCTATAAAATTGCTGTGTTGTTTCATTTGTGTTAGAGAGGTTTCAGTCTCTCTGGCTGTTTTGGTTTTTGTTTTGATTCTGTTTCTTTTTTGGTTTGTTTTGGTTTGTTTTTTTTCTTGAACCACTTTCCTTGCTAAGAGGGGAGAGCTCTATGGGAAGTGATCCAGCAAACTTTTAAAATAACCTTCTAATGTGGATTTGTTGGCGGTTTTTTTGGTTTCTTTTTTTTTTTTTTTTTAAACTCTTGCTTAAGCTTTTAAATATGTGAATTGTCTCTGAATTCTGAGTGCCTCTGAAACCTGCTAGCCAAGCCTAAATCTTGCAGGAGGTGCGGCCACATTTGTGTCTCAGAGCTCTCTGGCACAGACACCTGGTACACCTGTGTCTCCTGCTGGTTTCAGCACTGTCACAACTTCACCCCTCATGCCTGTTTCTCTGGTACCTCCTGTTTTTCCCAAGGTTATCTTCTAAGAATAGAATCTGCTCCAGATTTTCACTCCCCCACACCCATCCTCAGAAGAATAATTACCAATGAGATGGTTTTAATAATGCTGAAAGAAGGAGGGTTATGCATTCTGCTCTGCTCTTTGAGGCTTTTTTTTTTCTGAAGGGGAAAAAATGAACAAATTGCCTCATAATTTCCTTGGGTGACAAATGTAAAGTGAATAGCTTTTGAAATAGTTAAGCTTGAGTATTTAAATATTTGATAAACCATGGGTTATCTGAAGAATAAAATTGTAAATGTTTTGGCACCAACAGAGTTCCATGTAAAGGTCTCAATCTGAGTATAAAATCTTGTAATGTCCTTAATGGCTGTTAGACTGGGGGAGGTAAGTGTGGTATCTGGTGTTCACCTGTCCAGAAACCAAAGCCATGCTCAACCCAGGTGAGCAGAGATGCTTTGGGGGACTCAGTTATCTGTCAGCAATGGTACTGCAGCCAGAAATGCAAATGTTAAGAGCATTCATAAGCCAGGAAAGAAATAATCTCTGAAATGAAAAAAATAGCTGAATGAAAGCATGTAAGGGATTGAGTGGATGATGTTGACTTTACTGTCCTCTAAACTACGTCTGCAGCAGCCCAGAGTTTATTGTCATATAAACCAAGAGAAAGGAGAGAGAAGCTGTCTCCATAGGCTGGATGATGTACCTGGCAAGCAGCTGCTCGGGTACAGGGTGCCCTCTGTGTGGTAAGTGCCTACAGATAGAAATGCTCTGTAGTCACTGCTGGCACACTGACACATGCTGGCAAATTAGACTGTGTTTGGTGGAAGGATAAGAATCTACTTTCTGATTTCTTTAAAATCACCCTTGTTATGATCACCTCATGCTAAAACATTAATTTCTCCAGTGTGAGTGTAAATGTACCACATTTCCCAAATGATCTCTTAAAGTAAAGCCAGGTTGGTGCATGAGAGTGGACCGAGTGAGCACAGCCAGTTAACATACAGTGTTACTGCCCAGGGCTCGGAATGAAATGAGAATTGTGATGGTGCCTCAGGTTTTACAGCCACCTCTGTGCTCGACTTTGACAATTATTTATTACCACTAGTATTGTGCTTTGTAAACTTATACAGTACTTTATGAAGTAAGACTTGTTTCCTATTTTAAAGATCTTATAATCTTGTGGGCTGATAACGGGTGCAGATTATCCCTTGGATGTTCATAAATAGCATTAGCACTAAGAGTTTTATTAGCGTTGGGCTCTTTCAAGCCTCTGGCTCTTTGTTTTTCTTAGCAACACTTGCCTAGTCAGGTGCTGAAATAAGGATTTTGACACCATGATGTTCCAGGCTGGAACAGTGTGGGCATTCTTTTGTTTTGCTTGTAGTGAAGGAGCAAAACCCAAGCAGAGTCCCAGTGCTGTGGCTGTTGCTCTGCTTGGGTTTAATCCACAGCCTTTGCTCGCCTCTCTGAGACTACAAATCTGGAGTTTGGAGGATGGCAGCAGAGAGCAGGCTTGGGAGGTTTGTGTGTGTGTACTTGCGCGTGTTTTAAATAAACAATGGAACAGCAACTTCAACAAATTGTGAGTGGTGCTAATTTGTTATAGTGCTGTCTTGCCTTCTGGCAGTGTTGATTTAGGAGAAGCTGAGCAGACTGGAATGGATGCAGGAGCTTCTGGTTCTCTTGCTCTGGGATGTGTATATGGTTCAGTATAAAATGCTTCTAGGGGTCCTGTCCTGAGGAGCTTTCAGATTACAGGATAAAGCAGATACATAGGCTGCCAATCCCCTCTTCAAAACCAAATCTTGGCCCAAAGTACCTTCCCCTCTGCCTTGCTCCTCCCCTTCCACTTTTTTTAAAATAAGAGATGTTTCAAGTCTTAATTCATGACAAAAGCCTGTAATTTGCGTGTTTTGAGGACTGCCAGGAAGTCATTGACCTTGACAAGAATAGTGTGTAGGGAAGAAAAGGAGAGAGATCCTGTGCTTTGGATTCTAGCAAAGTTTTCAACATCCCATGACCTTGTTGGGCTGCCTTTCATAACATGCCTGGGGCTGTAGTCCCCCAGTCTGAGAAGCTGTCTGACAGGGAAGACTGGCCAAATGCACCTGAGGTATCTGCAGCCCTGGACCACTGTTGGGCAGGGCTGCAGGATAATGCTGGCAGGATGGGAGCCTTGCTGGGAAGAGATGGATTTTGGAAGCGTACCTAGAGTGACCCTCTTGCAGCCTGTGAACTGAGTTTAAAGAATGCCTGAAGTCTCACGTGAGGAAGACAGGAATAAAACAGTGAAAACGAGAATTAGTGATTGAAGAAAGGCATCCAGGGAAATGAAGGATTCTGAAAGTGAGTAAACTCTGCTTTCCCCTTAGGTTGTCATCAGCTTGGAGAGATTTGGATGCAGTGCAGAGAGTTTGAATAACTTTGAGTCTGTTGAGCCTTCTGCTTTTACAAGCAGTAGTGGCTTTCTGGTCTCCTCATTTGCCAGGCTCAGTTGTGCAGAAACACTTCTTGGTGGCTGCAAAGAACCAAGTACAAAAGGTTCAGGGTGATGAGTTAAGATCTGACTTCGTGGGATGTTTGGCAGGTAGTGCAGTCTTAATACTGCTGGGACCAACTCTTAAACAGTGGTTTGCTTGAAATCTTTGTTTCTAAGTTTCTCTGAAAAGTACAGGGCTGAGTACACGGTCTGTTCTTGGGAAAAGGAAAGGAAAAAATGTGGATAAAGTGTAAAAGGTGCTGTATTTAAAGCATCATTTATTTATGTTAAGAGCTGTTGCTGTGGCATCTGTAGATACGGCTAAGGGAATGAGATTTGTTCATGTGGGAGGAAGAGACAGCAATGCTTGTTTTGTGCTGGTATCTGGCATATGGTGAGAGAGATGCCATTCTGGTCCAAGATGGTTACTGCCCTGCCCCCCTCAGTGTTAACTATTGCAGGCTGGTGGTATCAGCATTACTCTGTATGCAGATGCTTCTGTCCAGACTGCTTCTCTCTGCAGAAAAGTTTGCTGAATCCACACAAGAAATAAAAATAAGCAGGCCAATTGGGAGGATCTTTATCAAACCTTCTCCAGTACTCTGAGGTTTTGTTTGCTTTAACAAGCCATGTAACTACGGAGTCTGAGTCACAGTGGCTAGTTCCAGCTGCCTCATCCCTGTCCCGAGATCCCTCCTCAGTTGCAGGGGCAGTTGAAAGGGTCATGCATTTGCTCCAGTACCCCTGCATTTCACAACCTGCTATCAGCTTGTACCTGTGGTGACTCAGAGCCCTAAAGTGCTGGAACTGGGAGGGTGCTGTAGGACAGTGCTGGGTGGAAAAGGGTCACAGCATTCGACATTCCTCCTCCACTGCTGTGTGTGCCCCCAGAGCAATGCGCAGGCTGAGGCTGCCACCCCGTGCCAACTGACCTGCCTTACTGAAGGACAGAACCCAAGCCTAACACTCTCAAGCATTAGCTAGGAGGTAGCAACAATCCTTTAGTCATGTCCTAAATTCTTGCATTGTAAAGGGCAGAATTCTGTACGTCAAGGCTCAAAGTTAGCTGGGAAACAGAAATCTTGCATACCAAAGGGGTCTTAACTGGTGGATGGGTAGAGGAGTCCTTCCTCTTGTGTGGGCTGAGCTACTCCACTCAATATGTGGGTATTCTAGTGAAATAAGGAGTAAATAAATAAATGAGATTAGTATCAGACATCAGAGCTGCCTTTACTGCTTGCAGTGCAGGTACAATTGAAACTGAGCTTGCTGGGTTGTTGCAGGACTGCAGAAGAGCCCAGTGGCTGTTGCTGGTCACTAGCTGGTCACAAGCTTCTGAAGCTTTATTTGTTTTGTGCCACTGCTGTGTTCCTGAGATCAACTGTGCTCTGCAGATATGCAGGAATTTTTAGTGCCTGGCTCTGCCTGACAATGTCTGTGCCTCTCCTCTTCTCTTCCCACTAGAGGTTTGGGTAATCTTAGGCTCCTTCATGTCAGCAGTGAAAATAAATGTATAATATACAAGCACTCTGTTTAGGAATTGGCAGGAAGCTTCAGTTCTGACTGCAGTGGGATGTTCTAGCAGTAGGAAACACCTTTGGTTTAAGCAGTTCTTTGCCAATCTCTGCCCTAGAGGGGAAATACAACTACAGAGAAGAGCTTTTGCTTCACAGTAGCAAGAAGCAATTGCTGTAATCTGTGTGTAAAAAAAAAAAAATCTGCATTTGAGCTGCTGTTCAAGAAATACCTCTATTCAGCCTTTGTTAAACTGGGTATTGCTGGTATTGCTGAGAGTTTTGAAGATGCAGCCCAAAGTATATTGCTCCTATGCAGTGCAGTGTGATCTTCTGTGGAGGGGGAGCTCCAGATCCCTGGGGCTCTGGCTTAAACTTGCAGGGTAGTTACACGTGGGTTAGCCTGTTCGTGCTGGCAGTGGTCTGTTCGGACTAGTTCAGCAAATGCTCTTGGCTCAGCACAGCCCAGGTCAGTAGGCAAACAGTTGCTTACATTTCACTTCTTCATTGTATTGACAAGATTTAAAAATCTTTAGTCTACAGCAGTCAAAACAGGGTGATCTGAATACAAAAGACCTATTAGTTCAGTGTGAAGGGCATTTAGTTAAAGAATTGTGGGGATAAGTATGCAGGTGGGAGTGATGGGAACATTGGCCTGGGTCTGAGCCCAGCCCAGATATCCAGCAAGAATGAACTATCTCCTTATATTCAGTGTCCCTTCCATGAGGACATTTTCTGTTTCCCTGGGGCCAATGTCCTCCTTTAAGTTCTACATTAATTCATGTAGGTCTTTTTCATTTGGCTTTTTATCTTTTATGGTCGATAATCAATGTTCTTCTCACTTTTTAAATGTAAGATTTCTATCTCCAGCAGCACAGCTGGAGACATGCAACCATCAGTGTGATAAGAGCTATGCAGATGTTTCACTTTATTCCAAGGGTCTAAAAACTGATGTTAAATCCCTGCCAGGCTGCAAGGCTTTTTTCTGTACTGTTTTTGAGGGGTTGGCTTGTTGGTTTTCACCAGGGCAGTATCATCACTTGTAGAGAGGGACCTGTGCTTAGCATCTCCCCTGAGACTGCACTCCATGATACTCCTGCTGGAGCTGATTACAGGAACTCTGTGGGAAAGAGGATACACACTGCAGAGGATACACTGAGCTCATACCTGTGAGATGTGCCTTTCCCTGACATGGAAAACATGCTGCTGCTCTTTCTTTTGGGCAGGGGAGGGTGGAATTATAGATCTTAAGTTTTGCAACTCTCGTGCAAGCTGTGGTTCACCATGAGTCAACTTCATCTCCAGTCTCCAAGAACACAGATTAAATTATCAATGAATAATTATCGTTATAAATAGAAGAGGGCATACAGTATCTTCTTCTCCCATCTTGCACCAAAGTATCCATCCTGGCACAATGCCAATAACACCTCTAGGCTTGGGAAGGGGGACAGGGAAATGGGTGCAACCCAGAGGATGAGCATGTAAGAATTTCTTTCATTGTCTGTACTGTGTGGGGAATGAGACCATGAAGCTCTGGCACGAGGCTGTTCCTGTTGTAGAGGCATTTCTAAATGGTGATGATATTTAGTTGCCTGAATTTCTTGGCAAAATGATGCTGGTGCAGACATCCTGGAATCTGCTGGGCTTGGATACATATGGACTGCTCCCCCTGAAGCTCAGTGCCATTGGGAGTCCTGAATGGAGGCGGCCAGAGAGAATCAAAAAGAAACTTGCAGAGTCCTTGTGCTCTGCTTCCGTTGCAGTTCAGTAGTTGTGGGGAGATGGGTGGAGGGGAGGTTGTTCTAGTAGTTACATATTTAAGGCAGGTGGCCATTTTAAAATGTACGTTTCAATTTTGATTGCAGTTTTTTAATTGCATTTAACAGCGTCCCTGCTGGTTCTCCATTCTGCATCTGTGCAGCCACGTTCTATTGATGGCCTGTTGTGATTTCAATGGAACATCATGGGATGTACCTGGCACGTCGGGCAGCACTGGATGGAGGTGCCTTTAGCCCAATGTACCTGGCATGGTAAGCGGCAACCAAGTGGTTAATCTGCATTCTACTGCTCATAGTCTCAGCTTGTGTAGCAAGGTGTTCCTGCTTCGCTGCAGCCTTGCATTGACTGGAAATCACTTTGCTCTCCTGATGTTAGTGCTTTCATGCACATAGGGCCCCTACCCTTTCCACCCATGGAGATCCCCGTTCCCTGGGAAGTTTGCCATGCAGTAGAGAAGGGCTTAGCCATGTCAGGTTCTCCTTGTTATGCTAGAACATGAGAGAAGGGACTGGGAAATCATCTGATCTTTCTTCTCTCCTTTTGGGCCAGGAGCTGTTAGTAGTTGAGCAGGTATTGCTCACATACCACGTCCAAATGTTGCCGCACAGAGGTACCAACAGGTGCTTGTGTCCATAAGCAAAGCTGGATCTGTGGGAGCACTGCCAGAGCTGCCTCAGGGAGCTGGGAAGGCAGTTCTGCCTGGCACTAATTGGAACGTAACAAACTAAACAAGGGCCACTTTAAGTTTGGTGTTGTGGCATCCTCTGTGAAATTATCCTCAGTTTTCCTTCTCCTTTCCATGTCCACACCTGCAAAATCAGCTGCACATCCTGCTCTGTCCTGCATGTTGCTTTCCTCCCCAGCTCTGCAGACACGTCCCGAGTCACTTGACGTATTGGTCTAAGCTATTTTGAAGTGCAAAATATTTGTGTGAGAAAAACAAGGGTGCTGCATCCTGTTTTCTGCTTGAGCCCACCTCACAGAGCTTTTGCTGCTCTGCTGCCAATGCTGAAAATGCATGTTCTTGCTTCTGCTTCTGAATTCTGTTGTCTGTCTGCTCGCAGGGGCTGGGGACAGGGAAACATTTGGGCTAACACAGTTCCAAGCATTCCTTCCTGTGCTTCTGCTGTTCTGGAATGTGAATACCTTTGAAAGTCATGGGTTAATGACATGCCAGCTGCAGCTCCTGGGGGGCAGGTTAGTGGCCGTGAACCACCCACTTCACTGATACCTCAGGGGAGTCCTAGAAATAGGTTCTGTTGGGATGTGGGGAGAGGAAGGTCAGATGGGCCAGTGAGGAACAGGAAAGCTCTCTTCCCAGTGGGGTCCTCAAGGGCTCAAAAAAAGTTGGTTCATCGGAAACTGAAGGGTGCAGAAGTCCCCTGTTTCAGTTTCACCCAGTTCCAGGAGCAGCTGGACACACCATTTTTAATGTCAGAAATTGGTGGGAGAGAGCAGTGTAGGAAACAGTGGATTTAATTTTGCCGTGTTATTGGCCATGCTCAGCACTGCAGTGTCTGCTCAATGCAGCACAACTGCCTGGGAAGGTGGAGAACTAAGTCAGCAGGCCACTACCTTTTCCGAGGTCTGTTACAACATGCACAGTAGGCTGACGCTTTAACAGCGTCTAATTTGCTATGTCACATCTAATCTGTCTGTTGGTTTTTATCTGCAGTACTGTTAGTTCACTGCTCAGGTGCTCGGTGTCTAGCCTTCTCATCCATCCACAAATCCTCTGCGTGAAATGAGTGATTCCTTAGATCTGTTTTTGATTGATTCTTTGCTTCACTGGTGTTGCTTCTTAAAAGGTAAACAATATTCATGTGCTGCAATCTATAACTCAGAGATGAAATCAAATAGCATCTCCTGCCCAAGGTTGCTAAGATAACACATTTAGCATTCATTCGTCAATTGCTTTTAGGAGGAGACTTAGTGATATTAGAGAATCAAATCTGTAGTGAATATATACATTTTATACTGTTTAAAGGGGTGAAGAGGTTTCTCTTCTCCTCTACTTTAGCAGTTTAATTTTCCGTGTTGTCCAGAATCTTTGTGGAAATTGAAAGAAATTTAAATTTTTCCTGCTGTGTTGCTGAGAGCAGCACAGCTCCTGGAGCAGCCTGTGTGTTCTGCACAACCCTCATGCCCTCAGTGTGCTGGTGTGCCCCAGGCTGGGCACAGCAGCCTGCAGGTACCCAGCTCCTGGGGCAGCATTGCTTAGGAAGACGCTGTTGGCGCTCAGCTTGCGAAGCTTTGTTTGATGTGTGGCATCTGCTTGCAGCATTACTGCATTCTGTGGTTTGTGCCCTGTATTTCTCATGTCTTTGCATGTGCTGTGTCTCAGTGTAATGGATATGGTGGAGGTAGTGGAGAGCCTCAGTCTTGCTTCGCTCCCTCCTTGCACAGGACTATCTGAGCAGGTTCAGTGCTCTGAAAACTGTCTTGAATGCCAAGGAACCAACTGGAATCTGGGAAAAACCATCACTGATGCTCTTTGTCCAGAGCCTTCAATGACCATGTTTTAAATGCAAAGGAGTGAAATTTTGCACACCACATTAAATGATCAAAGACTGTGGCCCCAGTGAGACATCTATGTATTCTTGAGGTCTGGGGTTTGATTTATTTACTAGAAATGCCTCTGAGCCTTTTTTGAGCCAGGGCTCTTCTGAACTGGGAGTATGTTTTTTGTCTTTTTGCAGAAAACAGGAAAGGAAGGGTTATTAAAAATGATACCGAGATACAAGAAATACAAACCCACTGTGATATTTCAGGGCTTTGGGGGTTTGTGGTGATGGTATTCAAATGCTAGGGTTTGTTAAGAGAGAGTCTCTGCAAACTAATGGATAGCAAGGCCTTTGTAAGGCTGCACCTGCCATCTGTTTAGGCAGATCTGCCAACCTTTATACAGGATTTAACCTCGGAGTTGTCCTTGGTCCCATGCTTTCAGCTAGAAATGAGATCCTCAGAATGCCCTAAGTTAAGGAATAATGCCTGCTTGTCTTTTGCTGACAACTTTTCCAGCACGCCTCTCTTCCTCCACCTCTGAATGCATCATTGCTAAAGAAGGGTTTGTAACTGGTCAGCTCTGGAAAATATCTGGAATGGATTTATTTTTGTTCAGGACAGCACAAGATACACAAGGCAGGTTGCAGGGTGTCAGTCAAAGGAGTGTTCTCTGAGCCATTTTGCTGTCCTGGTGAGAGCCCTCAGTGGGCAATTCTGACAAAATTTTAAACACGGTGCTGAAGGCTTTGCTGCCTTGTGTCATTACATTCATTGTGTTGGGGTTGCTAAATCCACGTTAGACTTCAGCTAACAAATTCAAATTTGATAAGCAGTGTTACAGTGCTTACACCTGACCATTGCTTTTAGAATCTGCTAAAGGTAATAGCCTTCCTCATACCTATATCCTACTGAATGTGAATAGTTCTGTAAAATTTGACATGTGAGATAAATAGAGGTAATTTAAACAACTTGTACTATGCTCATTTTTATGCTGCAGAACATACTGAAGCTTAATAACATTATCTTCCTCATGAAGGTCACTAAAAAGCAGAATTATAATTCTACCTATTTCCAGGGCTTTCCCTGCAGGCTCATTACCTGGTTTCAATATCATTTAAGGCAGAAAGAAAGAGGAAAAAAAAAGAGTAAAACTCTGCAGCAAGCCTTAAGTCTTTGCAAATGCTTCAACAAGTCATGTACAGAGATTTCTAGACCTCTGCTTCCAGTGCCACATGAATGGGAAATCAGCTCACTTTTACTTCAGTAACATACTTGTTTTGTTTGTTTTATATTTTATTGGTTTGTTTAGGCAAAAAAATATGGGCTGTGCTGTTTCCCTTCCTTTCCCACATTTGTCCCTTATGGAACACTTAAAAACCATATCCAGGGATTTTGTGTGTTACATGCATGAGAAAGCCCCATTATGTTTATATTGAAAGGGTGTAGCACTGGGCTGTCTCTGCCTGTCTTGAGCAGAATGCATTTGTGTAGAGAGATGCTGTGTTATGTTGAAGCTGTGTTTCTGTCCTTCCCTATTGATGTGTCTTTGTGACCCAGGAGTAAGGGCTTTTACTGGCCTGGCTAGATAAAAGTGGGTATTTGGTGCTTCTGTTGTTGCTTCTTCCTCTTAATCAGCAATTCTGGAAGCAAGCCACCAGCACCAGACACACTGCCTGCGTGCTGCAGCCCTGATGAAACTAATTACATCAAAACCTGTTTTTAAAGTGCTCAACACTGCTCAGTGATAGTAATCCCTGTCCTGTCACGTTTTTGTGATTCTGCAGCGTGAGTTTCTCTGACATAAACACTATAGGTGGAGACAAGCACCACGGCAAGCCTGTATTTCCTCCTCTTGGCTGCCACCCTTTGTAAAGCCAGTGACCTCTGGGAACAACATTCCTGTCACAGAGGCACAGTGGTGAATCCCCCCTCTTCTTGGGTTCCCACCCGTAGCTGAAACAATGCAGAGCAGAAAAGCAGAGCTGCCTTTTTAGCTGTGGGTCAGGGTGACAAGCCAGAGGGATCTGTGTGGATGCTGAATTAGGTGCTGCTGCACTCAAGAGCCACAAAATTCTACCAAAAGCATAAGCAAGTACCAGGCTGACCAGCAAACCAAGGGAAGAGCTGTGTCCTGGGAAAGAAGGGAGGCACCTGCTTGGCAGATCTGTTGGTAAAAGTACCAGAGTAGTAAGGCAACAACACTGGAAGAAAAATTGCATCTGTTTACTTCTTGGTAGCTTTCTTTCATAAAGCAAAATAATTTTGTTATGCAGAAATGGATGATGTAATTTTTACCACCTTTCAGATAATGAAATCTTTCTATTTGTCACCCATTAGTAAGAATCAGGCTCGAGGGAAGTAATTTTTAATACTGACAGCATCACTCTTTATTTCTTTTTCTTGTGTATATGTAGTTAGCATAGAGGGAAGATAATGCAGTCTGATGGTTTATCATTTGAACTCTGATATAGGACAGACTATGGTAAGGGGACTCAAACAATAAAAATATTAACTAATGATGATTTTAAGAGAAAATTTAAGCTCTTAATTTCTCTGCTCCTCCTTCAATAAGAGAAATGCTTCAACAATATGATGAACTGGGAAAGGAAGGAAGTGGAAGGCTAAATGTGGCTATTGTATGTTTGGTACTTAATTCCTACATTTGAACCTCAGAAATTATTTTAAATCAACTTTAACAGATAAATGCCCATTACAAGTAGCAGTAGGTACTTTCAAACAAAAAAGTTCAAGAAAAAGAAATGTAAAATGTATCTTAGATCCTTGAATGCAGATGCATGTTTAAATTCTGGGGTTTAGGTACTGTAGTATCTCCCAAATGTACAACTGCAGTTAGTTCTGATATGCCTCAAGCTGAGTGTTTCCTGCAGTCCATACTACTGGAAAAGCCAATATAAACATCTAAACTAAAATACATCATGAATACTGTTTGTGAAATACATGAATTACATGAAGGTACCTCCTATTTTCCTCTCCAGTATTTCAGGGTAGAAGGACTGTGAGATATGTTACTTGACTCTTATCAGTTTAAACAAAATTCCTTCAAAACTAAAGACAGAATAAAATTTGCTTGAGAAAACTGTTTCAGATTTGTGAAGACATTTGGTGGCACTTAGCTAGCTCCAGCATCCTGAATTTCAGCCAGTTGAGGTTCATTCTAGCCCTTCATGTCAATGGATTAGGATATGGACATTGCCAGGGGGTGGTTTTAAAGCAGCTTCCCATTCACACCTCAGTGTGATTAATTCCTTCTTCAGTGGATTTAGTTGCTACATGTCATTTTCTCAACCCCAGAGCAGCTGGGTGTTATAAGTTTTCAACATGTAAGAGCCAAGAAACAAACTACATGTTAAAGCAGAGAAGCTGCAGCTTATGCTAATTATTTTACATGCTCAGATATGCAAATGACAATGAAGTAGATGCTTCTTTTCTCTTCCTCTTTTTCTTGCTCCTCATCCTCCCTTCAAAATTGTGTCAGGCGAGGGAACAGCTTTCCACTGCAACTAACTATTGCTTTTGTACTGGTATCTTTTGAGTGGTAGTTCCAGCCAGCAACCACTGCTGTTGTAAACAGATAATTACAAATCTGATTTTTGAAAGACTTGAATCAAATCTTAGCATGAGAAATACCTCTCTCTGTATTCCAAGCAGGATCACAGCTTGCAGGGCTCAGTGTACCCAGATCTCCTTAGTCAGTGTCAAGCCTAATACAGACTGCACCGTGTTAAATCAGTCTATTAAATGTAACCTGTTCCAGTGGAAACAGCAGGTTCACACCTCTCATCCTCCTGTTTTGCAGGTGGTAAGGTGAAGGTGAGAGGAAGAGAAGGTGGAGATGGAACTGCCAAATCATGCCAAACAACTGCTACTGCAGCTGAACCAGCAACGAGCCAAAGGTTTCCTCTGTGATGTGATCATTGTGGTAGAAAATGCCCTGTTTCGTGCCCATAAGAACATCCTGGCAGCCAGCAGCATGTATTTCAAATCCCTTGTCCTGCATGACAACCTGATAAACTTAGACACGGACATGGTGAACCCCACCGTGTTCCGGCAGATCTTGGACTTTATTTATACTGGTAAGCTCTTAACGACTGACCAGCCTGGTGAACAGAACTTTAACGCTCTCCTCACCGCAGCAAGCTACCTCCAACTGCACGACCTGGCAGCTCTCTGCAGAAAGAAGCTGAAGCGGAACGGCAAGTCCTTTGCTGGCAAGGCCGGTGGCCTTGGTGTCGGGAGATCTGCCAGGAGTCAGAGACTTTCCACTGCTTCGGTCATCCAAGCTCGCTATTCAGGGTCAAACGAGGGGTTGAAGGGCTCGCACGCAAAGGAGCTGTCAAAGGGAAAGCTCTCTGATGATGAGGTCTTCATCAGCAGCTCCAATCAAGAGAACTGTCACTCCTTAAGCAGGGGAGCCAGCAAGAACGGCGGTGGGGGCAGCAGTGCGAACGGGAGCACCGGTGACCAGGAGCTCGGCCTCGACCTGTCCAAAAAAAGCCCGTCGCTCCCCGTTGCAGCCTCCCACGATGACACGCAGCACAGCGAAAGCCAGCATGGCTCTCCCCAATCTGCCTCAGCCCCTGCAGCCAACAGTGCCTCATCGTTTGACGAGTCTGGGGTCGGAGCCCCGCACAGCATGGCAGACAGCAGCGACCCCATGGAGATGGATCTGAGCGAGGAGTGCCACCACTCACTGACGGAGGGCAGCCAGCGCAAGGGCCTCCGGCACTCATCCCGCAAGAAGGAGTGGATCAAGAAAGACAACGCCTTTGACCGAAAGGATGGGGGCAAAGACAGGGATGAGGGCGAAGGGCTGCCCAATGGTATTCTGCTGGGGTCCTTGTCCAAGTCTGTGGAGAGGAGTCTGGCCGGGGCCTACGGTGCAGACCTGCCCTACCCCTGTAAGGAGGAGGTGGAAAACGGTAAGGAGAACAGTGACGACAGCGGCCAGAGTGAGAGCGAGAGCGGCGGCCATACCAGTGCCAACTACGTGTACCGGCAGGAGGGGTTCGAGCCAGTGGCCTACGGCGACAACCTGTATGTCTGTATCCCCTGTGGCAAAGGCTTCCCAAGCTCGGAGCAGCTCAATGCCCATGTGGAAACTCACACCGAGGAAGACCTTTACATCAAGGAGGAAGGCACATACGGCAGCAAGGATGAAGCCGAGGATTTGTCCAACCCCAACCAGTCCTACGCTGCGGAGTCACGGCCCTTCAAGTGTTCAGTGTGTGAGAAGAGCTACAAGGATCCAGCCACGCTGCGGCAGCACGAGAAGACTCACTGGCTGACGCGGCCCTTCCCTTGCAACATCTGCGGCAAGATGTTCACGCAGCGGGGCACCATGACACGGCACATGCGCAGCCACTTGGGGCTCAAGCCCTTTGCCTGCGAGGAATGTGGGATGCGCTTTACCCGGCAGTACCGACTAACAGAGCATATGCGTGTCCACTCAGGAGAAAAACCTTACGAATGTCAACTGTGTGGTGGGAAATTCACCCAGCAGCGCAATCTGATCAGCCACCTGCGAATGCATACCTCTCCCACATAAGCCAAAGACTCCAGAATGAGCTTCGAGCCCATCCGCAGTGATTTACCTTTCTGTAGACTTGCTGCTTAAAAAAAAAAAAGAAAAAAAAAAAGAAAAAAAACAGACAAAAAAGGGGGCAGCTCCCCATACTCTGTTCAGTCATGGGAGGCCTAAACAAATGTAGCTTTAACATTTAAAAAAAAGTTCCTTTTTTTCCTTTTTTTAAAAAAAGAAAGGTCCACAGCCAAGCTGATGCATTTAGTCCAAGTCTCCCTCCAAATCTTGATGATCTGGCAAGAAATGCCACTTCTTTTTGCACACATCGACTTCATTGCCATAATGATTATCTGGAGCAGGCAGGGGGGACCTTGGAGGATGTTTGGCTTCTGCTGGTTCCCCCCTCCCTGCCTCTTTCCTTTATGTTACTGTCACCGTACTCACCTCCTCTCTTAAAACCAAATTCAGTAGGGGTATTTCTTGCCATTAAAAAGAAAATAAAGTACACCTTTTCTGTGGCCTAAGTAGCTGTGAAATAACATAGCATTGCATTTGCAAGTGCAGAAGCTGTGTCTGTGGACCATCTCACAGGGTTGGCAGCCCCTTCAGAGGCTGGGGGCAAGCTGTAGCTGTGATAGAGCCCACCCCCTGTGCCCTGGGCTGGGATGGTGGGGAGAGACTCTAGTACTTCACTTAAAGAAATGGTGAAGCCTCCTTCACTGTCCCTCCCTCTTTTGGTTTTGATCTTTATCCTTGGCACACGTGACCACGTGCCACCTTCTCCCAGAAAACACACAAACCTCTTTTGCCTTACCCATGACTGAACAGGGATTGTATGCCCTGGGAATTTCTTTCAGTGAGCAGGGGGTCGTCTTTACTTTTCTAGTAGTTTCGTATGAATATTCTTTGCTTAGAGGTACTTGTTTTATTAAAGGAAAAACCATTGTAACGTTTATGTGAATGTTTGAACTGGAAGGTCTGAGGTTAATTCTAGGGCGGGTGGGTGGGGAGGGGGTTTGATGTAGGCTGGACTTGCTACAAGTTCCATAGGTACTTTTTTATTATTTTTTATTTTATTTTTTTGTGTGTGTGTATGTTTTTAGCTTTCCTCCCTCACTAAAGAGCAAGTCTATGTGGACAGACTTGTTACCTTTGCTACCTCTTGAATTCATGAGAACAATAAGATGGTTAGTTAAAGATTAGGCATTTTTTTCTTTTGTTGTAAGTAATTAAATGTATAAAGTAGAAGCTAAATTAAAGTTAAGGGATTTTTACCACCCTGTCCTTCCATCAAAAGTCAACTAGAGAATTGTTAAAGCAAAGCTTGGCCAAAGACAAAGCAAAATATACATTGAGCCAGAGGCTGTGCTGGCTGCTCGGACTGGCTCAATTCGCAGTCTCTTGGCTGTCTGTAGTCACTTTTAGATAAAAGCAGAAAACTTCTCTGAGCTTTTTGGGCCCTTTCCAGCTTTGTTTATTAAATCTGGATACTATGGGGAGGGGAAAATGTCCCCCTCATCTTCCACTCCCCCAGCACATCTGGGTCAGTCTGTAAACACCTGGCAGGACAGAGGGTGAGGGCATAGCAGCCTATAATTTACTAGAATCCAGAGTGCAATAAGGTGGGGGAGAGGAGGAAAAAGCAAACCAAAGTGTTTCATATCCTCCCTTTTAGACAATTTAACACACGCACACAAAAAAAAAAAAAAAAAGGAAAAAATGAAAAGAAAAGGAAACAAAATGTTCTCGCAACATCTGCATAAGACATCACAGCCAACAGCTGCTATTGGTTTAGGAGAGAAGACAGAGAACTTTGCCCACCGATTCTTGGCCCCCTTGACTTTGTTGGCGTGACCTTGTGGAAAGCTATGGCTTATTTCAAGCCTCCCGTGACTGTGGTGGTAAAAATTCACAGCCAGTAGAATCATCCCTTCTGAAATGACTAAGGTTTACACTTGCATTTTTTTTCATTTGTTGGTTTTTGTTTTTTTTCCACTCAAACCAGTATAGTCTCTATGAGTAAGGTTTACCAAACCTCACGTGTTGTCTTTTTTAAAAAAACAAAACAAACAATTTTTTAAAGTTTTGACCAAAAAAGAAAAAAAAAGAAAAAAAAAAGTGAGCATGTTTGACTAAAACAAAGAAATATAAGCTTCATTTTCTATTGTTTTTTTTTTTTTCTTTTGGTTGTTTTTTTGTTTGTTTGTTTGTTGGGGTTTTTTTGGTTAAGGTAGACTAGTCCATGAGAAGTTTTTGGGTCAATTGAATGAACTGAGGAAACTGGAATCCAGGCTCCAAGCAATAGACAACCCAAAGGCACTGAGCCTTGGCCTGGTGTCACGTTACAGGGAACATGCTTGCCTCTCTCCAGCTTCTCCCAGTGCCATTGTCTGCCTGCGAGCCCTGGAGAGTGAGAGGACAGCAGGGACTTTTGGTTTTTTCTAGTTGTGCTAAGATCCACTGTTTCCTTTGGGGGGTTAGGTGGGCTTTTAGTGTCTTTAGCACTTCCACGTTTTGAATATATATTGAACTGTTTTTTCCTTGATTCCTTGCCAATCCCCCCTGAGAATGTCCCCAAAATAATCTTTGGGGAGGACAGGGAAGGCCTTGCCATCTACCTTTTTCTCAGAGCAAGTCTCAGCAGAGCCCAGGGACAGCTGTGCAAGATGAGTTCCTCGGCACTTTCCCCCTGCCTTTACCTCCCCTCCAGCCACCCAAGGCTGAGCTCCCCTGGGAGCTGCCTGCCCAAGGACCTGGCACATCCAGGGTTCCAAAGCAGTGTTTGGCCCCCTCAGAGAGAAGGGCACGGTCAGGGACAGCCCCGTTCCCTGCTGGGGGTTTTGCCGTTCCCCTGTGACCCTGCAGTGGCCCTTGGCCAGTGCTGGGGACAGTAGGCAGGTACCTGATGGAGCTGAGCCTGGGAGCAGCCCAGGGCTCCTCAGCAGCCACAGCCCTGGCTCCCTCTCTCTTAATTCCATTTTCACAAGGTCTGTGTGGGTGATGTAGCTTCTTCCCCCTGCCCAGGCCCCTTCTTCATTTCTTTCTTAGGCCTTGAGAATCACATTGAAGTTTCAGGACCCAATGCTGTTTTTTTTTAAAAAACTTTTCTTTGGAGCATCTTTTTGTTTTTTGTTTTGTTTAATTTTTTTTTTTTACTTTATCCCCTCCCCAGCACTTAAACAATACGACATAAAGTCTGTGTACAGCAAGAGTATTGTACAAAAGGAAATTTTGTTCTTTTTTCAAATAGCTGTGTAAAGTTGTGTTCCATAGATTGAGTATAAACAACATTTTCCAAATTGCGACAGTAATAATGAATAATAATACTCAAAACTTCAGGGACTGTTTCAGGCCTGCTCGGGGCCTAAACACTCAACTGCATTTGTACGACATAGTATTGTATCAAACATTTTTCTGTATTTTAATGAGAAAGCAAAACACTAGTTTCATATTTAAGATTTTAAGAGTTTTAGGGTGGGGGGGAGGGAGTTGCATTTTTGGTTTTTTATTTTATTTTAATTTTTTTTAAATACACAAAGAGCCTCAAGAGGAATAAAACAATTTAAAAACAAACAAAAAAAAAAAAAAGAAAAAAAAGAAAAAAAAGAGGCCAGGCAGCTTAAGTATATGCTTTAGTCACTTAGTTCCAGAATGTTTTCGGAATAACAGGAAAAAAAAAGATAAAATAGCAAAAGTTGTATAAAAGAATAAAGAAGCTCATACCCAAATTCACAAAACTATTTTTTAAACCAAAGCACCTTTGAATGAGTATGGAACCTCACTTGGCTCAGAAAAGTACTAATATATTTATCTCATTGTTTACATAAACTTTTACAGTTTCAGACCTCAACAGATCTAGGGGCCAGTCAAAATTAATCTTTGTTTTTTCCATTGGTTTGTCTCTGAAGGCTGCACAGTGTTCCCCAGCTTGGGAGGGGAGATCTGTGTCCCAGCCTGCATTCCAGCCCTGCTCGGGGAGGGTGGGGACAGGGTGGGCAGTTAGAAATACGGCACGGAGAACGTTTTTTTCATTCAACACATGAGAGATGTTGCTGGGAGAGACCCAGGCACTATTGTAGAGGCATTGCAGCCTCCCTCTTCCTCAGAGGAGTCTGAGGGCACTGAGAGGGTAAAGAGAGATGCAAGAAGCTCTAGAGAAAGAAAAGTATGTTGTCAGAGGATGGTGGGAGCTGATACCCAGCACATCTCCTTACCTCTAGCCATGGGGAGCTGGGCTGTTGTCTAGTCCTTTACTGCAAAACTTCCAAAGCCAAATTCCTGGGAAAAAACCCCCAAAGGCCCAGCTCTGTGTATTTGGGGGAGTTAGCAGGAGCCACAAAGATCACAGAAGACACCAAAGAGCTCTTGACACGCATCTTCTGTGAGGCTTTGGGGCTGCTGGTGAGAGGGCAGAGCATGGGCACCGAACTGCTCCTCCTGCCCCTCGAAGCCACCTTAACTTACCAGCTGGACTGATCTGCTCCAGACCTTACAGCCACGCACAGAGCCCAACCAAAACTCCTAAGGCCGCCTAGGTGGAAGTCTAAGCCTGATCTGCATGGTAGGACAGTTTAAAGATGACCAATGAGGATGGTTTGCTAAAATACTGCTGAAGCCAAAAAGAATAAAAAAGGTTTAAGAAAGCTCCCCATCATTAGTCTTGACCCTTTGTAGCTTTTACCTTCTACACCAAAGCCACCTCAAACATTTGAGGGGGGGCTGATGGAAAATGAAATATTAATTTTGCCTGGTCTTAATATCTAACAAAGATGGTGCAAACACTATTTGACAGTGTTGTTTTTGTATCAATATGTATGTGCAGTAATGAATGTATTTATTTCTCAGATTCTGTATGCACAGTTTTGCAATGTAATTCAGAAAGTTGCAAACACAAAGATGTGTCCGCAGGGTCTTCTCTACAGGATTTCAAAAAAATGAAAAAAAAATATATTAAAAAGAAAAAAAAAAAAAAAAGAATCTCAGAGACTCTCAGCATAGCCATAAACCATAACCTGTGAAGACAATACAAAGACTGGACTTTTGTAGCTTTGCATAGAAGAGGAATTTATGTTTTGCTGTATTTAAATGTTTCAATTTACAGTGTCACTCTTTTACGATTCCTGTTTTGGTTTTTGTTTTTGTTTTCCTCTCTCTCGTGTGTGTGGAAAGCATTGTTTTCAAGCAGTGCAGGTTCAAAGTCTGGGTTAGCAGTATTTTACCATGTCACTTCAGTTCTGAAAAGCAGGAGTTTGGGTCTTGACCAGAGAAACATCCAGTGCACTTGGTGAAACAAAATGAAATCCAAGGTGAGTGCTGGCAAAATCCGGAGAAGGTAAAAGTCATTAGAGGAACAGCTGTGTGCTTCCAACTGCAGCTTGTGACTGAGATAAGTCTGTGGTCCTGCCTCAAGAACAGGATGTAGCTCCTTAGGGAAGTGCCCTCATCCCTCACTCCCTGTTTACTGTGGTAGCAATAAGGGATCTCAGAAGTGGGAGTGGAGGCCCAGGATGGGCAGAGGAAGCTCCGTGCCAAACCCAACCAGCCTCTGTGCCATCTTGTGACGGGCCCTGCCGAGGCTGCTGAAGGAGCAGGTTTGCCACAGCCCCATGGGGGCTCGAGCCCCTGGGGAAAGCTGTGCTTTACGAAGCCTCCTGTTCCAATATTGGTGGAGTGACCACCTACTGCAGCCTTAAAAATTAGCAAACGAAAAAGGATGTGTGTTGATTTCTGGACATTTGCCAAATTCAGAAACCCTCTCCAATCAGCAGTGCTGGAGTTAAAGGAAAAGCAAATGAAAAGACAAAACCTCCCTACATTTTAAGTGGGTTTGAGAGGCTCCTGGTAGCAAACTGAGCTGTCCCCAGACAGCAGAACTGCTCATGATTGAGATGGCACATTTGAACTAAATGTTTTTTTAAGCAAGAATTTAAAATCTAAATGAACTCTGAGCTGTAATTCTGGAATAATTAAATAGACTTCTGGCATTTTTTCTTAGTTTTTGTTTAAATAATTACTCGTTCAACATCAGTAAAGCCTCTCCACTTACCGTTAAATCCTTTCTTAATACAAGCTTACTCTTGCACTCCAGAACTGGCCATATTCTTGAAAAAGAAAATGCGGGGGCTGCTTTCAATACCTGAAAGTGGCTTGTTGCATTATTTTAAGTCCCATGGTACTTCACGATCCTGATTTTAGTGCAGGAGACAAGCAGGCAAAAGGAGTAGCTGTTTCTCAGCCCCTTTCTGCTCGTATTTTGCATTTTTTCAGAGTAGGATAAGAAATTTCACCTTTGATGATTTCCCATTAGACTCACTAAATTTGCTGCTTTCCTTGTAAAAGTAAAATATTTGGGAACCCTTGTGAGGCAATTCCAGCTCTGCTGTAAGGCTCCTAGCTGGTCCTCCAAGTCAGGAAGACTGCTTCATTTCAGTCCTGGTTTATCTTTTTGCCACACCAAAATTGCTATTTATTCTGCTTTCTTTTTTCTAACTAACCACTCAAAGATCCTGAAACAGAAGTTTAGAGATAGAAATGCATTTTTGTTCAGTTGTCTCCTATCACCTTCTTCCCTTCCTTCCCTAATCTTCCCAAGCCTTTTGAAGGCCAGTGTTGAACCCAGGGATCAGCGGGTCAGTGTTTTTTGGGCAGCCCCTGTGGCCTGCAGTGGGGCGGGTCTGAACCAGAACACTTCCTGTGACATTTGGTGGCAGTTGGGGGACCCACTTCACAGCACTGGCTTTCCCTGAGGAGTGGGATGTGCTTTAAACTTTCTCTGTCACAAGCTGCCAACTGAAGCACTGGCACAGCTGTTCCTCTGACCTTCCACAGGACTTTTGACTGGCTGGGGATAACTTTTCTATGAGGAGAGGGTCTTGTTCTGGCTGGCTGGATATTCTTCCCTGTTTTATTTTAATATTTAAAAAAAAAAAACTGAAAAAAGGGATGTTGCATCTCCTTTTTTTTTTTTTTTTTTTTTTTTTTTTTTTTTTTTTTTTTTTTTTTTTTTTTAATTTTAAGCCTTAATTATCAGTCAGTCTGGGAGCCCTGGATGTTTCCTGGGGAGGGGGAGAGGAGAGGAGGGCAAGGGAAAGGCCAACATTCCTGCTACAGTGTTCTGTTCATTTCCTTCAAGAGCTTGAATTCAGGTCAGAGCCACACAGAGTTGTGGCTTCAACTCAAGTGTCATATAAAAAGATACAGAAATTATAATATGATCTCAGCATTCAGAAATTTGCAGTCTTAATGTACAGTAATGAGAAACTGTTATTTTATGATCTTTTCATTAAAAGCTTGATTGAAAAATTACCTCTCTTGCTCTAGAGTTCACCTTGTTCCTGTAGCTGACTCTCCATGTTTTGTCCTCCTTCATTCAGGGATCTGAACCAGCTACTTCACAAAGCACCCCACGCTCATACAGCCTAAAACCGCACTCACAGCCTCCCCTTTTATCACCCCTGCACTCAGCTTGTCAGCCAAAATCTGACACTCGTCAGAATCCAGAGGAATCATAATTTCACCTTTTTTGTTGTGACCCTGAGCAAGCTGAGGCTGATTTTGAAAAGCTCTCCCTGCTTTGCCCTAACCACAGTTTGAAAGCAGCATTTGTCAGAGACAGTAGATGGTAAATGGATCTGCCAATCCATAAATCCTTCCAGTCTGTTTGGGCTCCGAGTGTAACTTGGAGGAGCAGTAAAGCAGCTGAGGCAGAAAAATTTCCTAAAAGAAATTACAGTTCTCCATCTACCTGTGGTACAGGTGAAAAGGGGAAATGCTTCCAGGGAAGCATGAATGTAAGTAATGACAAAAGCACCCACTGCAGATTTCAACCTCTCAAATGTTAAGATTCAGGCACTTTTCCTTGGGTGGGTAAAGTGTGATGCAAGCAAAATTAATTCACATTTCCTTAACCTGGGTTCCTGATGGTGTGTTCTCCAGTTCCCAGGCCAGCTTTTTGGATCTAAGGATCCTTCGATAAAATACCTATTTATTGAAACAAATGAAGCATCTTCACCATAATGCAAGAGCCAAGCCTAGTATTTTGCAGCTCTTCCTTTGTCCCACTGTTCATCACCTCTGTGCCATGCCTTCCAGAGCCTGGTGGAATGCTGTAACACACAGCAGAGTAACCCTGCTGTTGAATTCATATATTGCTTTTTTCTTCCTCCTTTTTTTTTTTCTCTTTAAACACAATGCTGACTATATTTTAAAGTGACTGACTGAAGGAGCTTCAAGTTTAGTCAGTTTTCTGACAGGTTGCAAAGTCAGCAGCACTGGCAAGAAAATCATTTTTATTTGTCCTTGGAGATGTGTTTTACCCAGCAAGGTTAAAGAGAAGGACAAAATTGAACAGAAAAACAGATGAAGAGCTACAGAAAACCAGAGGCTGTTTTTCAACAGCTCAGATGTGGTAATGAGCCTGCACTCTTCTCCCAGCTACCACTGACTTTTCTTTTTCTTCCCTCTTATTTCTAATTTCTTCTGGAAGTTTTTGCTTCCTGGCACCCATTTCTCTGTGGCATAAGTGGTTTCCAGCATAGTTAATAGATTGTATGTTCCATTTTACTTTCTTTGCCGTGGTCAGCTCCTTTTCATCTCATAAGATCCTGTAGCAACTATACAAAACTCTTCGTATAACAACTCACAACTGAAATGCAGCTGCCTCTGCGGTGAACACTGAAATATGTACAACTGAAGTGCAGAGTGCAGGATGTAAAGGATACCAGATATGTCTGGAATGCCTGGGAATTTGTACTTTCTTCCCTCTGCTTTCATTACCCCCATTTATTGGTAGGACTTCTTTTCTCCCAAAACCACACTCGCTTTCTTTCTCACCACTACCCTTCTCCCTCTTGAAGAGCAGACATTGGGACAAACCTTTGAATGCTAGGTTTGGTTTTTGCTTTTCTGCAGGAAATATTTCATCAAAATTGGAACTTTTCCATGGGAACAAAATTTTTTTTAATGAAATTCTGTTTCAGCCTCTGTTGAAGGTCCCATTTGGACCCGACTGAGTAGATACAGATGGAAACTGTTTGTTTGTTTCATGAGACCTCTCACGACTGATACCACTATAAGAAGTTAAAAGGGAAGGATGATTTTTTTATAAAGAATAATTTTGTATCAGTAAAAGCCAAAAGACTAGCAACTCACTCTACATATTATTTCTAAAACATGCCTTCATCCTGTTTTGTACTGAAGATAAGCTGAAGCACTGAAGGTTTTATCTGCAAGTAATGCTACATTTTCAAAAGGTCTAAGAATGCTAAAGCTGTTACCAGCTATTAATTTTGTGCATCTATCTGGGTTTTGTCTGGATGTCTTACAAAGTTGTCCAGGTTTAAGCAAATTGATTTTGTGTGCACTTGTGCAAAGCCTGCTGTGTACCAAGTTTAGTGTGACCTGGCTTAAACCAGCAATAGCTAAAGCAGGTGCAAAATACATTGTTCTTTGTCTTGCTCTTTTCCTGGGCTATGGGAGTAGCTCATGCAGCCCCCGTAAGCTGCACTTTGAGAATCAAAGTGCAGGGGTTCCCACATGAGAGGTTGGCTGCTGTCAGCAGAGCCTGAAGTCCCTCACTCCTTCCATGTGCTCTGTGTATAGTGTTCAGCTCCCAGCTCAGAACTACAAATACTCCAAAGTTTGCTATTTTGACCAAAATTGCTTCCCTCTACACCTCCTCTGGGCACTGCTCTTGCTTAAATTCTGCAGTTTCCTCCCTGCTACAGGTCAACATAACCACATCTTCCTTCCTTCCCTTCATTGGCTCTGTAGCAGTGACCAGGTTTGGGTTTGCTTTTTCCCTCTGCAGTTGTGCTGTCCCAGTGATGAACGGTGTTGGAAGCTGCTGCAGAGCAAGGTCTGGATCCATATGTTCCAGCTTGGGAGGCTGAGCCAGTTGTAAGAAAGCATGATCCCCCTGCAGTTACAGCACATCCACAGTTCCAATGCCACAGAGTGGAAAACATCTATCATACTGTCTTCTGCTGGTCCAGGTGCTAAGAAGACAGGCCGATGTAGCTGACATGTATCAGCCTGGGAGGTGATTGATGGTCCTGTCTACTTCCTTTGCTTTCTGCCTTCTCACCATTTTGCCTCTAGTTGCTTGCTCCGTTACTGAGAGCACTGGGAGAGGACATGTTGCAGGGCTCTCTCAGCAGGAGAGGGTGATTTTTTTTATTACTTGGCTCTGAAGAAAAGGTTTAATTCTCCCTCTGTTCTTGTCTCTCCTCTCCTTCTTGTACACAATAATTAGATTTTAAAAAAAGAGACAGAATCCATCCCCTGCCTCTGGGTCCAGACTCAGCTGGTTAATTTACTTTGCGTTAGAGACTTTGAATATGATAAAAGCCAAGAACCCTTCCAGAACCCTTGCTTGAAGCAAGCAGCAATTCAGGCTAGTGAAATGAGGACACAGCCTTCCCTCGATTTCAGAGTAGCAGTGGCAGAGCAGATTCCAGCCCTAGGACTTTCTTGTCAGCCTCCCCGCACATCCCCAGTACAGGCACTGGGGATTCAGAGGCAGGAACCTGGCCAGACAACACAACCACATCCCCTGGCTGTGGCTGCATGGGGAGCACTTTATGAGCATCAGGCAGAACTGAGCTCCACACCTGGGCTGATGCTGCCCCTGCAGAGCTCTGTGCCTTTGCAGTAACGGGCCAGGCCATTCAAACGCCGCCTGGGACTGGCCAGACAGATCTCACTGTAGGACAGTGGAGAGGGCAGCATCACCAGATGTCACTTATCAGCCTCCCAAGCATCTGCAAATGTGCAGAACTAAGCTCTGGGTTTCTAGCCTTGTCACCAGGGGCTCTTGCTACCCCCCATCAGTGGGCAGCAGCCTCCTGCTAACTCCAGCTGGTCCCCTTGCCACAATAGCATCCAAAGGCCAGCCAGGGAAGATTGCACAACCAGGTCTTGATCTGTATTTTCCACTGCTCAGCCAGAAAACCCCTCCTTTTTTCCAGCACAGCTGTTTTCCATCTCTGCTCAGGAAACATGCCCTGGTTTTGATTCCTGGGTCTTGCTTTATGAAGCAATCATGGGCAGGCTGTCTGGGTGGAATGGGTCACAAAGTGGTGGTGGGATAACTCTGGATGCTGAACACCAACACAGAACAAAGGGGAGCTCTGCCAAGGCTCAGGTGAGCCTGGGGTCAGCACACAGACAGGCCACTGACGTAAGCACGAACGCACAGTTTTCCTTCTCTGAGCTGTGGTGTTTGAAATCCCCCCTCCCTTTTCCTCTCTTGACTTCTTGCCACAGCCTTTTCCTGGTTAGATCCACATTTCAGTAACAACAGCGGGTGATGGGTGATGGTGTCACTATTTTGCCACATCTTACTGATGCAAAACTCCTGGACCAAGGTGGCTGTCCTTTCATAAGCCACCAGCCTGTACAGCTCAGTACATAAGCTGCCAGTCTGCCCTATCCTAGGCATTTTGGGTGAAGTATCACAACACACAGCTGCAGCTTGATAACTTGTAGCCCTGCTGTTAAAGACACTCAGCCCACGGCCCATGCAGAGGGTGGGGGGGTGGCAGACAGGGGCTGGAAGCTCAGGATGCAGTGCAGACGCAGATGTGCTCCACTCAGGAACACCAGCCGCCAGAAACACCCTGGCATTGCACTTCTTGGCTTTCTCCCCAAAACACTGGAAATTAGCCAGCTGCCTGGCCATATTGACCTGGAAGTTAGCTAGCTTCCTCCGGGGTTAAGGCATTAATGTTAACAGCAACTATATTAACTAAAAATAATATGTGTGCAAAAACGTCTGAGTTACAGATGTTATAGGAGTCCTATCCTGGCTTTTCTGAGCCCTTCACATGTGAAGCGTGGTCCTTAGCAGCAAAGGCCTATAAAGTGTCTTTTAGGCTGGAATGGGTGGAAGGGGCAGTTATGATGGACAGACTTGGAGTGTGCTCTGGAGCAGGCTTTGAGATCACCAGGGGCAGAACAAATGGGGAGGAGGCTGACCACTTTGGTTTTTGGTTTTTTTTCCCTTAAGTGGCTGAGCTAAAAGCTAGCTGGGCACTGTCATGAAACTGCCTGACTGTGCCTCCAGGTAGAAGAAGCATACAGAAAAAGATAAGGGAAGCACACAGAAAAAGATAAGGGAAGCAGAGTTCTACCTCCGTTTCTTTAACAAATTTACATCAATCAGTTCCTGGCCACTCCAACTAATTTAAGAGTGTCCACACAAAGGACTTATTGCCATCTGAGGAAGGATTCAAAAATCACTTAATTGAATCACTGCTGTCATCACACAAGCCACAGCCTGCAGAAGCAGCAGTTCACATGTGGGCAGTAATTAGGGAATCTTCATACCTACTTCTTTGCTTTTAGTGGGAGTCTGTTCCAGGGCTGGGGGGTGCAGGTGGGAACTGGAGGAGGGGAAGGAAAGCAAGCAGGTTTGGATGTCTCTAGCAGTGCACTGCAGACCTGCCCAACACAGATGGAGCTGGCTCTTCCAGTCTCGGGACTCACACAGACCACGCAACAGCAGTTTGGGATGGGTGCGAACACTGGCAGCAGGGAGAGATGTCAGTCCTTGGTGTAAGCTCAGCCCTAGCCTGGCTTCAAGCCATTCCACACAGTGGTGAGCTGTAAATATGCCAGGGCTTTTCACACACTCACAGTGCACTCTATCCCTCCTGACAGGGTCTGTGAGGTTCCTCCTGGGCTTTGCTTTATATGTGTATACACAGCACAGTCCATGTTGTCCTGCCTCCTCCCTTTGAAAGCAAAGGTCAGAGGGATCTCCATTATTTTAAGGAGCATTTAGTTTAATCTTCTGGGCTCCTTACAAGATGGGTATCTTTCAAACCTCCTGACCATGGTGAATGCTTTCTACAGAGACGTATTAACTTCCCTTGGTTTGGCTGGAGTGCCTACCTACTCTCATTATGCTTTCACCCTGCACAGTACTGTTCTACAAGCTATCATACTACAGAAGACCTCTGACTACAAAGTCCAGACCGGTTCCTGGTCCACAGAAAACTGTAATATGAGTAAAACAACAATTTTCAGATGGAAAGGTTGCCCAGCAGTGGCTCCTACACAGTCTGTGGGGCACATCCTCCCAGCAGCATGGCCCTTTCACACCCTAGGAACCAGTGAAGCAACATTCTTGAGCAACAAAGGGAAGCATGACACAGTGACACATAAAATGAACTTGCTAAACTCCTTCCACTGCCATACTCTTTCTGCTGGGCTCTGATTTAACCTTATCTCCAATGCCAGTACCTTGCCTTTACCTTCATCCCCATTCATTTTTACAGTGTCACTTTCTTTTGCACCAGAAAAGAAAGACTTTGTTTTGATACCAAAGGTTTTTTTTTTTTTTCTTTTTTCCCCTTTTCATTCATTTTTTCAGTTTAAACAAGAGATGACATACCTTTTGACCAGTAGCTTTCCTGGGGTATCTTGTGCCCTGAAAACATATACAACTGGAAGTTCCAGTGCTTGAGAGCAGTTGTAGATCGGTCAGTAGATGTTTTTGCTGCACTTGAGGAGTTAGAAGATGGGCTGGATTCCCTGCTCAATGGCTTCAGTCTTCCCTAGAAATGACAATACATGAAAGCATCAGCATCTTGAACAGCCTTCCTTGACATCTCAGTAGTTAACTCTGCTGAGATATTCAGAAAGGTGGTGTTTTGACAACCTGATCTCAAATGATGCAGAATACCAGGGAAGGTAAGAAATCTCTTAATACTGCAGGAACAACAGTGCCAGAAGCACAAAGCAAAGCAAATAAATCTAGTTCTAAAAGTTTTGGTAGTGGCTGGTTCTACATGCCCTCATTAAGCCTGGAGAAAGAACAGAATTAAAGTGCATTTCTTTTATATGAGGTAAAACGTGGCACTGTCAGCTACTGGAGAGCACTACGTTCTCCAGGCAGCCTTGAGGTGCTTGAAGGGAGGATCTGTGAATATATACAAAAATATTTGTGAGCAAACTAGAAAGCCTCTTACAAAAACCAGAGAGGTTTAAGCTGTGCTGCCCTTCAAAGAAGGCCTCTTCTGAGCAGAATGAGGTAACATCCCAACTAAACCATAACTGCCCATGTCACTTTAAGCTGATGGAATCGATCATGTGAGGGGAACCACGCAGTGGCAAGGAGCCTTTGATCATTCATTTAGCCTGCTGTTCTTTGGTACCTGGTACAGCCAAAGTACTCCACAAGGCAGCCAAGGGGATGGCTGTTTTAGAAGAGTGCATAGCAATAAGGAGAGTCAGCAAAGCCATGTCAGGTTGCTCTAGACCTTACCCAACTGAGTTCTGAAAATCATTAAAGACGGAGTTTTCATACACTTGTTGGGATACCTGTTCCAGTGCTTAACCCACTCCACTGTGAAATCCTTTTGTGTAGGTGGAGGAGTTTGCCTCAAATGCCACCATTATATCTTCCTCCCTAATGTGATGTACGGAAACTCCAGGCCATCAGGAAAATCTTACACTACAAAGGGAGCCTGCAATGCAATTCTGCGTTGACACACAGGCTGGAGGGGCCCGGGGGTCTGGAGATGACAAAAGGCAGGTAACTGGCTGGGCCTTGTCTTTGTTTCTCAAGGCCTATGCCAAGTGTGCTGCCAACCATGTGTGCCATGAATATTAGGTGAGGGTCTGGAAAAGCCTTTCCTCCAGAGGCATGTTCTGAGCTCCTGGTCTCTGCTGCTTTGCAGCCAGCCAGCTCTTTTTCTCTTCCTTAGCTTTGTGAGCCTGGCACTGCAGAGAAGACAGTACCTGTAAGGGCTGCAAGGAGCAGTTACCCTCTTGTTCAGGTCTCCAGCTTGGGGTGCAGTGGCTCTTTGCAGTGCTGAAGTCAGCAGCAGACCCTGAGCAGCAGTTGTGGTTCAGTACTGAGACAGAGGGCCTGAGAAGAGTCACAATGATGAAAGCAACAGCTGCCTCTCTTTATTTCCTGAGTGAGCTGAGCCTCAATGACTTTATGTGCTTTCAAAATTTAAGGTAAAGAGAAATCCATATTTAGAAAGTGGCAATAGGAGGAATTCAGCTAATGCCACCCTATCTGCATCCACTCTGCTTAAAGCATACAGGGGGCCTTGCTTTCTTCTGACAAATGGGTGAAGGGAGAGGCCAGGGACTGGATTTGTATTCAGATTATTCTTCTGACTTTGAAAGGCTTAGTTATAGCAGGGCTGAGAGCCAAATGCAACTCTGTCTTGAGCTGTTCCTTCTCCTCCCCCACTAAAGAATGATCGTTAAGCTTTGGACCCTCATCTCCACCCAAAATGACTGCCCTGATTTATTTTATGCTTTTTTGTTGTTTCCTTTTAAATCACTCCTGAGCCAAGTTTTCAGCCTGGAGCAAATTTTTGCAGTGAAATTATAACCTCCTTTCCTTCCCCTTGAAAAAGAAGTGTTTTTCTGGATATGCTGCTGTCCCACCCATTACTCACCTTGCTGCTGGGAGGCAGGGAAGATGCCAATCTTTTTAAATATCAGCATCTCAAAGTTCAGTGTCACAGGCATGGGCACACATCTGGTTAAACCATTTCCCTCATATCTTGGCTCAAAATCCTTGGCTGAGACATCTCATGGCAGTAGACGTGTCCAGGGAGCTGAGAGGGAGGGAATAAAGGACACAAAGTGGTTAGGTTTCTCAGAAAGGGAATGGCTGTGGGCTGGGATATAACAAAATGCCAGGACCAGACAGTCTGCTCTCTCAGCATGTTACTTCAGGGCAGAGTGATGCTCACCCACACTGGAGAAGCATAGGCTGCAGAAAGCAGGACAATGCTGAGACCAGTGGTCTGCTCTGAAGGGGCAAACAGGAGATGGGCTGAAAAGGTGCGATGACCTGGAGCGTAAGAGGGACTTGGAAAAATCTGGAAACTTCTTTTCCTCCAGGATAATGGTTTCCCAACTTAGAACCCAGTGAAAGCCTGAAAATCCCTGCTCAGCTGCCAGTGAATTCCCAGTGCTGATTTTGAAGCCAGGAAAGTTCTGGAGAAGATGTTTTAAAGCAAGCAACTTCATCTCCCTAACTGCCTCCCTCACCAGTGGGATCCATTCCCTCTTGCTTACTCAGAGGATGCCTAAAATGTTATCTGTGGTCTGGGACAGGGTGTGGGAGGATGCAAATAGGAAAGGGATAAGACTTATGTGGTGGGGAATTCTCTGTGGATGTGTCAGATCAGGATTGAAAGTCCTTCACTGGGTTAGAAATGCTTCTTGTAGAAGAATCGATGCCCAAATTATTCTGCATTATGACCTATTATTTTTATCAGCTTATTTCCCCTCCTTCCACAAGATCAGTTAACAAGCAGTGTTTGCCTCTCTCACTCCAGGCAGATTGTCTGCCTTTCTGCCACACTCCCTCTCCTAAGGAATTGCTCCATGTTAAGAGCCACTATAGAGTATAATAACATTTTTACACATGCTGACACTGGCAGCAAGTGATATGATTTCTAGGCTGTAACTGCTTAGGACAGGCTATTGACAGGGAACAACAACCAGCATTCAGCATAACAAAAAGGCCAGTTCTGGTTGAGCTTCCCTGCAAAACTCAGAGCTGGACCCAGGACTAACTCTGAATTGGTGACATCATCAGGTGTGAAAAGCCACACAGGGTGGTGCATCTCTCATTCTGAGAAGGTCCAGTGGTAAGAAAACTACGCGGTAAAATGGACTTACCTTGCTTTCCCCTAGGAGTTGGAATCTAAGAGGGGGACACAGTGAGAGGAGCCTCTTCCTAGAGGCAAGCTCCCTGCTCCATGAGAGCTCCCACTGCCCAGGGAGTCACAGAAGCTGAGGACAGAAAGGGACCTTCTGGTCCATCCATCTGCTTGCCCCAGGGCAGGTCCGCTCAGTCTGCCATCTTCGACTGACATTTTTATACTGTGTTTTAAGTATTTTCTTCATAGACCCCCACAGCCACTTTTGCACTTTATTACAGGGCTTCATTATATTTACTGCTATAAAGATTTTTCTTTTTCTAATGTCTTGCTGTAGTTAAAAACCTTGAAATTTTGTCCTATATATCTGCATATGGAGAACAAATTATACCCATTCTCCTTGCATTACTTGTATTGTCTCTCCAGCCCTTTACTACTTCATGATGTTATCACATTTCTCCCTCATTCTTCCTGTTTCAAAGCCTCGGGCTTTCTCTGTTCTCCTCTTCTAGGCCTCCTAGATCCTCATACCTTAAGGCAAATGCCAAGCTTGCTATGTGAGAGAGAATGGCACAGCCCCATGCTTTGGGGGCAGGGACTGGATTGTAGCTACATGCCAGATCATCCCAAATATTTGAGCCAGCTTACAAATTTCTTCTTTCCATGGACTTTGCTGCAGTACTACCGTTCACCCCTTCCCCCCGCCCCCGTTGAGATTATCAATTACTCTGCAGGCTATGTTCCACAGGGCCTGGAAAAAACAACTTAAAAATATGGAGAGCTGGTTTCAACTAGGATATTTCCAAGGATCTGTGAGAACTTCTCAAGCTACTTTGACCTCCCAAGTCAGCTTATGACAACTACCCTCTAACAGGTATTTTGGCAGTGTCACAGAATCACAGATTGGAGGCACCTCTGGGGATCACCTAGTCCAAGCCCCTTGCTCAAGACAGGCTCAGCTATAGCATGTTTCCCAGCACATGTCCACTTGGGTTTTGGATTATCTCTGAGGATGGAGACTCCACAGCCTCTCTATTCCTTATAGCAGGGAATCACCAGGACTCTCTCTCCCTCCTCTTTATTCCCCCTATCAACTATTTACACACATCAGCTAACCATATCCCACTCCCAAACCCTTTTAATCTTTTATCTCCTCCACATGTCCTTTTGCCATTAATACCTGCTCTGGTCAATAAAGCAGATTCCAGTTTTAGGGAGCTGCCAGGGAAACACACACAGCAAACAACCACTCAGGTGTGCCCAAGTGTTTGCTCCTGTTCTGATCATATCTACATGACCAATCCTTGTCCTTCCCAGTGATGAAGACACAAGGATGCAGGCAGCAGGGGTATCAAAGGCATCATCAGAAAACACAGGATAAAGAACTGCTCTACTAGTCTTCTGTATCACAATCTTGACGTTCATTTATAGAGCTCCCCTCTCCCCCTCCATCGCATCTAGAAGCCTGAAGGGCGATAAATACTTAAAAGCCCAAGTGTAAGGAATCTTGTGATGCCTGCCTGGATCTGCAGGCAGCCTGAGAAGCACGAACAGCTGACATCTCAACATAAGATAACTAGGAACCACAGTTCTGGAAAGGGTGGGAAAGACAAGAGAGCAGCAGAGCAGTATCTTTCCCAAAATACCATATTTCTTACCTAGCCTCCAAACTGCTACCCTGGCTTTTCCAGGGAAGGAATATGTTAGGGAGAAGAGAGAGAAAAAAACTCTGCTCCTTCCTCTGCTCTCAGCTGTGTGCCAAGATCCCAAATTGCATGAATTTGGCCTTGCCAGACTTTTCAAGGAAACAATTACATGGGTCTCTGCCCTTGGGACTTTACATTCAAAGTCTCCAACCTTCAAAGTCATAGACACTTGCCTGGCTCCCAGCTGTTCCCATCAACATGATATGGATGAGCTACAGGCAAAGCAGAAGATGATCACAAATCTCTCCCTCTCCACCAGGCAAAAAGCTTTACCAACCATAGACACTTGTGGCCTTCCCCCTTGTCTAAAGCCTGATTTTTCCCTGGAATATTTATCTTTCCTACATTTCCCTTCAGTAATAATCTAATCAAGTAGAATTCTTCTGGTATTAATCAGATGAGCAAGGGGAGCACTTTGTGATTAGTATTATCAATGAGGATGTCAGGAAGGCTTTGACAGGATTACCCTTGGAATTTGCCATTTATTAACTAGACCATTAGCTAAAATGGCACAGCTGGGGTGGGGCTGGTTTTGCTTTGCACATGGGAGATGGCCCGGTTGGGTTGAGGGTGGGGAAGCTGAGGGTGGTGGAGTTCTGTCTCCATCTGATTGAGAGATCTCGAACAGCTGCCTTGGCAGCCCTGAGATATCTTTCCCCATCTGTGCGTCTTTCTTTGCTTTCATCATCCCTTCCCATTATTGGGAAACCGTCACGAATCAACCTGGAGACTGAGCTGGGAGAGCTTGCACCACCACGTGTAGGCTTGTGGTGCTGACCCAGGAGGATGGGAATGAAAACCCGCTGTTACAGGCTGTTCTGCTCTGGGAGATAAGTGCTCCAAGCCCCTAGCCCAGGGCACCTGGGAGGAGAAACTGGGTGTAGAAATAGAGGCATATTAGACTTGCAGAAGCAGCTGGGACACAAAGTAGGCACCCAAAAAAAGTTTCGGCAAGTGAGGGAAACAAAACAAAAAAATTTGTTAACAAATTTGTTTTCTCCTCGTGAAAGTTAGCTCTGCTGTTCACCCAAAACAGACACGTGGATAAGCATGGTCAGTAATGGAAGCATACAAACACTAAAGAGGAAACAATTGTAAAAATATAGTTGCCACACCCTTGCCCTCCAAGCAGGTTTCTATCCCAAATTCCAGAGGCGCTAGCATCATTTGCTGTGTGCTCCAGGCAACTTTACATGGGCTGGAGAGAACTTTTGCAAAATTCAGTCGCAAAGAAATATCACTGGAGTAACTGAGCCACACTGCAAAGGGCCAAAGAGTGAAGAAGGCTCCCCTAACACATGGCAGGACATGTCTTTATTCATTCCTCATTGAGGCAGGAGCAGCAAAATAAAATAATGCTCCAATCAGGGCCATTTCTCCTGATAACACAACTCAGGCAAGACTGTAGGGACTCCCTCTGACTGCCATCCCACATGATGGCAGAAAAGGGGTCTCCAGTCCTTGGGCCAAGGGGAGCACACAGCTCCAGAGCAGAGATTCTGGGGACAGGACACCAGGGCCTTCTCTGGACAGATCACAGTCAACACCTGGGCAGTTCAAGGTGAGTGTAGCCCCAGTAGGGGTCAGGCTTGAATGCTGCCTCTAAATAGCATCTCCTACCATTTCCAGAGACAAAGCCCATGGCTGGATGGGACCAGCCCATTGGAGTGGCCTAGCAGGGCAATTTTTAAATTCTTACAAACCACAGAATCACAAAGGCATTGACTGAGAGCTTGTGGCAGCTCCCAGAGTTTGTGCACAGCAGTATCTGTGACTGCATTCAGACACCCCACAGAATTTGTTTGTCATGAGTAAGTCAGTAGAGTAACTAGACTCAGCCTGGAGCAGAACTGGGTCCCAACAGAGCATTTAGACAGCAGAAAGAAACATTCTTCTTGGGCAGAGCTTTGAATATAGAAAGGTAAAAGCTGGCCTTTGTTTCTAAATTCTGTCCTGCCTGGTCAGCTAAAGAAAGAATTAGTGCTAGAATCCAACTTGCTGCAGGAACAAAAGCACATCCAACCCATGCAGTCTCCTCTGCTTTGGTGCACACAGAGAACATAATTTTGTAATTCCATCCACTTTCCCTTGAAATGCAGCACTTATGCAAAGAAAGGCCTGCAAAAGGAGGCCATTGAAATCTCAGTAAAATTTGTAATTTGTAGATTTCCTAGATCATAAACTAAGATCTTGTATTAGCCTTTTACCATTTATTCAGCAAGAATAGAATTAACTGAAAATTCAACAGCTACTCTATAACTTCTCACGTTGCCTATGGAAAAACCTATCAACTTTCCTCTCGAGGTCCAGGTGTGAAATTCTTCCTTCTCAATTTGTTCCAGCAGTTCCTCTGATGAGGGAACATCCCAGAAAAGGTATTTCTTCACCAGGTACTTTGCAAAAGTCTGGCTCTGAACTGAAATTCCCAACACTAAAGCAATCTTCTTCACCTTAAGCAGATCACTCAGTCTTCATTTAGAAAGAGGGTTATGGGTTCTCCTTGTGGCAGCTTGCTCCAAAGAGGTCCACCCAAAAGATAAGTTAAAAGCCAAAAAAACGTCAACAAAAAATAGAGACTGAGCCTAGCAAACCTGCTGCTGATGCTTGGGAGCAGAAACCACATGCCTCTTGCCTGAACAATTTCCAAACCATAAATGGTGTTTAATGTGGAAAAAGTCATAAATGTACAAAAGTTACTTCTAAAACCAAAAACACAGAGTTTCTTACTCATGGCTTTGATGAATGAAGTGTTTTGTGTTCTGGCGTCACGCTTGGCGCTCCAAAGAACCTTTCTGCTGTGTGGAAATTAATGGCACTGCATGTCCGCTGGCTGTGCCACCGACTGGAGAGTGCCCTTCAGCATCCCAGCACAAGCTGCTTCTGCTGACAGCTCAGCAAGGTGGAACAGGCTCTCCTTCCACCAGTCGTGTGTCACAACAAAGGGTTAAACGATACTGAAAAGACTGGAAATGTTGCTGTGCATTATGATCTTTTGTGCTCTCCATTCCTACCTGTCTTTCAGCTACTGTCCAATTCAGCACAAAACAATGTGTGAGTAAATCATGCCCAAAGCAGAAGTGGTTCACATAAAGCAAAGCAGATTAAGGTATTTCAAAGGACACAGGATTTAAGGAAACAGTGCTTTAGTCTCCTGTCTGTTACTGTTGATTTGCAGACGTTTCCAAGTGTGTTCCAAAACTATATTTAAAATTAAGCTTTTAAAGTAAACAGCTTCCACTGGGTGCCAAGATTGCTTTAATGCCAAAACAGAAAGCTCTGGCTGGCACATGCATCATTTTCCAAGCCGGAAATCCAACAAAGCATTTAATACAACAGACATCATTTGATAGTCTCAACTTAGACACCCACTTGGCACTGGCAGTAACCAGTCTTCCATCAGCTGCATCCAAAAATGATGCTTGCCTAACTTGTTATCATGCAAAACACTAATGGGAGTATCTTCGTCTTTTGAAGTCCATTGGAACTGGAAATGTGGGCTGAAACCACCTGGTGCACAACACTGCAGAACATCTGAGAACCACCCTTCCGAGGTGGAAGCAGATGGAACAACACTGGAAAAGCAGAGTTTCCCAGCCTTTTCTGTACTGTGAGTCACGTCATGTACACACAGTGCCAGGGGATCCCTGTGGGAGCTACAGCCATGGGGAACACAGGGAAGCAAAGACCGGAAGCGTTTTATGGAAGGGGTTTGCTGGAAGAGGTCGGCAAGCCTGGAGCTGCTCTACCAGCTCTCCCAAGGCAGCTGATGGCTGCTCAGCAGACCACAGTTCTGACTGTTGTTTCCTTTTTCGCCTACCGCTAGTTAGTTTTCATATTATGTAATCCCAAACTTTGTACAAGGATCTAAACATGCACATATTTTTGCTTATAAACACACCCATGACACCAGATCCTCAGGATAAACAGTGTTACTATGAACACCCAATTCATAGTTTTCCTAGGCAGAAGTGGCCCATTGAAAGAAAATCATCGCTGAAAATATGAAACAAAAACGAAAACCAACAAATCACTGTATGATTTGGCTAAGCAAAATTGGTGATCTTCTGAAGTCTTGCCCCTACTCAGAAAAAGGCCTGTTACCTACCAATGGATCTTTCTGAGCAGGTCCTGGTAGCTGTTTTCATAATTTTTAACAACCAGTGACTCAGTTTTCCTTTTCTCCATCTGCACCTCACTGAGTGAATTAAACAGGCTGTCAGTGGCTCAAGGCCAAGTCCAACCCTCTCACTCTGACAGCACACTTTAATTTTGCTGTTCCAGCACTTCTTCCGGGACAGGTGCCCAGTAAGTGCTTTAGAAGCCAGTGTTTACTATTCACGAGAAGAAGAATTTCAGGAAAAATACCATCATAACATCCAGGACAGGAGGTTTTTTTAATCACTCTTGTTACAGCCATGCACTTTTGGCATGGCAGCTTTCTGAAATGCACCTCTTTTGGGCTCCAACCCACTCCAGGCTTGCAGTTCACTGTGCACCTGGAGGGAACGTTGCCTCAGGTCTGGTAGCATCCAGATTCATGGCAGTGTTCTCCCTGGGAAGCAGTGACTAACAGGCTCGTTAAAAACAAGTTATTAGTTCTAAAGTATGACGGGGGAAATACATTCCTTAACTTACACACTGTAGCATACCTAGTCTTTCCTTAAGAAAAGAAGACCTAAAACTGGCAAGACCCAAAACCTTTGTGTCTCAGCAGACCCCTAACTCCTGAACAGACAACAGAGTTGAGTGTCCCTCCTGACAATTTATTGAGTTCTCTCTCTCTCTCTCTCTCTCTTTTTCACTGTCAATGTATTTTGATATTTGACTTCTAAGTTTTCTCTTCAACATAAGCAACTTCTACAGGACATTAGTGCTGATGAAGTCAGGTCAGAATTGGGACACACAGCAAAGTGTCCCATGCCAGATGCAGGAGGAATTAGTTTGAGTTCCACAAGACTGAAGAGGCATTTTTCTGCAGTGGCAGTTTTGCTTTACTTTTTTGCTCATTATTGAATGCTGCTCCTGCTTCTTATCCATTTGCAATGTGCCTGTGTCTTTAGAGCTTCTGTACAGCCCCCAGCAATCCAGACATTGCTCCCACACTCCAACCTGGTGCTTGCTGCAACTTACCTTTTCTGTTTCCCCTATCCTTTCCCCAAAAGGCTGAGGCACTTTCTCATCTTCATTTTTTCTCAGCTTTCATACGCGTTTTCCTCAAACCTATTCAAAATTTGCCACTATGACAGTCCAACATGCCACCACAGCAACAATCTCTGAGCAGCCATTCCTCAAGCTGCTTAGGAAATGCAAGAATTGAGTTTACTGGGCAACTCATGGCTCCTCACCTGCAGCCTGGGGCACAGCACCTGAAGCTGCTATCACAGTGCCCTGTTTGCTATCTCTTTAGGGCAGAAGGTAAATTGCAATACTTAATTCCTTAGCACAGAGCACAGAAGTATCCTGAAGAAATTACTTTTTTGGTTTTTTTTAATATGATAATTTCATTTGGAGACTGCTTTCAAACTTGATTCAAAAAACGCTTCAGAATGAAGAATACAGTGGTGCATTATTCAAATGGATGAAGATCCTCACCACCATAATGCTGCACCTCTTCTTTTTAACACTTTTTTTTTTCCCCCTAGTTAGACAACTCCATTATCAAAGCTGCACTTGCTAAACATATATCAAGAGACTACAAGACCTTCCTTATTTTCAGTAAATTAAACATATTGTTGAATGGGATGCTAACACTGATTCTGCATTATCAAATGCAGAAGTCTCCAGCTCAAAACACATAGATCAAGGGACAAAAGCTACGGCTTTGAGTCAGTAGGAACATTGGGATTACTTCCATCAGCACTGGGGAGAGCACAGACAGGTTATAATGCAATAGACACACTCCCGAACCCCAAATTTCACTGAAGAAGGAAACGGTCCTTAGACCAGGCTTGAAGCTTTCTAGTGAAGAGACACAAAAGTTTGTCCTGCTGCCACACAGACTTTGTTTGGTGACTAAGTATGTCTGAGTATCTTGTTAACATGCCCTACGATCTTGAAAGCTGACCCTTTGCAATAAGAAGTGTGACAAAGAAACAAGCTCTTGAATGGGAAAAGAAAGGCTGCATGCCCCAAGCACTGTAACCCGAATAAGGGGCTCTCTGAAGGAACAAAGCTGCTCGTATACAGGTGCTCCTCGAGTCAGGGTAAAGTGTGAGACAGCAACACTGCTGGGAATTGGGCAGCACAGGAGCTTCGAGCAAAGCACTGGTCTGCTTTGCCTCTCAGTGTCACAACAGTTCCTGAAAATTTCAGAGTTCCAGGAGAGCTGCCCGACTTCCTCTGAGCCACTGCCTTCGAGCTGTATTCGCAACACTGGTGGCCTGTGTATTTCAGGAATGCAAAAAACTGGCACAGTGAGGCCTATGATTCAGCCAAGATGATGTGTTGGGACATGACTTGAAGTTAATTAAAAGAAGCTTAAGACAGACAGACAGAAAAAAGAGTTTGCAAGACTTCTTAAAGAGCCAATTAATTATTATTTGTGGCTGCACACGCCAGCTGGGCCACAACATGGAATCTCCCCAGCCCTTACCATTCACCTCAGAGTCTCTATACAATGCCAAAGAAAACCCACATGCAGGTCAGCCTTTGGGAGCTCTGGACCAAATTTCCCCCAGTGAAGCTGAGTAGAACTTTGCATTCAGCAGAACAGTCTCATTTACATCCACAGATCTATGCCAAGTCTTAATGGTGGACACAGAAGCAAGAAATGAACAATATCTTGGTTGACATGTAAAAAACCACGGGCTCTGCTGAGCAAGATGACCCAGTGACAATCGTCTTTGTGAGCATGGACTGGAAAAGGACTGGCTCCACCTGGAGTCAGGGTGGGGGAAGAGAGAATAACTATGGATAGTTTCAGCCTCTCTACTGCATGACAGTGATTGTCTTCAGAGCTGCGCCAGGCACCCACACTCAAAGCAGCATAGTTTCCCTTGACACAGTTCCAGAATGGTTTCCTGTAAGAAATTCATTGCCTCCTAATTCCCTAAGACTCTAAATTCCTTTAAATACCTGAAGACTAAATTCTATGTCCCGACTCTACAGCCCCAAACCCTTCATCAGCTCCCCATGGACAGTAAAACGATGCTCACATGCATGAGCAATTCCCTTGCTTCCAGTTCTTCCTCGCCTTCAGCCAGCACTGTCCCAGAGGCACAGCTGAGCAAAGACAGGAGCAGGCTTTGCCACAGACCAGCTTGGCCGGGAACTCCTGAGTCACATGCACTGCACAAAGACAGAGTGGCCAGAGGTCCCCACAGGTTGAGCAGGCTGCCTGACCCAGGCTTCCCAAAATCTGCACTTTTGCTACTCGGGAGGACAGACCCTACTAAGCCCTGTCAGCAGCTGATCCATATGTTTAACGGGAGCCTAAGATTTTAACAAAGGGGACTTTTGACTGGTGCTCCCTGTCGTTTCAGTGGCTCGTGGCTATGCAGTTTCCAGGCTCCCGTGTGTGACTGGCACGGCTGCTCCCCCGGCAGGGCCAGGAGCCTCCCACCGCTGCAGGCCCCACACCTGCTCACAGCCCTGCCTGCACGTAGACCTTGGCAGCCCCTGTGGCATTTGCTGGGTGGGGGTGGGAAGACCATGGTGTCATTTACACACAGGTTGAGCAAACCAGGTGCAATCAGTTTGGGTTTGGCTGAAGAATCCTCCACCCTTCTCGAGCTATTTAACCCCCACAGTGCCAAATCTTTATGCATGCCCAGGGCAAGAGAGCATTAGTCTGCAGAGAAGACATCTGTAGTTCCGTCATGATTCTCTCATTCCCAAAGGAACCACAGGAGGGACAGGTCATATTAAAGATCCACTGCCTAAAGAAAGATAACCACTGCTCCACTTGCTATATTCTTAAAATTATTTTAACCAAAGCAATGAGCATCCCCAGTAAATACAAAACCAATTCTCATTTGGAAATTGCTTCACTGTACTTCTGCTACCTGGCCTTGAACAAGCTAAAATGATGCTTGAAAACCCTTTGAGGAGCACAGCATAATAGGGACCAACGTGTTGGAGATGCAATGGGCAAGAAGGTGGCAGAGGGACTGCTGGGCAAGTCAAGCCTTTGGGACTGGGAAGCAGTGCAGCACTGCCAGTGCACTATCCCACAGCAGAGACACAGGATCCCTGGCATCCATGGTCTGAAAGCTGCTCCCTGAACACCCACCTTTTGCCTTCCCACCCACTGAGCTCTCTGGTTTGACACAGGAAAGATTTTGGTATGCAGTTGTAGGGCCTGGACAGTTACCCATCCCTGGAGCTCAGGAGTCTGTAAAGTCAGCTAAGGGCTGTTTACTCCCAGTCTGTTATGTTGCTCAAAATTAATACTATAATGACAAAAACTTAAGATGGAAATCCCTGCAGGAAATTGCTGAGTGCAGATCACTCAGTCTTTGGGGAACAAGTTTGCAGAAAGGCCTGGAAAAGGAGATTTTATTTGAGTTTCCATCTCCAGTTGTTCTAAACCTTTCAGAAATGGGTGAAGAACAGGGGAGGGATGTGGGGGGAAGTCCCGACTTAACTTAGGTTAACACCTTGCTGGATCCTTGCCAGATGTAGTTTCAAATTAACAACTCCAAACTAGCAGGAGAAATGCTTCTCTCGACCCCCGGGGAGTCAGTGCAACACCCAAGCACTGGCACCAGGCAGAGCTCAGATCTGACACCACATGACTAGGTTGCTCACCTCTCTCGGGGGCTGAAACCCAAAGAAAAGGGCACTGCTTCCAGTAGGGGACAAAGCCGGCCAACCCCACAACAAAGGCCACTTCTCAGCAGCACATAAAAGGAGGCTCTGGCTCTGCCCCTCCAGCCAGACCCCACCCCTCGCAGCGTGGAGGCCTTGGCCCCAGCGCCAGCCAAATCTAATCAAGTCTGACATGTAAGACAACGCGGGCAGCCACTTGCCTTAGGCACCCCCCGCCTCAGCTCCTCAACCACAGAGCTCCCCCCGACCCACAGGGCGCTGCTGTGCCTGCAGAGCTCAGCCCAGCCCCGCGGCTCCGTCCCTGACCCCGAGCCCTGCTCCCGACCAGCACCACCTCTGGTCGGGCGCGCAAGCAGCCCACAGCCCCCCCGCCCCCCGCCCCCGACCTTCGCTGCACTGAGGCTGTAGCTCTGTGTGGGGACAGACGGCCCGTGGCCCTGTTATAGTGGGGCACCAGCCCTTCTTCCCACCTTGTAGCCACCACTTTGTGCCCTTTCCCTAACACCCTCCACGTCTGCACCTGTCCGTGGATGCTCTACGTACCTGGGGGAGTCTTTGCCTCCCCAGTCCTTACAGTTTAAAGCACAACGGAGTGTTGATAAAAGCACACAGGAACTGGGCCAGATCGTCAACTATGCAGGTTTCCCTTCAGATAGGAATAAAACCCACAAAGCTTTAAAAGAATTCATTTAAGCATTGCTGGGACAAACAAGCAAGTGCTGAAGGTAGAAAGGAGCTCAAAGCAGTCAGACCTGTCTCATAATAGCAGAGAAGGATGAATCTTTCCTAAAATTGCCCCTCCTGCATTACCTACTCCACTCCTCAGGTCAGGGATCAGTATGCTCTAGAGTGGGTGAGTCTAGTATGGAAAGCTGAATAAGCATTGTTTGAAAGAGAGGAGGCAGGAATTCACCAAAGTGAAGAGGAGGAGGAGACAGCACAGGCTGTTTTTAGAAGTACTGGCACCACCTTAGTTTGCAGCAGCCAGGAAACTGGTTGGAAGTCCCATGACTTGAGCAAGACACCCAAAGCTAGGAGCCAGAAAGGGAAGGGACTTGGCAGAAATTTCCCTGCAAAGTAAGGAATCATTTATGCAGCAGAATATTCAGCTTGGCCTCACTGCACAGAAATGCTGCCAGATACCTGATCGTGCCACCAATATATTAGCACTCCATTCCCCTGCTCTAATGTAGCCATGAATCTTCCTCACCCACTTCTGTCTTCCATTGGATCAGTTTTGGACAGCTTCCCTCTAAACCCAGTCTTCCTGCACTGCCCTGGGGCCATCACAGCTCTCTGCACCAAGAGCAGTGGTGTCCCATCCCCCTGACTTCCAGCTGCCCACCCTCATTCCTTCCACACTTGCCCTGTGGGCATTGTTGGCCCACCCCCTCCTTTGAGAGGCTCACAGCACATGGAAGGGTAAAAAACACTGCTCTGGTCTTTCTAGGGTTAAAGACAAAGAGGCCAAGCATTAAAGAGCCAACTCAGGGGAAAATTGGCACTGTGCAGGAAGCTGGGATAACCTGGCTGAAGCACTGCTAAACTCACTGCTGCAGTTTATCTTTACCCTTCCTCTCCGGACTAGCTGCATGTAGCTCACCCCACAGGGTATAAAGCCCAGGATAGCTGGAATATTTGCAAGGAAGCAGAGCAGAGAGGGTAATACTCTAGCACTGCATTTATTTTCTTACTTGCTTGCACACAGCAGGAAAGTGAGAGACTCACCACTAGGCAGCTGGAGTGCCTGACATGCAATAGAGTTAAAATACACCTTTCCATACTGCAGAGAGTTGTCTGGGTCAAGGGTTGGAGGTGCCAGCGTGAACCGATGGGCAAAGTCTGACAGGTTTACACCCAATGCCAGCCAGAACAGCAGAAGAGAAAAATGCCACTACAAATACAACTGAATGCTTCACTGTGCAACTGACAGCCTGTCTGAACGTGTGTGTCCCTTTTTGAGATTGTAAAATATTAAACACAACAATTTAAAATGGTAAAGACATTTTACAGGGCACAACAATACACGAAATAATTTCCTTTTGCTATATTCCATGTAAACAAAGATAACTCTTTTAGAAAGACTATAATCAGCTGGTTAGATTATGTGTATCTCTCTCCCCAAAAGACATAGAAAAGATAAATCTACACTTGAATTGCAGTCCTGTTTTAACATGTCATCTACTAAGACTGTCAATTCTAGTCTAGCTATGAAAATCTGTTGCTGGAGGAATAAAATCCTAGCTGAAAGTCTAGAGCTAAAACAAAACTATCCTGGAAGTACCTTGCTAATGAACAAATGACTGTGTGAAACATACACTAGCATTCACAATTGTATTTTAAGTTGAAAAGAAACATGAACATATCCAAATCTATTTGGTCAATGCTAAAAAATGAGACTGAAGAAAGCAAAGTTCACTTTGGACCTGATGCTTGCCACACTGGGTGTACACAGGAACAGCCCCTCAGTTCTGGTTCCAGACCTTTTGTCCAATGAATCCTGCTGCAGACAGGATCTTGCATTCTTTCCCTTTCAGAATAAATGATTGCACAGGACAGGCCTTGTACCCACACAGCGAAGTGGGTGACACCAGTAGGCATGGAGGGAACCACAGAAACTGGTTTTGATCATAGGTAAAGGGAATGACTGATGAACTTAAAAGCACCAATTTTGTTCTTGGACACTTTGAATTAGAATAAGTCTGTGCCTTTGGGTCCATACTTAGTTTTTGCAAGTTAGTTGGATTTCCATCCTGTCTTTCCTTCCACCTACTCTTTCAGGCCATGAGTTTAAGGCTCCTGAAAGGCACCAGATGTTCGGGGAGTGTTTGTTTGTTTGAACTCTCCCTGCAAAAACAACAATAAGGGAAGAAGATTGGATGACTTCAGATTTGCTTTCCAGCAGAGTATGACTAAGGCAGGGAGGCAGCTTGGTAAATACACTTAGGGAGGATGGTGGGGAGGGACAAAAACATAGGGAGAAACTCAACAGAAAATAAACAAGAGGGATAGAAGTCTCCAGTCATTAGCAGAGTGAAGAAAATGAGAGCAAAACAGTTGATCAGGAAGCAGTTGTTGTGGACACAGCCTAGAAGGGAGGAGAATCAGGAGTTTAATGTCCAGGCACAGTCTAATATGGACCTAGCAGGCTGAAGTAATAGGTGAGAAAAGTGAGGGCAGGAGACTGACCAGAGAACAGGGCTCACGTGGAGGTGTGCAGTCCAAACACTGTGCTGGACCCTGCCGTGGTTGGTTGCTGCCGGGTAACTAGAGATTTCACACTGTCTTCCTAGAAGTTTATAGTATTCAGGAATCTTCTCCAGGGAACTTTCCGTGTCTGCACGGAAAAGCACAGTGACCAAGGTGAGCCACAAGCAGGAGGTATAACAGAAAAGGTAAGAGGATGAGGAGAGAAAGTATCTAAGAAATCCAAATTGATCCTGGTTGTGGGACAGGGACAATGTGAGGGGGAAAGGATAACACACAAAAGGAAGACAGTAGGAGAGAACACAAGTTCTTTGAACTGAAATTCTGCTTTACTTTAAAACGCACACATTGCAACAGGGATGCACACACGCAAGCACACACAAACAAGTATCTACATGAACACAGTTGGTTCTGGATATCCCTTCTTTCCTTAATTGGTCCCAGGTGAGGCATCAACAATCACATCTGGAAATTTTTATACAAATGGCAGGAAAGCCAATGACTCGGGTCACAAATATTTCACGCTCTCTCTTTGCCAGAAACACAGGACAAATGTGGTTTACATCTGCCTCCCTATAAATACACACACTCACAGTTTCAAGATTCTCTGCTATGGCAAATACTTGTGCATGTAAAAGCAGAGCTGGTCAATGTGCCTCCCATCCATCCAATGGGGATTCAGTCAGAACTAAGAAACTAGATGCTAGGTGACACCTGCAGTCCACGTCAGGCTTATCATCAGGGTAAGGATCAAGAGATGGCAAAAACATCCTTATTGACTATAGAAGCAAAACACAGAATCAAATTACATGGATGAGCACTTCCAAAAGCTGCTGCAGCCCCTGCCTTCCAGACCCAGACTCTCCACGAGACCACAGGACAGGCTGTGTCAGGCACACCCAGTTTCTGCCTGACATGCAAATTCAGTTTCACTTTCAAAAGCTCACTTTTCAAGGCAAAAAGACACTGGTCCTCCCTTAATCCCCAACTCTTCCTGCCTCAGGTGCCAGCTACCACCTGAGTTTATCCACTCATCATCAAGAAGGGACTGGACTAGTTTCTTGTCTGTGATGCACCAATTCAAGCAGAGCCTGACTTAACTAGTTCTACCCAGTGTGCACTGGTGCTGCAAAATTCTATAAAAATTCAACATATCTCAGCTGTAAGGACCAATCTCCTGGGTATCAGAGCCTGAACTCAGATCAAGTGCTAACAGGAGCAGCGTTTCGTAGGAGGAACACTGTGTTCAGTTTCAGTTTGGGATTAAGCCTCAGAAAATGCCCAATATCCCCCACATGACTGCTGTATGAGCATTAGAGTTGCAGAAGATGGACACAGCTTCATCACTGTCTGTGTCAACCGTTCTCAGGAATGAATGCTAAGGAGCTGTATTTTTCTTCAGTACCAGCTAATTCTTAGAAGACTCACAAGATCTTTGTTCATCAGAGTCAGTCCTGGTAGTGTAGGTGATGCTGTCAGTCCCCTGCCGTAGAGACTGGGTTAGGAGAACTGAGAGACCTGATGGGTGCAACAGAGTGTGCAAGGCAGGAACAGCTCAGACACTCCTAATGAGCCAGCTCTGATCCTATCTATGGCAACTTCATGTTGCTCCAGGGGTAAAGAGCCTGCAGAGGTGACTTAACGAGACATCAGAGGAAATCTCCTAACACCACCAAAGCAATCCAGTCAGCATTTTACATTCCCTCTGCCTGCCCCTGGCATAGTGGATGTGGCAGTAGCTGTTTACAGAGCTCTGCCAATCTCTGCGCAGCAGAGTATGACAAGGGCCACTGCACCTCTAGAGCAGCCTGGAATCTGCAGCTCTGAACTCCAGGATGATGGAGCTGCTTAGCAGGCTTAGATCAAAAATAATTTTCCCTCGCTGAGGAGACTGTCTAAAGCTAAAGACACAGCTTTACCTGCCTCTGACTGTCCACTGTTGTCCTTCTTGCCATCAGAATTTGTAATGGACAAAAGAGTTAACAGCATCCAGCTTGGGTTTGATTTTTTTCCTTAATCTGTGGCATTTACCTAGAGCACCTGGCCATGTTTTCCTTCATCTACAGCTTTAAAGCAAATTGGAAAGCTCCATGTATTTTCAAGTAAGAGTTCATCACTCAGGAAGAACAGCACAGCAAGATACACATTCTCTTAAAGTCAGTAGAATTCCAGAGACAAAGCACTTAAAATTGACAAAATGTCATCATTTTTTATTCAGTGTTTAATTATCAGACCCAATTTACCTCTAGTCCCACTGTTGCAAGACAGAGATGAATAGCTTACTAATTTGAGGGGTTTTTTTAAGGATTAAAGAAATTTGATTAAACATTTCATCTTTCCATTATTAGATGTTTAGAGCTCTCCATGAGCCCAGGCTAAAATGTGCAACACTGCTGGTACCTGTCCTAGCCTCACAAGTCAAGAACAGGTGCTGCCTTAACAGGTACCTCGTTAGTCTCATTCCATGTGGAGTTTTCCCCAGGAACTCCTACATGGGTTACTGCTGGAAACAAGATCACTGAACTGATCAATGAATTTGTCATGGGTGGCTCACACCACTGTTTTCTGGAGTTTTCCTGGAACCCACACTAGGCTGGCCAACATCCCCACACAGGACTAAGGGAAACTGAACCAAGCAGAAGCACAAATGTTTGGAGTGCTTGTTCTGAGTGCTGACAGACACTGCCAAGCTCTGATTTACTCTCTGTAGCCTTTCTAAGGGCGCACGTTTAAATGACCTCCCCATGCATCTCCACCATTGCTCATCTGGTTTGCCACAGGTGTGAGGCTGTTGCTGCTCTTAACATCTTTTAAATGTTCCACCAGATGAAGAGATGAATTCCCTTTGTTCCTCAGAGATGGAGTTTCTTTCATTTCCTGCATAAGGATGCAGTCCACACTTCCAGTAGAGGGAACAGACGATGTAGGCCTAGAGGGTACGAGTGCATTTGCATGGGCTGGGCTATCAGGTGGGTTTGCACAATTAATCATTTACACCCATCAGGCTGTACAGGGCTGGTAAGAGCAGTGCTGTTCTGAGAGCTCCAGAGAAGGAAACCATCCTTTCAAATCCCTTTGCTCTCAGCCCATGGAAAGAGTCCCCTTAAAACCAAAGATGAATGGATGGACCCTGATTTGGTTTATTTGCATATATGATTATGTAAATCGACCTACTTCTTCTTATCCCATGGCAGCAGACCTGCCTGCAGAAGAGCCTCCAGGTCTGTGCCACAGTGGAGAAGATTGGATTATAGAAAGGGACATATGCGTGAAAACAGGTCCTGGCTGCATATTCACAGTTCATCAGCAGGCATATGGGAAAAGTGGGATTTAACCCTTCACTGTCAGAGAGGCAGGACAGAGGAAAATGGGGCAACAACCATGGAGAACGCTTAGACAAAATGCAACAACCTGTATTTGAACATGTGTAAGGATAAACACCAGAAGTATTCTGTGGACAGCAGCCTGCAGTGTGCAAAAGGGTTAATGATCTTAAGCCACCAGAAATCAAAATGGTAACAGATTTATTTCCAGCCCCAAGATCATCCACAAGAAGAGCCATCTCATTCACATGGCATTGTCCCCTTGTGCTGTGCACACACTACCTGCTCGCTGCCCACCAGCACGCTCAGTGCCCACCTCCCGAGATGCACGTTCTGCAATACTGCACAGCTACCCTGCATCCCACTGTCCACACTGTCACCTGCCTCCACACTTCAGGCCTTCCAGCTGCCATCCTACAGAAGCAGCATCCAAACCAATGCTTGCTGCACTGCCCAGGACATGCCACAGCCCTATAACAACTCTTTACCCTTTAATTCTGGATCTACCAGCCCAGCACTGTGCTACCTCCCAGGGGTGGCTGGAGCATTAACAAAGCAGCTTCTTACCCCTGGGAGGCCTAACAGGCCCCGTCAGTGTAGCAGCACTGCTGGGGTTAACACAGCCACAGCCCAGCATATCTGAGCATCTGTAGGAAGTGGAACGTTTTTAATTCTGTGAGGAAACTGCTGCATGGATGACAAAGAGACCAGGCCGTGTCCATCTAGAGGAAATAGGAGCAATGTTCAGGGATGCATGGAAAGTGCTGAGTAGTCACAAGATGTATTTTGCAAACTCCAAATAATCTCTTATTAGGGGTAATAAGGCACGTCTCACAAAGGAAAACAAAAAACCCAAACCAAACAAATAAAAGACACAGCAACAACAACAACAACAAAAACACCAAAAAACAAACACAACAACAACAACAACAAAACCACAAAAAAGTCCCACATTAAAAATAACAAACAGGAAAAGAACTGGCACTTCAAGAGAACATGGCTGACATGAATCAACCATCTCCCAAAGACTCTTTTTAAACTGACTATGGGAGCAAGTAACAATAACTTTAAGATTCCAAGAAATGTCCCAAAGCAAACTAAGTATGTGTCTGGATTTCTCTTCGTTCTGAAATTTGAATCAGGATGGGTTTGGCCAAAAGTCACTCAACTTTTAAAGCCAACTTTGCCCAATCTAAAGTTTCTAATCCAGGGGAAATTAGGTAGATTTGGCAGAGTTTTCTTTAGAGGGTTTTTGCATGTGTGACACAAGCTCAAAGCAAAAGGTGTTGGCAGGGGGGAGGGTTGTTCATGTTTTGTTAATCCTGCCAAGACTAACAACATGGGGGGGGTGGATTTTAGCAATACTCTGGGTTGACCCAGACCAGTAACATCTTTTCAAATGATTCTGTTGTTATGTACCCTGCATCAGCCACCCTTAGCTACCCTTTGTGAATATATGGAAAAGCACACACAGTAGCTGACACTGGCTAACTCTGGGTCGTTTTCCTAGTGCAAGCAGGACCAAGGTGAGAACAAATGGTGCTGAGTCAAAACCAAACTTAGTAACATGGCAGTGTATGCACAGCCCTGGCAGTCCCAGAGGACCTCACTTCAAATATCTGCAGTTTGAAATGCAAATGAATAAAAGAAAATTCCTTCACTTACAGAATTCCTCATCCTCCTAACATCCTCACCATCATCAATTTTGATGCTCCTCAAAGACAAGATGAAATTCAGGAAGCTGCTGCATCTGTATTGCACCTGTGCTTGAATCCCACAGTTTAGATGCCAGCTTCCTCTTCTGTGGTGGCAGTGCCTCTGCAAGCCATGCTCAGCATCAGGGGAACAACCAACTGTATGTCTCTTTTCACTATTCTACAGAGTCAAGAGAGGGGTTTAGCTGTGGGGCTTCTTGCACCACAGCTGCACTGCTTTAGCCATGGCACTGTACTGATTCTGTGGTCAAAAGGATAACACCATAGGAACAACATCCATCCAGCTCCAGCAAAAGCATTCTGGCAACTTGCAAGACAATTACTAAACTTCCACTCATTTTCAGTTTTTTCCTCACAGTGGAATTCAGGGTATGTGGTGGTTTGAGTCCAAACAGCCCTAGAGGCTTGTATGGGAGGGACTGCCAGTCTTGGTCACTCCAGAGATGAGAGAGAAAGCAGCAGAAAGGAAAGAATCCAGCTGAGGGAAGGAACATGCATACAGACAAACCCATCCCACTGAGCATTGCTAGGAGGAGCAGGGTGCTGAGTTCAACACATCCTGAGGGACAGAGCATGGAAGCAATGGGAAGGTCTCTTGGATGCAGTCAACAACAGCAGTATGAGCTGCTGGCAAGGACTATCAATGGCAGCATTCACATTATTCTCTCTTCTCTGTTTTGAATGTCCCTGTCAGGCTTCTACCCCTCCAAGGTACACTAAACCTCTTGGGTCTCTTGAAGGCTGGCCATAGGCCTGTGCAGTTACCTGTGCCTGAAAAGGCCTGGGAGCAGCTCCCTAACAACTCCACTGATCTCCTGCAGTCAGGAACTGACAAAAAGGTGGGAATGCAAATGTACCCTGCAGAGACAGCCTGGCACATTAAGCTCCACCAGCTGGAAAAGTGCCTGCTGAATACTGGAAACTGCTTTATCCATGGAGTTAGTCTAATGCAGCTCTTGTCAAACTGACCAAGAGCTCCATGCCCTAAACAGTAGGGTGTTGTGTACCCAGGACTCCTCTGTGTGCCCTTCCCCAGGAGTTCTGCGGCACCACATAACACAGCCCAAGGTCAGAGTGTGCTCTGAGTGGCAGCTGTTGTGGCACTCACAGTGCCCTGGCCCAACCTGAGTGACAGCATCACCGACATGAGGCAGCCAGCCCCAGCCTAGCCCAGAGGTTAGACTCCAGCAGTGTCTTCTCATTCCCGGCTGGCTGTCTCCCATGTGGCGACGCATAGCACTATTCACCCGACTACTGGCCCAGCCCAGAACTGTTTTTATTAGAAAACACTAGGGCAAGCCTTTCCAAGCCTCAGAAGAATCATCTTGTAAAGATCTGGGCTTGAGATGCCAAATGATTGCTGCTTTGGCGGAGTCTGCACATTCATTTTTTATTGGTCACAAACGCTTTCCAGATGCTGGCATGCTGGCTGCAGATTGCAACTCTGGGGACTTGGCTCCCAGCCCCAGTCACTTTGTTAAACTCTTGACCTGCTGTGGGTTAAAAGAAGCAGGGAATGGGACTGAGTCACCATGAGGGCATTGCTAAGAGAGAGTGCGCACTGCACAGCAGAGACCCATTTCAGCAGCTTTCTGTGCTCAGCTGGCATGGAAAACATTTAAGGTGGTCCACAGCAATCCAGCTCAGCTACCAAAGCTGGTGAGAACTGCAGAATAGCACTAGTCCCGGGTTTAGGAGCAGGGCAGAGAGGCTGCCTTGCTTGCAGCTGGATTTTCCACACTGCAGCCCATACACTTTCCATCTTTTTTCCCTCTGCACAAGTGGATTTCCCATCCCTGCTCCAATACTAAAGCAATCCTCTGAGCCAGAGCCATGTGCAACATCAGACTGAAAGCTGAAGCCAGGAAACCTTCCTTGGGTTCAGGTTTCACGACAAGCCTGAAGCTTGTTCATCAAGGAGGCTTGCAAACTTTTTGGGAAAAAAAAAGACTTTCTGGATTCTCAGTTGCTACATGGTGTCCCAAATAAGGAGGGAAAAATAAAATTAAAAAAAAAAAAAAAAAAGATGTGAACAAGCAGAAGGAAACACAAATGTTTGATATTTTTCTGAATGGAAAAATTTCCCTTTGAAAAACATAGCTGTTACAAATCATTGGGTTTTTTCCCTCTCCCTCAATAGTGCAATTAAAAAAGAACCCTAATATTTTGCACTTTTTGATAGGCAGTTGACAACTTTCTTTAATCTCAGTTTTCAAGAAGAAAAAGCTCTCTCAAAATCTCAGTTCAAAGAGAACACTTTTAGCTGAAACGAAATTTTTCATTCTGCTTTGAAATATGCAGCTAAAAGCAGTATTTCAGAGAATGTATTTCCATTCAGAACTTCTGGACAGGAAGGAAAACAGTTCTAGATAAGGTCTCTTGACCTGAGCTTTGGTGCAGTTTCCCCCCACCCTGTGTGGGGATGGTGCTGGGGCGGAGGATGCCCAGGGAGCAGACCCCTTCCCTCTGCAGGTCGGCTGTCCAGGACATCACCTCAAGGCTCTCACCCTGCTCTCCTTTCCACTCCTTTACCAAAGTGCTGCCTGAACACTGCCCTGATGAGCTCCTGGTCCCTGTGGATGAACTGTGCTGTGCTGGATGCCAGGCAGAGCAGTGGGGAGGAAGCTGGTGCAGGAATTCCCAGCAGGGCTGGAGATCAGCTCCTGCAGCACCCGCACAGGGATGTGGTGGTGGGAATGGCCCTGAGTGCCTGGTCACTCCTCAGCTGGGGGAATCTGCTGGCAGAGGTCTGCTTGCTTCCCTCCACCCAGCAGCTGGGGATGGAGATTTTCCAAGGTGCTGATAGAAGCAGGGTGTGAGGGACAGCTGGGTGCCTCACTGCTCTGGGTGTTCACTTGTAACCTTCCTGCAGACCTTTGTGGGAGTTCGATGTCACCCCCAGGCCATTCATTAGAGCAAGCAGGGCTTCAGGATCTTGAGCAAAAAAAGGAGAGTGACCCAGTTCTTCTGCTCAAGCCTTCAACAGCCACCTAGGGAAGAGAAGCCACAGGCAGAGGTTTCAGTGGAAGCTGAGATCTGCCTCCTTTGTAATTATCCTGCTCAACAGAGGCATGCCCAGAGCTCTTGTGCTCATGTTTGCAAGCAATGCACGATCCCCTCAGCATTACTTGTGCATACAGAAAACTCTGCAGTCCAGAGGGAGTACTGGGGGAAGGTTTTATCCCATGGATCTGGTCCAGTGATGCTAATTAAATCATCACATTAGAGCTGGGGGCTTTCTTGAGTAAGTGTTACCACTTGAGCTGATCGCACCTCCGATCGCAGCCAGGTGTGCTGCCTTGACTCCAGAGAGCCCTGCCAAACTCATTCCACTTGTGATGCTAAGGCAATTTCAGCACAGTCTCCAGAGATGAATAAAACAGGGGAGCAATCCAGTGTAAGCCTGAAACCTTTTAGATTCAGCCAAGTGGAAATCCAGCCTGACTCCCCACCCAAAACCAAACAACTGAGAAAAAGAGAGAAAGTTTTACATAATAATCTCTCCAATGTTACAGCAGACAGTGTTTCTCCGAGGACATTATGTAATGTCTCGTAAGGGCTTTCAGCTGAATTATCAGGTGACTTGCACAATTACTAAGGAGAAAAACAGAATCACAGGTGAGCAGTGGGTGTGAGAATACATTTCTGCCTGTTGTGCATTAGCAGCCAAAGTGACTCAGATTCAACAAGATGTCATTGGAGAAAGGCTCCTACTACAGACCTCAGATTTGGAGGACCTAGAACTATTAGATCTGACATTCTGCTCCAGGCCTGTCCTCTCCAGCACTAGAGGACCACTCCACAGTCCTTTGCAGAGGGAGAAACTCCCCAGGGTGACTTTTCCTGCCTCTGCCACAAGGACACAGAAAAGAGCTCTTGGATAGTTCTTCTCCCACAGTCCAAGGATGGGAAGGATGAAAACATTGCAGATGAACTTACACTACAAAGATGCTGATGTTTATAAACTTGCTATTCTCTCCCCTTCTCCTTCCACTTACTGCGAGCTGCAGGGGTACAGGAGGAAGGACGTGCAAACCCAGCCAGCACATCAGATAATATTACTCCTCATGCCACCTTACTGAGTTCTGTCTCACAGCAAGAAGTAAGAAAAAAATACCGCAACAGCAAAAAGCATCATTATTTTCTGGGATTCTCCTCCAGAATCTTTCTCTTATGATGGTTAGGAACCTTTTAATTACCAGCTACAGTTACTACTGGCTAGATGATACCCATCTGTTCCCTGTGCCAGTGCTGCCTTTAGTCTAAGCAGTTGTTCGACTCCCTGGTATTTACCTCTTTTTTCCTCCTGTTCTGGTGTATTTATAGAATTTCTCTCAGCCTTCACCATGCCAGACTAAACTGTTACTGAGGGAAGATTTATCTAATGGGTTTTACATTTGCTTTTGCCATACATTGGTCTATATAGGTCCAGCTTCAATGTTGGAATGAAGCAGCTTTGTTTTCAGATCAGCATTGTCCCTTGAGCACATCACTGAAGAGGTACCTTATACATCTCAGGAGAGGAAGGAATCCTCTGTTGCTACACAGAGTGGTTTGCAACACAATAAATAATCACATGAAGAAAAATGTACAAATTACTACCAACATGGTAGTGATTACTGAAGCAAGGGGTAGATATTAGCACACAGAATGCCAGACAAGAGTAACATGGATGGTGCTGAGAGTTGCTTGAAAGAGAAAAGACACTTGGCAGAATGAAGAAGAATTAACTTCCAGACAAGTGGAGAGACCGAGTACTGCTCTTCAGCAAGCCCCTACGCAACAAATCAATGAACTTCTCCTAAGGAAGAGGAAAAACCAAGTGTTACCGAAGTTTTTATATTTCAATGTCTTTTCTGTAGACAGTTCTAGTAATATCAGAGTAATTCTGCAAATGGAATCATAGAATTTTGCCACAGGAAACATAAACTTTTAATAATCCCCCACTTGCCCCATTATCAAATTGCTGGTATCATAACCCTTTTGTGGTAAAACCATCCAGACTAGCAAAGGAAAATGCCTCTTGGGTGAGTACATGCAAGTCTCACATGATGTTGGGATGAGATAGGGGTGCTTTGTCCGGTCTGTTTTTGGGTTCCATAATCTTCTCAGTGTAGTAATATACCTTACATGCATCCTCTCCCCTGTGAGTGCAACCCAGAGATGCATATGTGATATGTAATGCATTTAAGCCACTGTATGCAGCTGGCTTAAATACACCTGTGACCTGCATTCCCACCAGAAATTGCCTTAGACTCCAAACTACTGTTAGCGTTTTGATGTAGTTTCTACTGGAGACATTTTAAGGCTATGTTTCATACATGAGTATAAATCAAACCATTTCATTGACAGCTGACAGAATTATTTTAGATTTCACTTGGGCAGCTGATATAAAATCTCAGCATTTCATGCTCTTCTCAAGCTTTGCTGTGAAGTCTTGTTGGTTAACTAACTGCTGTATTTCACCCCAGAGGCAGCTGCATTAGACTAGAGAGTAATTCTCTGAGTTAATCCATCACACTGTGTTGATTCCTACAGAGGGACCAGTGCTACACAGGAACACAGCCTAATATAACTCATTAGGCAGAATTCCAGGAGATATGGTCAGTCACTCAGGAAGCTTCAAAACAGAGTAATATCTATTTTAAATGCATTCAGTTGTACATCCTATAGACCGGAGGACTTTTTCCTGCCCGCGGTAGCACCTCCCGAGCGAGGATGGGTGTCCTACCAGCGGCTCTCCTGCGCCCCCTGGCAACTGCTCCCATTATTGCAGATTATTTACAGGATTGCCAATACCTACTCGTTTGACAATGTCCCGATTGCAAAGCACGCGGAACCTGGGGGAAGGGAGGATGGGTGAAAGGAGAGTCATGAGAAGATTCCTGTGAATCAACCTGGGAAGAGCTGGTTTCAGCTCACCTACTCATACTGGCCCTCACTACTACTGCACTCAACGAGGAGGTGAAGTCAATCAGGGGTCACTGCAGGCCAGAAAGCTTGTTTGGTTTGCTTCCCTTCTGGAATCCCATCATTGTTGTGTTCCACCTTGGAATGGGGAAAAACTATGGCTCTAGTGTTTGTGCCTGGATTTGCATTCTCAGACTTACCTATATCTCCATATGAACACACGTACACAATATATAGCAAGAGATTCACAGCAGATCTCCCTGAAATTCTCCCACTTTGAACTCTGCCAAGTATCATCATCATTATTATTACTCACATACCCAAATGCATATCTGATACCATCATGCCATCAAGAAATGAACAGTGGGTTTGGGGCCCCTTATGAAGAGGCAAAGATTGATGTTGGTAAAGATAGCTTCCTCCTTAACTAAGATGGAAACAGGCTCTAAGGAAGAGGAGAGAAGGATTCCCTACATAGATTCTAGGAGACAGTCTTGGAAAAGAAAACTCAGAAATCTCCTGCAGACACACCATTGAGATTCCCTGGAGTTATGGCAGGACAAGCTCCCCAGAACACCCCCTAGGATTAGGGAAATAGAAGTATTACTAATTCTAGTCCAACATACCTCCCTGCCTCTGGAAAATAAGGAATAAGCATTGACTGTCAGGAAGCAGCAGTTTGGGACTGAGACTTCATGTCCAGGAATTTCTTGCTCTCACCTCTTTCCTGACAAGGAAACAAATTTCTCTCTTAAACATTTTTGGTTTCCTTTCTCTATCACTCCCTTCCTCTGGAGGTGTAAAATTGAGTCAATTGGACAGTGAATCAAGGAAGAAAAAGAAGGTGCACTTATTAGAAGCTGGAGAGTAGATCTCTACCTTTAGTTGCAGGGAATGGCACAGATTCCTACCCATAAAAGATAAGCCTCCACAGCCCTAGTTCTAGGAGGTTAGATCTTCCTCCAAGCATGATAAGCCTCAATCCAGTGGATAGTACAAAGGGAGCGGGGATTTCTCCAGTACTGGTACATACTATATAAAGTTCCACCTTCAGGCAATATATAATGAATGAATTATAAACCCTTGAAATCTAGTTTTCTAGTACCAACACTAGTAGATCCTTGAAAGAGTCATATTGATATAGCAATTACACCAGACAGTGTTGTTTACTAGCTGCAATAATACACCATAATAAATTATAATCTACCTTGGTATTATAATACTGTGATATTATAATGCTATGATTACAGCTAAAACAAATATTTTGCTGAACTAATGCAACTAATTTAGCATATATAAAAATCTTAACTTAATTGCAAGTTCCACACTTGCAGAAAGTGCCAAAACAAACTGAAGTCCACAGGCAGAACAAAGGGAACCAGCAGGTTATAAAACCAGCAGTCTTGAAAGAGAAAAAGAGAAAAGATGAGCAAAGGGAATCAGTTTACAAAATCTGAAGGAAAAGAATGTTGGGAGGGTTATAAAACAACATGGTTAGAATGGTCACAAAAATGTTTGATTTCCTTTTCCTGGATAGGATTAACAAAATAAGCAAACTTCACAGAGGCAGTGACAAACTCCTTGGTCACATTTAACACACATACATCTGAAGAACACACTAACCAGGTAAACCACCAAAATGGAACCATGCTGCTGTTCCTGCTGTAAGAGCAAGAAGCATCGGAGCTGTACTATGACCTGCTGTGTCCTGACTATTCCACACCCTCTTCAAATGTCCTTTGGAGCTTCGAGGAACACAGTGAGAAAGTTTACAGAGCCATGACAAAGCTGCTCACACCTGGATCATCACTGAGGTGCCCGGGTTAACAGTAATTACTAATAGTGCTTTGTAAGCATCACGAGTTGTGTAGTTTTGCAACAGTCATGTTGCAGGTGTGTTAAAACAGGACGATAAATCCATATTCAAGTAGAAATGAAAACATTTCCACTTGCTACCCCTAAACCACATGTGTGTGTGCACAAACATACACCCCCTCCCTCCCACTTTATCCGAATGCTTTCCAAATGCAGCGTTGCTGCACTGTGCATCACAGCTTTAGGCTGACTGTTCTGAACACTTTAGGACGAGGATTCTTTTTTCCACTCTCCAGTCTAAGGGTAACAATATTTTGGCTTTTGCTCCTGCCTGATTTTGCTCAATGACAGTCAATTCTAATATTTGCAGTTAGAGGTTTTTCTAGTCATCTAATAATTGCAGCGAGCAGGCTGGGCTGGTCTTCCTGGCCTTCAGAAAGTATGCCATCTCTGGGTTCCACTCCTAACCCTTGCTTCAACAGCCTTTTCATTTGCTTATTTCAGTGCTGGATCCACCCTATACATGAAAGGCTTAGCAAACCAGCATGCAAACTAGCAGAGGTTTTTGAAAAAGCCTTACATGCAGGCAGAGCTACCATGGTTTTGGGTAACCCCACAAAACCAACATCTCCAACTTCACAAGGAGAGCAATGACTCTTCCTCTAGCACCCCAGGCTGTCACAGTTGAAATGAAGCTGTAAAAAACTTTCATCCGTCCCCACTGAGCACAGATGTATGTGGAACAGCAATGGCTCCAATCATAAGACTGAAAAGCAGCATGTTCTTTCAGGAACTGGTGGGCACATACACATCTAGCCTGGAATATCATAAGCACAGTTTGCCTTAAAATCGCCTTGCAAGCATTCCTGCCTCAGGGACCCTCCCATTGCTTCGGCTGCCACTCAAAGCACTGTATTACAGGTGTGGAAGCGCCACTGGACCATGAGCTCTGCATCCTTCTGTCGGAGTGAGAGGAGCAGGGTAGGGTCTACCAATGCTCAGTGCTAAGCTTCAAGCTGCTGCAGGTACATCTCTACCATCAAAGTGGTTCCTCTATCTCTATATTACATTGTAGTCATTCTAATTTAAGAAGAGAGGAAGAAAAAAAAAACACCCATGATTGAAGGCTGATGTTTTATGAAAGCTGAGATTCTCCCCCTCCACATGATACCATCTCCCACATCAGAGAAAGCCCAATAGCCGTGGGCGTCCCATCCAACCCTGGCTCCTAAATGGCAAAGCTGCAAACAAACTCTAAATTAGGCAATGACTTCAGGTAAAAGCAGAATTACCACACACTTGACAAGCAGCCAATTCAAAACAGCAAGACCTGAGGAGGAGGCTGAATGTTTGATGGCTCTGCTGGCTTGATTGGATGCCACAATGCCCAGGATGACCGATGACACTTTCTTGGGCAGAAGCCATCTCCTGCAGGGCCCACACCCAGAGCAGAGGCTGCTCTCTGTCAGAGCAGCTGGCTTCTGCAATGAGTTTGCTAGTTGGATGTTTGCTCCTTCCCAACTTCTAAAACAGGTCCTACTTGTAGCGGGGAATAGGGGGGCTTGGTGTGTCTCTGGTATTTATAATTACACATTTATTGAGCTTGTGCAATCCAAACTCCAGCTTCAGGCCAAAAGTTCATTGCTAGAGGGGTTCAATAAAGAATTTCCTCCTGAGAATGGAGAATTACATCACTTGCCAAGTGTGTCAGGCGGTTTTCCAGCCTCCTGTTGGGTCACACCCATTTTGACTACTCTAGTGGCTGGATGCTGTACATGCCTGGTCATATCCTTAAGGTCCATTGGATTGACCATGTCTGGAAGCTCTAGACACCAGAAAACTGAGAAAGGTTGTCACACGGCCCTTCCTGTCACAGGCCACAGGACCCCAGAACAGCTAAAGCTGTGAATGCTTAAGGACAAAATTGGGTTTCCAAGCAGCAGACGGCCAACTGTTGAATATTGTGCACATATAACCCTAAAATATCAGACCCTTCTTTGCACATCTCATCACACAGGCAAGTTTGTGCTAACAATAATGACATTTTTCTGATGGAATGCTAAATAACCTCAGGGACACAACACTTATGATGCTGGAAATGGTGCCTACATAATAAAATTATGGTTCCTGCTCCAAAGAGTTCAGTCTCTGTTCAATATGATACCCTGTTTCTTTTGTATTATTCTTGTAGCAGCATGAACAGCTGAATACTTGATAATCTATTACCATCTCACACTTAGGGAAATACAAATACCATTCCTTCCATATGCCATTATGTCTCTCCATACATAAAACACATGCCTGAGCACCCTGAAGTTAAGAAAACAGTTCATCTCTAATGCTCTTAGGTGATATTGCCTAGCGCTGCCATGACAATTAACAGAATAATCCTAGTGCAAACAGATAAACCAGAACTCTTACACAGACAGTTTTAGTTTATTATGGAGTCTGATACCATTGTTGGTAGTAAAACCAGGGAATGAGACTAATTTTGTTGGCATATTGAGGTTCATATGAGTATAAAAGTTCTTCCTTAGTCTTCATACATCAGCTCCCTTGGTGACCTTACTGCGTTAAGTCTTGCAATGCAATAAACAATTTCACAGATGGGGAAATGGGGGCAAAACGTCCCAGGCCTCTCAGGGGATCACACAGTGTGTGGAAATGAATGCACTAAGACCTACCTGTTCCTACTCTGTAAACTCCATTTGCTGACCACCAAGCTAAATGTTCTTCACCTCAGATGGAAGCACAGGCATATGGGCTGATTATGAGAAGCAAGTTACAGGAAGACATGGATTTTAGTAGAAGAACAGACTGGAGTGGAGGGATTAACATGATTTAATGGGTCACTTGGGGAGGAGAATTGGCAAACATAAATACAATCCTATTCAAAGAAATTTAGCAGACGAACCAGGCCCTGATTGTAGACAGATACCTGCACTGCAGTAGATACCAGGTCCCTTTTCTCCCACGGAAACTCACAGCTCAGTGCCCACAAGCCTCAGAGCTCCTGCACTCAAAAAGGAGCAAGGAACACATAGATGTTATTTGGGGATATACAAACAGCACATTTCAGTGATTTCTTCTATAGCCAAGGCTGCCAGAATCCACCTAACCTCTCCAGCTCAAATCCTGGTGAAAGAGCATCCTCAATTCCCATTGCCCAGAGGAGAAACTGCACATACTAAGAGCCCTGCAGTATGAGGCATAGCAGCATGGGTATATTAAGGATTACTCTAACACCAGGACCTTCAATCAATGCAAGGATGTCATGCGGTTCCAAAGTTCCTGGAGCCAAAAGCCCGAAATAACACAGTTTTTTCATTCCCCATGTTGCACAGCCTGGAGCCAGTCTGGTGTCTGGGATAATGGCCAGTAATGTTTCTGAATGTTTTTCAGGTCCTGCCAGAGGTTTTGAGCTCAGCAGATCCCCATGACAGGCACACATCTTCTTGTGATTTGAGGCTGGCTTAGTGCAGCTAAGGCGGGCAGCATCACCTGCCATGTCAGCCCCTAACACAGGACACGTCAGCCCTGTCAGACATCCATCTGGTCTAAAGAAAATGATCACTGAAACTTTCCGTCAATCTTTAAACCTACTCACTGTGGCACAGCTTAGCTGGAGAACCCCCTGAAATCCATGGTAATGTTTTCAGAGACAGACATATATGCAAACTCAAGAGACAGGGCTGGAAGGAGCCTTCAAACGTAAATAACATTGTTGCTGACCAATAACTGTGCCAGACCACCTTAAATGGACACCGTGCCCATCTGCTCTTCCCCTCTCCTCCCCCACACCTCCTCCCTCAGGGTTGTAAACCATCCTGCAATATTTAAAGTAGCATTGTTCACCTCCCTTCTGAAGCCCCTGGACCATTTGAGTGGCTATATATTCTCTCTGTGCTGTTTGTTATTCCTGAGGACATGCACATTGCTGAACATACTAATAAAAATTTCATAAAAGAGGTTGCCAAAGGGGTGTCTATAAGGGGATTTGTAAAGCTCACTCACACACACATGCACACCCACACTCACTCGCTCTCCATTCACCATTAAGAAAGGGCTGCAGCACGCAAAAGCAAGTACCTCTGTACAACAAAAAGAAATGCTTTGCTCCTGAATGGGACCAGGCAGGCTTAGGTAACAGAGCAAAGATCTGTATCATCCAGTGATTCAATATAAGCAAACACAGAAGCATGTTCCTTTGCAATCCCCAGCAAGTTAAGTGAAAGGCAAGAGGAACTAGCAGGAAAATGCCTGTACAAGGCATGCCAGTATAATAGTGCTGTGTGTGCATGTTAGTGGACTGCCTGCTTACTCATCCACAGTGTGCCTACTTGTACCTTTCCCGAGAACAAATTAAAAGGACAAGGATAACACTGACTGGAGATCTTTTGGGAAGAGTACGCTTCACCCCTGCCCCGTTTCTTTTTTTAATAGCTTTAGTGCCGGACCGTTGGCTGTAGAGCCTGACATCTCAGCCATCCCGTGTGCTGCACATAACACGACAGTCGGTCTGAGCCACGTGTGCCATTGTCATGGGATGGATCTGCCTGGAACTGCCGGGGGTATCTCCCAAGGCTGCCAGTACCAGCCTGATATCTCCACAGCGTTTGGGATACGGAAGACTGAGATTCCCAGGTTCACTTCCTTTAAGGTGAAGTGTCTGTCGCTTCTTACTGCTACCGACATTAGCTTGGGATTGCTGATCTTTCCTTTATAATGCTCCTTGTCTGCAGCCCAGGACTCAGCAGACTAGCACTGGGCTGGTACTGAACTCTGAGCATGTACAGGTTTTAAAAAGAACTCCATAATAGTTTGAAGTACTGAGCAAAACCATGAGCCTCACAGACTGCCCTGCTTCAAAGCTCATCAGAATTAGGTCTCATAAGACCGGAGGCATCTAGGAAAGCTAAGGTGCTAAGGAATGCTTTCTGGTGATTTGATTACTTTTTCCCTTTGCATCTTTCCCTAGGTGATCAGGCCTCTGCTTAGCTGACTTAACACTCACTTTCAACAACTCTGGATTGGTAGCTCACATTTCCTGGGCAGGGCATGGGATTTAAAGCATCTCTTAAAACTCTTTAAACTGGTCTGTGTGCAGTATTCAGCAGATACTTTGCCCCACCTCTGAGCAACTTCTGTATTGGTGGTGAAGTCACATGCATTTTATCTGAACTATATCTCTGTCTCCTAGATTGAAAGCACAGTATAGATGTATGTCATTATAATAAAATACAACAAGAAACAAAACCCTCACAAGATCCACAAATGCATGTTTTGTCTGTACTACAAAGGTAGAACATTTATAGAATTGTAAATAAATGACCTAGTGAAGTCAGAGTCTAAACCAGACATTAGGAAAAATTATTGCAGTGCAGGTTATTGCCCTCACAGCGAGTAACAGCCCATGTGGAATGGTTATGGCAGAGCATTCAGTTACACATTAGGGATGTTTTTCTTGTAACACATATTTACAGGCTTCATGATCTGTCTTGTAAATACATATTAAGGAAATGTAAGTAGTCGGCTTTCGTAGCTGGGCCTTAAACAGTTTGCCAGTTTTACCTTGGATGCACAGGGACAGTCTCACAGCATAGAAAGCTTTCTTTGTGGTTGCCACAATGGGAAACACCCAGAAAGGGAAACACACAGCAAATGTTTAAGCAAGCAGCAAGTTTAAGGGAACCAACTGTCTTAACACTTAGAAAGAGGACTTAAAAGCACAAAAAGGGATGATGAGGCCACTCCACTGAAATACATTTATATAGACATGGGCATTTGGGTGGACTGGGGGTCAGGTGCCTGAACCTCCAAGGATTCTTATGTAACACCAGGATGTTATTTCTGCTGTTTTCCATGCAAGTCTCATGCACAATCCACTGCTGTGCCATAGCAAGGATCAGCAATTATTGCAAGGCAAACAGATTCACACTGTGTGAGGTGTCTTGGCCACAATTTTACTCATGTGCAAGAATATATTCACTGAGAATAACAAATTATTTTCTAGATTACAATCTGTATGCACTGAATATTCCATATCCATTCACCACCTCAGCAAGCTTCACATGTGTATATTTAAACACAAAATGTACAGATGTTCACTGTAATTTACCTTGCTGAACATCATGCCTATTTAATCCATTTTGAAGGTCAAATATATTTTAATATTTTGGCAAATGCCTTTGGAACCAACTTAATTAAACACACAGTTAAATTGGGCAGTAAGTTTTCCTCAAAAATGCTTACAGCAACTAGTCCAAACAATTAGCTACAAGCTTAGACTGATGCAGCTGGAGAACTGGAGCTGGGGTGACTGTGCTCTGCCAGGTCTGTGCTGGCTCAGCAATGCTCTAAACCTAGGGGCAGCTCATCTGCAAAAGCTCTGAGGATCACTGTCACAAGCATCACACAAGCGTTAAGGTAAATAAAGTACTAGTGCTCCCAGGACAGGAGCTGAGGGCTGGGACTGGAAGTGAGTTGTTCTTAGAAGAAACCACCTTCATGTGAAGTAGATACATAGAAAATGTGTGCTCATCTCATTGTATACATATGTAACAATGCAGATGCACTGCTTCGCTCCACAAGTGCTCAAGCAGACACCTTTTGCATGTCAGCATGAGTTTGTGCAGGGTTTTCACATGGAACGTACATCTTATTTTCACACGTCAGTTCAACAGCAGGCATGAACACCACATTGCAGGCACATGTGCACACGCATGTGTTCTTGTGAAAGACTCTGGCAAGTATGCAAGCTTTAGGAAAATGTTCTGTCAGACATTATGTTGACAGATGTAGATGCAATGCCTCTTCCAGCTTACCAGAAACCAGTCCAGACATCATCTTTCCATACACAAAGCCAAAACTGGAGTGTTAAAATTCAGCATTGACATCACATCCAATATTTTAATTGTTATCACTTGACCCTTTGGTCCATGCTTGTTCAAGGCAGCTTTCTTTTTATTTATATCTCAGCACACTGTGTGACACAACTTGAGGGTGTCCTAATTTAATTTTAATTAGTGCCGACTTTTGCTTTCCTCACTAATGAAACAGTGCTCATTACGAAGTGTAATTGAAGACCCCTAGAGGGAGGGGCGCCTGGAGACCTCATTGTGTTGGTACCCGGCATCCTGCCCAATAAAATTCCCTTCTGAACGAAAGCAGTTTTATCATTAATTCATACTGCAGGGGGGCGAACTCACTGCCAGCCGCTGAGTTCATACTGCTCTTAGGAAGAGCCCAGAGCCTGTTTGTTTTCTCCAAAGAAACAATTCCAATTTTATAATGACTAAAATACTTACATCGTAAATCCTTCGGTCTCGTTGTTAAAAGTATCTTTGAACATCGGCTGTTATGAAAGTATGCCCTTTCATTAGAAGCAGACTATACATGAACTTTTTTGTGTGTGCTTTTAATTGAGCTTGAATGATACAAATATTGAGTTGTGGTTTAACTCTATTTAAACAAAAAAAAAAAAAGAGCCGGGGCGGGGGTGGGGGGTGCGGGGGAGGGAAAGAGAGAAAAGGAAACGTGCTCTGTTTTACAAGCATTCTAAAATGACCCGGGCATTCACAGTAAGAAACAAATCAACTCAGAAGAGCAGGTTAAGTGACCATCTTTGGCTGCACACATGGACTGCCACAAGGAAGGGGGTCTCTATGCCCAGAGCACCCCCAGACTCAGTTTCTTTGCCCCATAGGTGTGTAGTCATGGTAACTGCAGAGAAGAGTTCTTCAGATGACTGCACTTATACTGTTTATGAAAGATGCGGGGCTTTTTGTAGTTTTGACTTCAAAAGTTTCCCTCTCAGTTACTGGACAAAACAGAGAACTGCTGTTGCACCCTCTGAGGAACAACAGGGTATTTACCAAAGGGATTTCTTCAGAGACAGTTACTGCACTTCAGATTCACCTTACGTGTCATTCCAAGCCAAAATTGGAGCTTGCCAAGCCTCTATAGCAGGACACAACAGAGCAACCTAGGGCCTCCAAGTTTATAAGAGCTATCATCGCATCACCATAGCAAGCGCTTGAAATCCTAGAGTTTGTCTGACACTGATGAAGGTCTTGAGTCTGGGCAGTTGGCACCATGTCTTATGAAAGCTGAGGGTGGTTGTGCCAACAGAGACAAATCCATCCAGGAAGGGGATAAAGATTATTTAACACACAGAACTAATCCGAAGTTGTACTAAAACCTTCACTTCACCAGTATGGGATTAGGTTTTACCAAACCACACACTGGGATTAGAGACACTTACCTAGTGTTAGCCCCAGCAGCATTTGACTGAAAAAGGCACCTCCCACAAACAGGGTATCGGAAAAACTCCCAGTGCTTTTGCCAGCACAGAGCATAAAAAGTTACTGATTGTGATTTTTCTCAAAACCAGCAGCAAAACAGCATACATTTTACCTAGAGCACTGGGGATTTACAGGTCTTTTCCTCTCTGGTTGTAAACAACACCATAGCTTGTATTCCAATAAATATCTGAAATGACAGCAAAGTGACCTCATTTTGTTTCTAACTCTACAATGCTTCTCAGAGCAAAAGCCACCCAGTCATCTGGTGCATCCATTTTGCCAAGGTCAAAACCAAAACACATGCTGATTTGTAGCACTTCCTGCCATCCCATTCCAGGTCAATAATTGCCAACAAAGGTGACTGTTTTCCAAATTTGTGCTGCCTAAGTTTCTAGGCTGAGGTACAGTTTCCTATCACTGAGAACCTGGCCAGTATAGTGTGCTCAAAACACAAAAGAAAATGGCATGTCTACACCAATCCAGTCCACCTCCCTAACCTCAAACTAATGACTCTTCATTAACTTTCCCGATATGACCCTTTATAAAGCAGCAGCAGAATTATAAGATCCACAGACTCCATTTCCAGCATAGTTTGGAAGCCGAACCACAATTTAATTGCATCACATAACAGAAAAATCTCTGTGTTCATGTGTCCATTATAATCTTAGGCTTTGGTGATAAGAAAGTTAGAGGAGACACAGGGAAGGGATTTTGCCTACTGACTCACAGCACCCATCACCAGCACAATACCATTAGCAAAACCCAGTTCCTTTAATAATGAAGTGTCTGATAGACACCGCTGCCCTGGTTCTGCTATTAATCTTGTCCTGATGCTGTTACATTAGGGGATGTAAACTATCTTTTCTCTCTACTCATTATGGAAACTGTGCAATTCACATCCTCCCAGGAGTGCTCCAATTAGCCAAGCCTGCATCACACTCAGCTTTCCATCAACTTGCTGCATTATGCTGCGGTGGAAAAGCCAACCTCCTACCACAGGCATGCACAGAAACAGCCTGCAGTAGCATAACACTGCTGACTCTTCAGATACATTCTTTCTAAAGCTGCAGGTTTTGGTCTCATCAGCAATTCCTGAACCTTTAGAACAAGAAAAGCAAATCCAACAATACAATTTTTTGAAGTAGAAAGACACATAAGATTTAAGTATAGATATGCACAAGAGACACATACAATTCTTGATCATATGAGACATAGGTGGGCAGGCAAAGGCTGTGTGTGACCTTAACCAAGCTATTTTTACCTATCAAATAAGATTTTGTACTATCTAGCATTGATATGAAAAGAGATACTCTACAGTCTAAGTACTGCTCTCTTCCTTTCATGGCAAAGTTAATTAGCAAAGAGTTAACTCTGGGTTTTGTGTCTCTTTTATATTTTGGTAGGTTTTTACCTCATCTCTTGGGTTTTCCTAAGGTGCGCTTCAAAGTACACCTACCCCAGCCCTGGTGCTTTATGTGAACAAGTGGGTTCTAAGAAGAGATTAGACTTGCTTTTGCTTCTTCTGATTTAAAAGCAAACTATTTCTGCAATGTCTCCACAGTTCATTTTGGAGAGAAAGCACAAAATTATTGTGGCTGTCTTAGGTGAAATCAAGTAGAGGTTATGGATTCTGCTTCACAAGTGAACTATCCTCTCCATAGGAACTAAAGCTGCTTCACCAGTGGGTAGTTGCAGTGGCAAGAAACGTCTCTGTTTCTCTCTGCTCAGCCCTCTTGTTCTGTGTGCAGCAAACAGTGACACTAATTCCCCATCCCAAGCTCTGCCACTGCCTTTCTGACCTGCTATCCTAACTCCATTTGCAGCTGCTCCCTAACTCTGTGCTGCTTGTTGAGGAGCTGCTCTGGGGAGGGCAGAGGTTTATTGCTGCGTTCAGTGGCTTAACAGCAGCAACAGCAGGACACGCAAATGTAATCCGCAGCTCCTGGCTGCTCTCGGTTGTTGCCATCGCTTTAAGCCTTTTGGGGGACAGCAGAAGGAAGTATACATACCATTTAAGATTCAGAAATTAGTTTCAAGCTGTCCTGAAAGTAGGAAGAAGCAACTACTCATGCAAAGCGATGCAGAGCTGTTGATTACAGAGCCTGCACCCATGGGGCACGGAGCATCCCAGTCCCTGCGGCACACGGCCCGCGGAGCAGGGGCAGTGTCACCACACTCCCCATTTCACCAGCGCACGCTACAGCTCCAGGGAAGCACAAAGGATGCTCCAAAGGGTGCTGCAGAGACTGAGCAGCCCACAGACATGCTCAGAACTGAACATGCACTCTCTGGTGCGTGGGCTTCAGAAAGAGCAAGAGGGTTGTTTTGTTTGTGGGGTGGGTTTTTTTTTTTTTTCTATTTTTTTAAAATTTTATTAAATAAAACAGTCTCCCAGCAACACAACTTTTAAAGCAAGTTCTAATCCTGATGCCACTTCATATATCCCAGCCCTGTAGAGCCCAAGTCTGAGAGAGGTTTTTTGGGAAATAGTTGTTACTAGCATTGTCTAAGCTCTCAGCACTCCTTAGTTTGAAATGCAAACTCTGCATATGTGCATTAGCTAAATGGCACATTCCAGTGCCTGGGAGTGAACCACTCTGGAGGTGACATTGGGCAGGGGTTACATGTGTATGGAGCAGCCAGCTGATGTGTGAATCCATTACTGTTATCAGCAATGCATTCAAATGACCTACTTTTTAACACTGTCACAACTGCCCGACAGAAGAATTCACTAAACTGCTGCCATGCAGTTCTGTATCTACAGTGATACAATAACCCATGCATATACATAGCAGGCTAATCCTCCCCAGGTATACCTACATGTTTCTATGCAAAGCTATCAAAGAAAGGTAGAGGAAGCCAAGAAAGACATTTCTAATCCTTTGAGTGCTCTTTTCCAAAGGGAGGCATTAGGTCACCATACAAGACGGTGCTGTAAATGGCAAGTGCCAGAGATCCCAGGTTCTCATCCCAGCTGAGGATGCAAGAGCTCATTCAGCAGTACCTAAGTGGCACAGAGAGTTTATCACTGTTCCCCTCCTTTGCTATTCATGGTGCCTTTACATTTCTATGAATGAACTTCCTGCATAAACAGCAACTGCCTTGGTTCTCAAGTCAGCACAGCCTGATGGAAAACGTACTACAGAGCTCTATTCTTACAAGGGCATATTTTTTGTTATATACGCCTTACATGTTCCTATTTAGGACTGAAAGAATGAAGTTGCTTTTCACCTGCAGAAATGTATAAATGTAGCCACAAGCTTTTAAACACACCTTGACATAATGCCTATAATGCAACTCTCCCATTTTAATTGAATCAGTTTAAAAATATTAAATCACATCATTCTGTTATCTTAAAAGTAGAAAAATTGTACTGGCCACAGGAGCACAATAATAAAACAGTAATCCTATTAGAAGTGTTTTGCAAATGCATTAACAATATGTTGAGAAGATTACTATAAACCTTCAGCATTTGCCAGAGATGAGTTTAAGTAATGAACCCAAATAAAGCAATTCCACTGACTTCAACAAAGCCAAGTTTTCAATCCAGATCTTACGGAGATTGGGTCCTGTACATATCCCACACAGCTGAGCCAGAGCTACAGACAATCCTGATTATCTTCCCGCGACACCTGAAGAAGCACAATTGCTGCCTTCTGTTCTAAAGGTATAAAACACAGCAGGCAGTTGGGGGACTGTCACTGCGAGGTGCTGATCCAAACCACCCTTGACCTACCAAGTAACCAAGTGCCTAGAACTGATACAGCATCTCTGGACTGAAGTCAAAAAGGGTATGAAAATATAAGAGGAGGAGTTGACTCAAAAATCTGCTTTTCTTAAGTAATATTATGCTGGTAATCTTCTCCTCTGCCTCCAGCATTTTGGGGAAAAGAAGGCTTTTGGAAATCAAAATAAGTCTGTCCACTACTTCTTTGGGAGCCAGGGCAGGAACACAGACTGAAGCACCCTGGCTGCAACAATGGTAAGACAATGATTCATCTGCATCTCCACTCTCTGAACAGGTCAGATTACAGCCATGCAGGGCTGACACACCTTTGGCCAACAAGCACTAATCAGAGGAGGGGGGGGAATCAAACATTTTTTTCTTTAGAGAAAAAAAAAAAAAAAAGACAACTGCAGCAAGTATTTCATATGTAGGATACTTATAAAGCTGTGTGGTCTCATTTGTCCCTTGAAGGCTATAGGCACATAAATATATGTATGTTCTATCTACATGAACAAGCATGTTTACTATCATGAGCGTGCACACAAAGTAGAGCTAACAGGAGAAAATAAATGTTTAGCACCAGTGTAATAAATAAAGATATTAAAACAGATACAATGAAGGCCTTCAAGCATGTTAGTGCACACGTGCATCTTCCATGCTGCATGCATGCATACCAGCCCTCCCAACAACAGAAACCCCTCTCTTCTCCATTTGTCCTTTTCCTGCTCTTGTTCTTGGGATTGCACACACAGTTTAGCAAATGGCCATTCCAGACCCGACCACCACCCTCACGGTGTGATGTTTTACACCTTAAAGGTGCTAAAATGTAACACATGCAAGAGGGGGTTCAGCTCACATGTGAACAGGGCACTGACACTTGCAAACGCTGATGAAAGAGGAAAAGTGACTTTCCAGTCCTGCATCCCCCTGCAGTTACACACGAGGCTGGCAGTGGCAAGGCTTTGTCACTCTGCAGTTACTAGACCCCGTTGCTACAATTGCACTAGAAAGGCAAAGTGCCTGCAGTGAGAGTACAGATTACTCCAAGTTTAGGAACAGCCCTCCAGATTCTTCATCTATCAGACTAAGAGCAGCTCTCTCCTGTAACCAGAACAAAGCCCCAACCGGACCCCTGCAAACCACTTGCACCGTGTGAAACCTCTGTCTGCAGCCTGCTTAAACCACTTTCTCAACACTGCCAGCTCCTTGGATTGTAGTGTCCATGAAGGGGTTTTTTCATCTGCACCAGGAGAGGGAGTGAATTTCTTTGCCTGTGGGTGCTCAGGGAGGGCCAGCCCAGCCCCTGCAGCTGCCAGCTGGAGCCCAGACACTGGACTTCTTGTGTTTGTTCAGGCCAGGCCAGAAGCTGTTTGAGCTGCTGCAGGGAGACATGGCAGAGATGCAGATGCTGCATTACTGATGCTCTTGGAGCACATTGTATTCGATCCCCTGCACACAAAGGGCCTGGTTTGGAGGGCCTTTGTTATCTGCTCCTCCAGACAGCTGTTCATGAACCAAAATTTGAGAGTCTGTCTTGACCATGCTGATCAGATCTGAATTATCAACCTAAGGTTACAAGGCCAATTACAAAGGGATTTTTTCACAGGGATTCTTAAAATTAGATCACAAGCAAAAAATGCAGCTCAGTCCTTCAAAAGCTGCAATTTGCTAAGGCCCTGAGGGTCTTTTGGCAACTTCATTCAAACATTATCTACCTCTCTGTGCTGCCAGATTTCAAGATAAACTTTTCTTCCACAGGCTCCTTGACGTCAGTATGAGCTTGGGAGCACGACTGCAGTGTGCACATCTAAGTGTGCAAACCAGGTCAGTCCTTCCTACTGTGCCTAGGTGTGCAAACCAGGTGAGACAACTCACTCCTTCCTGCCAAGGCCACTGGAACTATTCAGGTCAGGGGTGGGAAGGAGACAGAGGCTCCTGGTGAGTTGATGGAGGCTGTGGAGCTGGGGTAAGTGTGTGCCCAGAGTTCAGCATTCCAGTGACATAAAGCTTGCTTGCCTCTCAGAGTTCTGCCATTCCACCAGGCAGTTCTTGTCCTCAGCACTCACTAATTTAGTGTCAAATTAAAGAGCACTTTGTTGTGCTCTGCACAATGAGGACTTCCCTTTATCAGGAGGGAGATATGCTCTTACTGCTTTTACTCAGGTTTTCCCTACAACTCAATTATTCCTGTGACTTTAGGGCTTGTTTTATGGCAGGAACTTTGGTGTTTTCTACATGTCTGTCGTCCTTCTGGGACCCTGGAAATGCCCAGGCCTCAGGAAAACTCCAGAAATGTAACTCTTTACTGTATGATTCTCATCTTTCACAAAATACATTTTCCCTAAACTTTCTTTTCCCAGAAGCATAGCACACTTTCCAGTTTTATGCTACTTCCCCTTAAGTTCTGTTGTGAACCTCTAATTTTTGTAGGTAATCAGGATTAGCACCAAATTAGTTAACACTTTCACTGTTATAAATAAGTAATCCATAATACTTTCCCTTTACTTTCCAAATCTAACTCTCATTTCAAAATGAGTCATTCAAATTCAATTTCTCCAAGTTGCATTTCAAGTTCCTCATGCTTCTAGTATTGTTATCTAATGCAACTGCATTGGTTTTACACCAAACCCAGATAGGAATATGTTCACACAGAAGCATTTCACTTCTTAAATTCCCCTTTGTGTTCCCTTTTGCTTTTATAGTGACTATAATCACTCTACATGAAAAGGAGGCTAAAACGGCCAGTTCACACAATGGGATTTGCTCTGGCATGAGCCAGCTTTGGAGATGATAGGAGCGCAGAGCAAGAGACAGCTTTGAAGACAACATAAAAAAGCAAGGCTGTATTAGAAGTAGCTGTATCTTCTTATTAGTAAATCCCATTCCTTTTTGCTTGATAAATGAAGGCTGCTCCTTTCTAACAAATTGTCACTGCACAACAAAACAGTGGCAGAACAGCTGTGTAGCTTCCTCTGGTTATGCCCCTAACTTGTCTAAATGTCTTTTTTAAAGCAAAAGGGGAGGAGATAAACATATCCAGATCTTTATATGTTCCCTAAACATGTGTGTAATGTGCAACCCCAAGACAAGCACATGCACTCACCTAACCTGCAACATTCAGACAATGTGTGTTTATTCTCTTCACAACCTATTTTCCAAATGATGGAAGATTTAAAGTTTCTAATTTTTTCCTTTCCCTTGATGCAGGATTTTCACTTTCTTATCCCCTCGGGGAGGCAGAGTCACAGAAACAGCAGCAGGGCACTGTAAATCTTTGAAACTAATAATTATTAAAAACATAAATCTATTTAATGCATAGATCCCCCAAACACGCTGACTCGATAATATGAGAGAGAGAGAGAGATTCACACACAGCAAAAGGGTCTTGTCATCTTTGCAGACACAAGGCAAGAACTGTATTTCAGTGACAAGGCTTCATTTGCCAGAACAGTTACCGGGCAGGAGCCTTGGAAAACCTTGGGCTTCCAGCTTTTCATTCCACACTACCAGCAGATCAGCTGGAGTCCCTGGCAGGGAGCTGTAAGCAGAAGCTGGGAACCAGACCTCCTCAGTTATGTGAATGACCACAACTCTCCATCCATGCTCAGCCATTAGCAACTTTGAGCCCCAGAATGGGAAACAAGGGAACTGCCATGCCCATGGCAATAACAGACACTTGACTCAATGTCACTCATCACTTCCCTGGTCCAAGCTTGGATCAGATGGTGCTGCTGCCAGACTTGTGTGCTAGTGCCCAGAGGGCTCTGGCTAAAGGAATTCTCCTCCCTCAGCTGCACAGTTCCTGGTTCCCTCTCTGTTCTTCAGTCCCTAAGACAAAGCTGTGCTAATCTGCTTGGTTTTCTACCAGGCCAAAGCAGGTACTTTCCTCTGAACAACACCACCACAGACAAACAAACAAATAAAATGGCCTGGTGCCAAGTATGAGATTAGGACAGTTGGGTTTGAGATACAGAGCTTGGCTCCACCAGTGTTCTGGGCAAACCAGGGACTAGTGCCACATCCTCTATCAGGAAACAGCCTCTGTGCCAGGCACAACAATGTGCTAACACAGCTGAAGAACAGACTCTGGAGCACCCAGGGGAGAAATAATGCCTCCTTCAATGCCCACCTGAGGCTGGAGAGAAGGGTAGTGGGCCTTTACAGGTTACATCTTCCCATTATGGTTCCCCTTTTTAGTCCCCAAGCCTGCTGCTTTCTGCACATTTAACTACAGTGGCCTTTTGCCAGGGAATGCAGCTGTCCTAATTCTAATTTATCTGTCTTTACTAGTATTTATTTGATCTCCAAGCAGGCAGCAGCAGATTTCAACAAGCACTTTTCCCTTGCAGTAGTCAAAATGATATCTGGTGTGATGTAACAACTGTTTTCTGTGCCAGAAAGCTTGGAAATAGCACCTCTGCAGATCTCCTGTTCCCCCACACCCCAAAACAAAGGAAAAAGCAAAAGCCTGCTTTCAGGGAAAACTTTCCTTCCTATTGACTTTGACAGAATGTAAACAGATCTGCAGGACTTGAACTGGAGACAGGGATGGGGTAAGAAAATCTCACTTGAGCCAATTCAGTATCTGAATACCAGGGGCATATCCTGCCTGCGGCTCACATATTTTGCCGTTAAAAAAATAAAATTTAAACCCCCAAAACATAAAAGTGTGATCCCTCTGTACCTGTTCTCGGTTTTGAGTATGGGACTAGCAGGTTCTCTCATCAGGTCTGTGATCACCACACTTGCAGAACACCAAATCTCATTACAGATTTCATTTTTCTCTCCATACATTAATCTACATCCACCCCATTCCTGTGCCAGGTACACAGCTTCAGAGCAGAGACACTGTTAAATGGACTTTCTTAAAACACTAACTTCTTTGGTTTTCTAAGAGAAAGGTTGGTAACTCCTTAGAGTAAAAACAGTGAATTTCAATTTTACAGTAGGAATTAGTGGTGAATTCACAAATATATTCTGCTATTTGGCTCACAAGGAAAAAATAAGATTGAGGTGTTTTAATGTATTATCAGCAAGTTCAGAATGATCCTAGTAAAAAAAAAAATCTGATCTGCAAAATCTAGTGTGTCTTAATATCTGCTTAATTTTGACCACAAGCACTATGACATCTCTATGGTAGTAACAAATCTTTATATCTATGAGGTAGAGTTTGGTAATTCTTCAGTGGTTTTTTGTTCCTTCCTTTATTTGGATTCCTTTAAAGTTTTATCTCAATTTTGCATTCCCTGGGTATGTTAATGCACACTTCTGGGATGATACATATTGCAGTGTTTTAAATTACTGACATATAGTCTGAACTTGAGCTCCATTTTAGCACAGCCCTGTCCTGTGATTGTGAATGTAGATTCCAATTTTGCATCTGAAAACTGTCTCTTGCTATTTGCAATAAAGAGAAATGTCAAGAATGTGAGATGCTTCAAGCAGAACTGCACTTAGAAAAGAAAAGAAGAAAGATACCCATGGGACTTTGGTAAATCTTTAGGAAAAAACAGTGTAGGAATGTGACAGTGAGGCCTAGGATATCAAAATTTAAATATGTTTAATGAGGAATTTGAGCAAAGTACTGGACATGATCTCCTTCAGTCATTTCCTCTGACTCGAAATATTCTATGGTTCATGAGAATATCTTCTGGTTTGGCCACTAGAATGTTTGGTTTTGCCTATTTATGTATTTCCCTGCCTATCACTCTCAGCAGATGGAAACCAATAAAATGTTCCGTGTTGCTCTGAGTCCCACCACTGGAGAAGTTCTGGATGGTGTGGACTGGGCGTTCCTCCCATCTGTAATGGAAACATGCTGAGTGCAAGTGCTGCACTTTGAACAGGCAGATCAAACGCTCTGAGTGACAGGTTGAGAAAATGAAACAATCATCTCCATATTTTGTTGTAGGATTTTTTCCTAAGAAAATATGAAAGTGAAATGTGGTGGACAGGTCCAAGGAGATTGAATTTAATCTGCTTTTGAAGTTGTTTGTGGATAACAAGAAAAAATGTGAAAAGGATTTTTGGACAGATTTCCTTCTATTCTGCAAGCTAATGGAATTTGCTGAAACAAGACCACCAGCTGCTTTGCTTCTAATAGTTTGCACTAGATTTCAATATATTCATTTCCTTCTAATAGGTGCCGACACTAATCCATACTGAAGATGGGCCTCGTCCAGTGCTCCAGATGCAAACATCCCTTTACCTTAATGGTATCCAAAACTAGAAGTTACATTTCCCAATATGGAAAGTTTGATGAATCAAACAATCCCTCAAATGCCTTCTGAGTGGGTGTAGTGAAATCTTGATTGGAATTGTGTGGCCTGGAATCCTGAAAAATAACTCATAAATTTCCTGTGTAGGAAGGGCAAGATAAGAGAGAGATTTGATTTTTTTTTTCTTTTTTTTTAAAGCACTTCTAATGTCTATTTTTAAGCCAACATTTCTTGGAAGTTTGAAAATGTTCAGATCCTTCTTTCCAAACCATCCATCACTTATCAGCTGCTTTCCTGAGAAAACAGGTCTTGCACAATCTTGCTCTATGTGTAACTACATGTTTGTGCGTGTCTCTCCATTAATAACTGTGTGATTTTTAAATACTTATTACAATACTATACACTTAATTTTGTTTATTACTTATTGATCAATGTCAACTAAATTTGACAGAGATCTCAAAGATTCTCAAACATACTCAAATCTGGTTTTAGCAAAAACTGGTTTTGCCAATTCTGCATAGTTTTGCACATAATTACTTTGCAATTCTCATCCATCTCTCTTTTCTGCCTCAAGTCCAGACTGTCCATGAAAATAGCTAGAACTGATGGATCTGTCAGTCTCCTATTCTGCTGAGCCAGGGAGGCCAGCTAAGCTCTTACACAAATGCAGCTTAACTAACCAAAATTTCGATGTCCATCCCCCTCTACTAATGAGCCCAGAAGAGAGCAGTAAGAATGATGAGAGTTTAAGCCAATCTGGTTTACAAGCAGAAATTACAGAAATTGATGTTGTTCAGTTTATACTCTTGAGGAATAAGAAATCCTATGGAGAAATATGACAAAGTACTCAAACACAGGAAAGGGTGTAGCAACAGGAGGAAGTAATCTATTCTCTCAGTCCATGGTGGATGGAAGCAATAAAAATTGATGCAGGATGAACCAAGGACATACCAGACAGGACACCAAGAAGCCACTTATTACAGTAAGGAATAATGAAGCAATAGGACTGGGCTGTCTGGGAGGCTGCAGAAGCTCTGTCCCTGGAGAGTTCTAAGAACAGACTGGACATCTCCCAGGAGTGGCCCTGGGAAAGCTGAGTCTGTCCTGAGTCAGAAGAAAAACTTTTATTCTCTTTTGAGATCCCTTCCAGCTCAATTTGGCTATGCTTCTGAAAGCAGTAGAGTGGACTGAGAAAAGGGAAGAAAAGAAGAAATAGAAAAGTAAAGGTAAAAGAGAAGGAGAAGCAGGCAATAGACTAAAAAATGAGATACATTAAATAAGTATGTAAAAAAAACACCTTCTCACTGCTGGCGAGACACTTGTACAAGAATACCCCTCATGCCACATGCAGCCACAGCTGCAGGCCAGCAAGCCTGTTCCAGTGCAGGATATGGAGCCCCGAGCAAGTGCAAGGACAGTCCAGAAAACTATTCAGCATCCTCTGTCATCCTTCATCTGACACATGTCATTGTGTCCTAATGCTGCCCTTCCAGGCTCTGAGCTGGTCTCCCAGAGAACTGTGAGCAAACCCCCCAGAGTGTGTGACTGGAGCCTCCAGCTGTACCACACAGGAAAATAAACAATGTGGGACCTACAGAAACTGAGTTTAGGTTTCAGTTCTGCAACACTTCACTTGCAGCATGATAGATGCACAAGAATCATTTAGGTTGGAAAAGACCTTTAAGCTCATTGAGTCCAACTGTTACCCCAGCACTACCAAATCCACCAGTAAACCATGTCCCCAAGTGCCACATCTACACTGCTTAAATACCTCCAGGGATGGTGACTCCACACCACTGCCCTGGGCAGCCTGTTCCAATGCTTGACAACTCTTTCAGTGAAGAAATTTTTCATAAAATCCAATCGAAACCTCCGCTGGCATAACCTGAGGCCATAACAATGTTGTAACCAGGAACCTCGGCACGACGTTTCTCGGTGTGACGAGGCCGTGAGTCCGAACTTCCAGCCCTCCGAGGGTGCCTTTGGGATGCTCGGAATGAAGGCACTGGAGATGCTCGTTTTGCACATCAGGATGCTGCCACCCAATGGCCAGAGAGGACGAGCGGTGCCCGCCTAAATCGCGCACTGCCATTTGCAAGCGGGCAGAGGCTCTCCTGGGTTATTCTACGCACACGTAGAGCCTTGAATTTACCCCAACTCTGCCGGAGATCGCATCCAGTATCCCCCCATTGCTGCACTTTCTACTGGGCACGAGGATCTTTGAATACCATCCTCTCCACTCTGTTATTTACGAGTCACACATTAAGTCATTGTTACTGCCTCCAGCTCTGTCCCTTCCACACATCCTGGCCAGTAAAACTTCCACTGCCGTGTCACATAGACATTAAATACCCATCCCTGTGATCCACGCATGATCGATCTCCCCATCCAACATTACAGTCATGATTAACCTTCTCCCACTACGTCACATATTCAATACACCTCCTTTACCTTCCTCACTCAGACAAAATGAATCTCCTTAGTATTGTCAATAACAATTTTCTTTATATCCTGCATAACAACATGAGGCAACCTGACAGAGCACTTGGGCAATAATTCAATCTTAGCTTCCCACCAATGTTCATTAAACTGAATATAACTTCACCAGATCTGCCATTGAATTATACACTCATATTCTTGTGGGAATTGCATATTATTCCCTGGGGAATAGCAGTAATGCAGTTGAAGATGAAATAATTCATTTTAGAAACCCCAGGATTGTATCTGATAGCACATTATTTCTTCATCTTGTTACTCCCTTTGCATATTAGTAATTAGCAGAGGTTATTTCCTCTATTCCCCCCACCTTTTTGTTTCATTTCATGTCTGGCAGCATTAATCCATGTGAGATAATATGCTGGAAGATTTCAATACAGCTGAAATGACTGAGATCTTCACTAGAGGCAGGCAAACCCTAAGAAATTAAAATTCATCTTGGCAAATGAAAATCACTCCTCACCATTCCCTGCCTGTATTTTGGCATCTGTCCCTTCCCCTAGAGAACAAGTCTCCCTTGGCCCTACTGTGCAGCTGCATGGGGCAAAGCTCAGGTGGTCTCTGTGCAAACACTGTGGTTGCTGTTCCTACTGCTGCATCTCCAGCCTGAGTTTCTCTTCCTTGCTTTTAAGGAGAGCCTTGTGATTCATGCAATTCCAACAAGGACAAGATTTTTCCCACTCCATGGTGGTTTCTTGTGAGGGCTTTGGTAGCTATTCTGTTATGGGGATGAGGAGGGTATGCAATGTGCCACAGAGGTTGTACAGTGAAAAGAAATCCAAGATAAGTAACTGCATTTGTTTTCCTGCCTCGTGCTATTTCCCCTGATCTCCTGGGCCTTTGAGGAATTTCCTTTACCCAGCACATATGACCCCATTTCCTACAATGGTTCTATGTTGCCTTCAGCAATTTGGCCGCTGGTCACAAAGCAACTGAGGACCACTCTGAACACACCAGCATGAGCCCTGAGCACAAAACTGGTTCCCAATCTCCACCAGAGCAGACAGGGCTAAAGGGCCCGTCAGTGGCTCTACTGGGCCATGAACAGCAACTGCCAGGCTCTGCCTCCCGCTTCTTTTTCACGGGCTGTCTGTTCCTGTCATGTTTGGGGACAGAGCCCAAACATTCCTCCCCATGTCACTCTCCTGCTCCTGCACAAGTTGCCTGCTGTTAAACCTTATCCTGCTGAATACCATGTGTTTGATATTAATTACATGTCCGAGCCCCATGAAAGTCATTGAAATTTAATGAGATGCAGGGATGGAACCACTGAGCCAATGGCATTCATTAGGGGTTGCCATGGAGATCAGTTTGCCAGGCTTGACCCACATTAAGTGCCACTGGTCACCTCCCAAACAGACAAAAACATGAAATTAAAAAAAAAAAATTGAAGCCAATTCCTGAGGGGTCTGAGCACTATGGGCTCTGACGGCCTTTAGTCAGTGCAGCTGGGGCTCAGCCGAGTTCAGTGTGTGGCCCGTGGCTTTGTCAGGGAATGGGGCTCTAACACAAGTCAGGAGGTGCTCCTGCATGGCAACTGCAGAGAGGTGAAACAACCCCACCAACTCACCGACACAAAGAAGCCAGAGAGATCTTTACACTCCCCTTCCACCCCTTACAAGCGGTGCAGCTGAACAGAGCTATCACTTGAAACACATTTTGTGCTCTGTTTCCAAAATGATGCTGTTTCTAGCAAATATCAGTATTGTGGCTCGAAGTCTAAGGAGATGGGGTGAGAGAGTGAGAGATGGGATAGGTGGGGGTGTCAGTGGAGAAAAGAGGTTGTAACTCAGCATGGAATTACAGAGAAATTTTAAAAGTGTCAATGAATACCCTACACAGGGTTTGGGGAAAGCTGATACTACTTCTTGGCTCAGCCAGAATCTCTGCACAGTCTTGGCCAAATTCCTTACTTTCCATCACCCCCATTCCCTCTCTGCAGAACCAGGGTCACACCATGTCATTCTTCCCTATGCTGATCTACTGAGATAGAAACCAAATCAAAGTCCTGCCCATGTGCTTTTCTAGTGCCCAGTGAAAGGGGCAGTGTGACCTCTGACAGATCTTTGTAGTCTCTCAGTATAAATAATAATATTAAACCAGAATTAATTAACCAGCCCACCAATATGTCTACTTTCCAGCCCACCAGTAATCTGTAAGATTCAGACTAAGATGCAGCTGCAGGAGTGGCTGGGTGGTGTTGGGGGCCCAGGGGAAGGCAGAAGACTTGGTTGTGCAGTGTCACACACAGAGCTCTGACACCCAGGCAGTGTTTTTATCTCTCAAGTAAATCTGGTCCCATTAGAGAGCAGCCCCTCACATAGAGCTTACTGCAGATGATACAGTACAGCAGCAGCAGAGCTGCCTTTGATTTCCAAAATATTTTAATATTTTATTTTCCAACCTTAGTCTAAGCACTTACATACCAGCAAACACACAACTGTCACATTCCAAGTTCTAGAAAGGAATCTACAAGAACATGATAGTTTAAGCCAGGTTTCAATGAAATGAAAAATACCCTCATCACAAAGGCAAAAATATAAGTTACAATTTATAAGGCAACTAACCCCTAAGTGCAGAGGCCATCCTCTGAAGCACAACCCAAAAACCAGAAAGAAATTGCAACAAACTTATCTGAGTACATCTGGTTCACCTAACCCATCTGCAGCCCTGGGAAAGAACCCCATTGCCAAAAATGGCTGAAACCTTATCCTTACAGCCTACGGGGGTTCAGATAATTATATCTGACATGAAAACTTGTAGCACATACAGAAAACTGGAGGGGGAAGAAAAGGTCAACTGTATAAAGATGCAATCACTATGGAAAGGGCCAAGTTACAGCATGGTGAGCTGTTAAACAGCCAAGATAAATAAGACACAATTAGGGTTACATTGGCTCACCCTTTTGAGATCCCATATGTGGGTGTATGAACCTTGGAAAAAAAGGGCCAAGTTATCAGGACTTGCTGCTTATTTAACTTGGCCCATTTCAGGGCTCAGCCTGTTCTAACTTCATCCCATTTTTTGCAGCAAACATCCCATTTCCAGTATTTTTGTACTTGTCAAGTGCTTTCTGATCACATTGCTCTTCTTTTCATTGTTTTCATTAAAAAGAGAAAAGTGCTGAGAAAGGGAAGTGAATCTGAACTCAGGGCCTCCTACACCAAAGTCAGCAAACCTTATCCCTTTGTGCCAGCCAGCCTAGGGTCTTTGGTGAAAAACTGTAGTACAAGAATTTCCAGTGTGTTTAATTACCAACCACAGGGAGCCTGGTACAGCCCCACGAATGGAATAACAACATATCGAAACCGGCAAAGAAACAACTTATTGAAACTGGCAAAGAAAAATCAACTGAAAATATTTTGTAGAAGGGCCGCAAAGTTGAAGCCCACTTCTGGAATGATGCAGAATTTTGTGAGAACACAATGTTGGCAGTCAAAGCCTGACTCCTGCAGAGCTCCTCAGATTCACATATTTGGATCAGCATTCCCCAGCCTCCACAGAAGTTCAGTTTAATCTAGTGTTTTACATGGCTACTACACCGAAATGGGTTTGTGTGGAGCAGGAAGGTTAATTCAGAACACTTGTTACAGGTCTGCCCTCCTCAACACACGTTATAAACAGTTAGAAACTCTAGTTTATAAATTTCTGTAGTTGTTACTAGTCCCAGTATTTGACACGCTTCCTGCTAACTTAGTAGTGCCAATCCCACCAAACAGGCAGGAGGCTGAACCCACCACCTAATTTAGCCTCTACAAGCCACTCCTCTGATGCATTAGGAACCCTTTCTGAAAATCTTTGAAGTGTCTTCATTCCCCTGTGAAAGAGTACCTGGTTGCATTTGGGGCACAGATATAGAGAAGGAGGGAGGCCACAGTGACACATGCAAATGTGTGAGCTGTATCACAGCTGCATGGAGTAGAGGAAAGAATAAGTGGTGCAAACCTTTTGCTTAGCATCTCAGATTTAACAAGTCTGTTAATGTGGTGCACATATCAGTGGGGTGAGATTTCCTTGCTACATGCACACAGTAAGTCTGCCATGAGCAGCCCCACAACGACTTTAGCAACATGCTATTCTGGTGCTCAGAAGGTTTGCTACACCACAAGGGTTCTCATTTTGGTAACTTAAATCCACTGAATCGCATAAGTTCCAATAGCTCTCCAGCCCTTTAGCATATGACAGAACAACCACAATGAAAAATATATCCAAGAGTGGTTCATCTTACCCCAGCTCAGAGAGCTCTAGGATGTGAACCCAGACAACTTCATGGTGCAGCTGGTGGAGAGTAAGACAGCACAGTTAATTTGCCTGCAGTTCTGCAATGTGGCTATCTAGAACAGGCCAAGGAGGATGCTAATACAAGAAAAAAGCCATTAATACTGCAGCAAAGACACGCTATAAAAGAAAAACTAGTGTGTATGGAGCACTGTATGCAGAATCATACCATAAATGTGCTGGCCCTATCACTGTCACAGCAGTGCTCTGCAACACAGCCCTGCTGCTGACTGTCAGTTTGGTAAGTGTCTGCAAACAGTACTGCCAAAATCAGAGCCCCAGAAAAACAACACTGCTTGATTTTCTGTGCAGGATTCCAAATCATTAAAACTGAGTGAAAGTACTGCTAAATACACGTTTTGTTCATTGCACACTGTCTTTCAGCAGGGTTCATTAATTTATACACAGGTCTGCCTTTCTCCAGCACTCACTTGTCATCTGTTCTGCTCTGTGGAAATTTGCTTCTTTTTCAGGTTTGTGTCTCTGCACCTGATTTCAAGAGGCTGCCTGGAGACTCAGGAAGCGTTTTGCCCTGCCTATAAAAATGTGTTGGTTTAACACAGTGGCTTTCCTTCTGGATGAAGGGCAAAATTCTCATCCCTTGTGCCCCAATGCAACCCCATGGAAGACAAATGGGAGTCTGCTCAGTAAAGCACAGATAATAAAGATAGGGAAATTGGGAAAGGCTCCTGTTGCTCTTCAGAGAGCACTGATGTCATACTCTCTGTGCCAAGCTCCAAGAGGCCTCATCCCAGGACTGTAGTTAGATACACACACCTGCTAGACCCCATACAATGCATGTCTTCTGGGCTCACCCAGTTCATCCCACAGCCCATCAGGATGAAAGTATCCATGAGTTTTTAATGGCAGTGCTGGGTTCAGTTGACCATGATACACCAGAAAATGCCCATTTTGCTGGGAGGAGAAAAGCAGAGATAAAGGAGCTGAAAAGGTCTGAGCCAGAGAGTAGAGTGAGCCCTTTGGGGCCATCTGGCCCTAACAGCAGCACCAACCTCCCCCTCCCTCCCACCACACACTCCCCTCCTCCTTCTCTGGCAAAAAGGGGCTGTCTCCTTCCAGTTGTCGGGAGGGGGAAATGCCATACGGGTTTGTGGGTGGGAGACTGGAGGGACATCCAATACAGCAGAGAGATGAAGGTGGAGATAAACACAAGTATGCTGAGGAAAAACATATACCCTCCCCAACTCCTTGCCTCCTCTGCCAGAGATTTAGGAACCAGCATCTCCATGCTGTTTTATTAAACAGAAAATACCTACCCCTATTGCCAGCTGTCCCTGTCCCATGCCAGACAGGCATTTTTCTTCTGTTATGCTCCCCCCTCCTGCCCAGCACTCCCCAGAGCCACTGGCACAGGGATGCAGCTTAGACCAACCAGAACAGAGGTACCTTGCCATACAGCCCCTCTTCCCCTCTCCATTCATCACTGTCAAGCTGCAATAACTGAACATTTGCATCCCTGATTTCACACAGCCATCCCCCCCAACTCCCTGCAAGTTAGCAGTCCACCTATATTTACAGACACACGTGTGTGCTGGATGTCTGCTTGTGGTGAGGGCTGCAGGGACAGGGGGAGCAGAAGAAGCCTATGAGTTTTGTATCCTGCTGGTGCATGACAAAAGTTCTGGCCCTGAGGCTGGCCATCAATACTGGGTTTTACTCCTTATGCTCCTCCATCCTATGTCACAGTATAACACATCCACATGGTGCTACTGCTGTTTGGGGTTTCTTCTATTTGTTTGCATCGTTTACACTTTTATCTCCTTCCCCTGTGAGCCCTCACGGAGGTGTCTTCATTTAGTATGCAGGCCTGGTTGGCCAGTTGCCATAGCAATCCATTGCAGTCCTCATAATATTGCAGGAAGCAAGATCAAAAAAGCAGGACTGTGATTGTAATAAAAAAAAAAAAAAAAGGAAAACAAAAAAAATAGGGAAAGAAGAAGAAGGAGAGGTATCTTTCCCACTCCTTTTCTGCCCTACCACACACAGAGGCACTTTGCAAGAGCACATCATTTTAGGACTGGAGTGAAAGATGAACACAGTTTCAACAGCCACACTACCAAAAATCCAGATACCCACAGCAAAGAAACCAGGCATCACCCATCTAACAGTGCAGCAGCATTCTCAGCATGCACACAGCCTCCATATATACCACGTGTTCTCCCTCTGCTACATTCCAAGCTATTTGCCTGCAGAACAAGGCTTTACCTAATACCCCCATGTCCACACAGAGACACAACTCCTGTGCTCTAAGGACAGCTAATGCCTGAGCATACAGTTTGCAAAGGCTGACATTGGCCCCCATGATTGGAGGCCGAGCAAAACAACCTTTTTCTTTTATTTGACTACAGCCATGTCATTTGCTCTCTTTCCTGGATGTGTTTGGGCTGCCCATTTGAATCTATTCTATACTGTTGTACAAATAAGTGCTAATCTAGACCTTTACATCGTTGCCTCCAAAGTGGTCCACAGATAGATCAGCCAAATCACCACCATGGACAGCTATGTCCCAGACAAACAAGCCTTTGCTATGAGGGAGTTCGGCACAAGAATGCAACAATAGACACCAAAATATCTGGTTTGACAAGAGTTCCAAAACCAAGATTTGCGTGCCTGGCCTTGGGGATGCTGCAGCTGACGCTTACGTCCCACAAAAGATGTATCAGTGCTGTTTAGTGTCTGCTCTGACATGTGCTGCTAACCACATGCATGCCCTGGATTTGTGAGGTTATGAGGCACCTAAATGAAAGGAGAATACAGCCAATGCTACCTGAAAAATAGTCCTGGGCTTGTCACCAGGACCAGGCTCTAAGCCTTGCCTCTCCTGAGCCCAAAGCCATCATCCATGTCTTCCTTCACCTATCCTTATCCTCCATTTTGAACATTTTGATTTACCTGTAAAAATATTAAAAGGAGTTGTTCTTTTTTTTTTTTTTTAATTTCACATTTTATGAGTAGCTTTAGGAAGCAAGAAGATGAAGAATCCATCCCCAGTGGAGAACACGTGGCTAACGGGTAGATTTAATTTATATGAAGCACACTGCTCTTTTGTAAGCCCTGCTTGGCATATTAAACTGGTGTCTTACATCTCCTTCCAGTGCCAGAAATATTCATTTCCCACATCATAAAGACCCATCCATGAATAATAATATTAATAATTAAGCACCTGACTCTAGGGCTATACTTTGAGCATCATAACACTCTAATCATTTGCTTATCCCATGATAATTACACTCCATCCTATTTCTGTGCTCTGCCTTATTGGTTAACCATTTATTTGCTAGGGTGTTTCTTGAGACCCCACCCAAGTTTTCAGGCCACAAGTCTCACCTTCCTAGCAAACTGATGAGGTACATGCCCAGTGTTAGCAGCAGTATTCCTAAAGACAGCGGTACCTAAGGCCCTGCTGACACCTGTCATTCTCACCAGGCTCACAAAGCGGGGTGGCTCAGCAACCTGTGCGGGCATAAAGCCACTCTCATTTCATGTCCTTCCAGAAAGGAGAAGTAACCAAAGCAGTGGGAAGAGAGGAGGATGAATCTCTGCCACACAGAGCCAAGCAGATAATTCCAGCTAAGCTTGCTCAGCACTAGTGAGGAACTAGAAGCAATACAGCTACGTTAATATGGCATTCTGCCTAGACTAATGAGGTTTTCTGAGAAGCATGGTCTATCCTGCCCAGGCTCACCTGAAATGGCCATTTGTAAAGGCACTGTTTAGCTCAGTGCTGTTTTTTTCAAGCCCATTGCTGTAAAAATTATGGTCCCAATTCTGCCATCTTTCCCATGCCATATATGAGTACAACTGCTGCTGCACTGATTTCAGCTAAAAATACCATTACATGCAACTCAAGACAAGAACAGGTTTACTGACTGCTTTCACACACATTCTTTTGCTGTGGTACTTACCTTTCATGTTTTTCTCAACAAAGCCTGCAACTGCAGCACAGAAATTCAACATTCTCGACCATCTCCATGGCATTCTGGCAAAGTCCAGCCACAAATCTATCCCATGGAGACAGAAATTGCTGGACAGGCAAAGATTCCTCATTACATGTAATCTCACAGCATATAATGCATTGTTTCTGAAGGAGCTTCAGAAAGAGAGAAGGTTCATTAGAAGCCAGTGGATAGAAGCCTGCAAGGCCATCAATAAGAAAACAACAGTAGAGAAGCCAGAACAAAATGGGCAATAACAACTACTACTTCAAAAGCTGAATATATCAAAAAGTTTAGGGTCAGCAAAGAGGGATTACAAAAATAACATGAAAGCAGCAAGACCACAAAAAAAATCTGTTAAGACAAAAAGGCTGGTGTGTCAGGAAAGATCTCTAATGTTGAAAAAATGCTTTTGTGATTGTTTCCAGCTCCACACAACAAACACACTGGCTTTTATGGCTGAATTAAATCAGAGATGGTGATATGGCTTGTTTCTTTTGTCTGCTTAATAAAGTACCAAAAGAAACCTGTTTCTTGCTATCTCAAAACCAGGGAGCATGGGCACATACTCCAAAGATGATGGGATTCTACATGCTTACTTGGGGAGAACTTTAATTTATCAAAGAGTTACTAGTTACATATGGATGAAGACAAGTCATATCCTGCAAACTTCAATGATATAAATAACACCTTCTGCAAAGTCTGTTGAAATCAAGAACAGCCAAAAAACCAGAATGCCAGTGCAGGTTGATGCCTTTGAAGAGACCATGCTTTGGCCAGCAACGAAACAAAGCAAGAAAGGGAAAAAAACCCTAATTTTTCAAGAAGACATGAAAATAAGAGAGGCCAGTTTTAGAAGACTGTGGCATATCAGATTCCAGCACTGACAATAATAGACACGTATCAGATCAACTTCTCATGAGATTTTAGTGCCTTGAGGTACTGACATACACAGAAATGCTTAACCCTATTCATTGGTGTCATGAAGAGCACATTAGGTTTTATGAAGGAAGCAAATGCCCATACAGCTTGTGGTTCCCCACATCTCCAAAAGCAAGTCACACAGTGTTAAACAGGAGTTCCTGTCTGGAGCTTTGCCTGGGGCTCAGTCTGCTCTGGAAAGATTCACCTCTTTGCTAAACCAAGATATCTACAAACCTCCCCAGCCAGGCAGGCCTTTTCCTAAAGGCATTCTATGCAGATTTCATTATTCCTTTAGGGAAAATGGGACAGTCACCTCTTGCAGCACTGCCTAAAGCACAGTGATATGCAGAGGCATGTTCCCCTTTCGTTTTCCTCCTTTGCAACAGCACTATGCCACCCCTCCCCTCTTTTTAGTCAAACAGCTGCACATGAAATGCCTGGAAGGACCTTGCAGGGGCTGCTGTTTCACACAGAAACAAAACACGCCCCCATCAGCTGCAGGAAGTCAGAGCCCAGAGGCAGGAGCAGAGAAGCTGCTCAGTGGAACCAGCTGATGGCAGAATCTTGCTTCCCCTCAAGGCAATCCTTCCTGGCTCTTTGAGCTCAGGCAGAGTCCTCACCTCCTCCTGCCTGGCTTGGAATACAGCCTACTAATAACCGATATCACTATACCTGCCTTTGTACTATGACTTTTTATCACTGTACCAACAAAAAGTCATTTGCCTAACCACAATTAGTTCAATTATTAAAATTTCAAGTCAAGTCAAAACTAAAAAAGAAAGAAAAAAGGAAAAAACCAAACCAACCAGAAACAGATACTTCCAAACATAGTTTTAAAAGTGTAACACAGCCTTATCTGATGGTTTATGCAAACATACTACACACCAGAATACTTGCAATACTTCCTGGAATACCTTATTTATCTGGAATATTTGCCAAGTACTTGCCACAGCTGTTGACTTTGAGTGTTTTTTGTTGAGTTTATTATCTACCCAGTGTGACTAATTGTGTAGATCATGTTTCTGGATTTGCTGCTTGACTAGACACCTCCTACAATCAAAATCAGCCTTCGTGGTAGCTATTGCATACATCTGTAGTTAGTGGAAGCATCTGCAAGAGTCTCCTTTTCCCATCATCTCTATGAACTAAACTGTATTGGTCAGAGTAACCAGAGGAAGCCAAGAGAGGAAGTCAGGAATATCATGGGGATGATACTGTGAGAAGTCATATTAGATTATGTAATGAAACTGGATCAGGGCAGTGAAAACCATCAACTATCCATCAGTGGCTTTTGTCAGCAGCTGTTCAGGCTCTGTCTGGAACAGGACAATGCCCCCAGTTATCTTGGGCTTCTTGTCTCATTCAAGCAGTGCACTAAATCTATGGTTTACATAATTTAAACACAAAACAAAGTACATACACTTGCATAAATGATACACAAGCAGGTCTTCCCCACTGCATCCAGGAGAAGGCAAACCCGAACACAGCCACAAGACTGGCACCTGACAGCCATGAGGACCTGAGGCTAAAACCGAACTGTTGCTTTACACTTTTAATTGTCTGGCAAATTCCATTCATTGCACCAGTCTGCTGTCTCATGGTGTACAAAGAACTGCAAGAGCTTCAGGGCAGAGGCCCTCACTTTTTTTATGTTTATGCAGTGCCCACAACAACAATACAGTAGCAACTGGAAATCAAATAATTAAGTTGTTATAGTAACAATGACAGAGCTGAGAAGCAGTGATTCTGGCTGTGTCAAAGCTGCATAAATCCATTTAACGCTCACACAGATATTCTAACCTCCCTGGCCTATTACAGAGCCCAGTTCTTGAGAGCAGAAAATTGGGAGATAAACTAATGCACTGAAGGTTAGCAGTCCTAGTACACAGCTGCTAGTCAGGGTAATACAATGGGTCAGTCAAGGAAGCAAATGAATTTGCTTCAAAATGCCTGCTCTGAATGCTGTGGGTTAAATCCCTGTAGCCTACAGAGGGTAGAATTGAGTATGAGAAAGATGAATGGGATTTTCCTTTCATGAATGGAGTAACTGGTAACCAACACTCCTCAGACCAGCAAGCTAAGTCAGCCTTGGCACGCTCATTGTTGCCATTGCGCAACACAACCGCTTTCCTCTCTAGGAAGCTGCAACTTCAACACGTCTGTGGAAAGCTCCTTCCACTCAGACAGTTAATTAAAATCAACAGCACAGGACTCCACATAGCTATCTTCCAGAACCAGGGTGCAAACACAATCAGTTTTCAGACCAAAAAGATGTACAGTCAGTAAGACAATCTCAGCCACACGTTCATCTCTAACTCTGACAGGTGCATCAACTCAATTAATAAAAGGTCCTTCAGCCTAAGTTACCACAAGGCTGTGACCCTATCACTTTCAGTGGTACTCAGATATGTTTGTGACTGTTGTTTTGATAGCTGGTCACCTGGTGGGGGGACCAAATTCCCAGGAAGAATCAGCAGTTGATGTAATCCCAAAATCCAAAGATCAAAAGATCACACGGCTCAAAGAAAGACCTTGTCCTGAAGGGGTTAGATACAGGGCCCAACAGCCAACCATTAAACTCTGACACATTCATTATTTATGGAATTATCAGCAAGTCAGTGGCTGCTGGCCACTCTGGCTTACCACACTGCAAACAGCCCCACCACAGGCTGCAGCCAGACACACACAACCCACACACATAAGTGACTCTGGGCAGATGACAAGACCCTGGACCCAGGTTTAGTAGGTGGCTTTTCTTGTTCCTCTGTGAGCCCCAGCCTCCCACAGAGCCACCCACACTGCCAGTGGGTGCCAAGACATGCACTCGTTCCTGTCTCCTTCCGCTCAGGGAGGCAAAGCACATAGCAGAGCTGTAGGGCAACACAGTGCAAAGGTTGCCTCCTTTTCCAGGGATAAATTTGTCCCACACCCCTAGCATGAGCCTCCCTGCAACATTTGCTTTGCAAGAGAACTGCAAGGTCAGGTAGAAGGTGTGAGAAGAAAATTGCTGTTCTTTGGAAGAACAAGCACCAAAATCCTGCAGCCATCCAGGGTGACTGCAGATGAAGCTGGCTTACCCCTGCCACTGAGACCTGCTTTAGCCACTGCAAATTTAACAAGAGTACTACTAAAATAACCTTGCTTATTTATAAAGCAGGCAGACTGAGTGACATTTCTATTATAGAACACACACCACAGGGAGATTCCCTGATGCTGCAGCAAACCAATGTAATCTGCATTACGATGCACTGTTCTCTCTGCAGCACACACAGCTGGCTGTGCTCTCCCGATGGAACTGCAGGTCTGATTCTCCTCCCCCTAGAGCTGTGGGAAGTTTTGTTATAGGCTTTGGTGGTAATAAGATCAAGTACTAAATCCATGAGTAACCACTAACGTTACTTGCATTCACCAGCCTGCTCATCTCGTAGGATCAGCCTTAGGTACCTTGTGCATCCTGCTGTCTCTGCAACATCCTGCAGCTTGTTCACAGCTCAGCCAGAAAAGGGGGCATTCTCTTTCAGTTGTTGGATAAAACCACATTATAACATCATTTCCAGTTTACACTGTATGGCTGAGATGTTCAGACACTTAAACATGAGACCATTGAAGTGAATGAAAGGCTCATGTTAGTTATTTAGACTCCTTCAAAAATCTTAGCAATGTATTGGAATATCTTCTATAGATTCCTCTCAAACGCACTACAAAGACTGCTGCTATACAGTACTGTGTGTGTTAACAAACATAACAAAACAATGAGGTCAGATGCCCTTAATCACACCAGTTTAAATCCAGAGTTACTTTGATAAAATCAATTGGATTATTGATATTTACAATGGTATACTGGGGAGCAGAATTTGACCCTTAATCTCTCTCACATGGGTTGCTGCCCTGCAGCAAACTGCAGCTCCTACTAATCTGTTCAGATGCCATCAATGTAATCTGCAGCAACTGCTCTGTTTCTAGCAAATGAGTTTAATGACCTAACGATGAGCAGTAACAGCTATTAATGTTTATAGCCAAGGCATGCACTGTCCTCTATAGCAATAAAACATGCACAGAACCTCTGCAGTACATTGCACAAAACAGCTGTACATATCAACAGAAGCATCAAATTCAAGATCCCATCCCTGCAATATCACCAGTTTTATTCTTCCTCTCAGCACTCACGGGGCCTGATTTTGCCTGTCTCATCTAAGGTATGGGCAGGATGGTGTGCTCACTTCTCCCTAGCTGGACAATCAGGGTTGTTCTGGAATATACTGATATTCATGGCTGTATGTATCTTTTGTGCCTCTTTCTAGTAATGTCATGTACCAAACTTTCTGAAATGTTCCTTGAATGCACACAGGTTTCATCTGCACCAAAACTTCTTTCTACAATTACTACAGATTTTGAAAGATAACACTATCTTGCCTTTTCCCACATATACACAAAAAAAAATTATCAAAAATTCTAGCCTTTTTTTCTTTCACTGTGACTTAAGAGAGGAAAAAAATGTAAATCAAAGCCATTAAGAAAAAAAGTACATTCTAATAAAGACACTAAGCTCTACTGTAGATGCCTGTGGCTTCTGACTGTGCCCACAGCAGTACAAAGATGGCAGCAGCACATGTTCAATTGGAACATACTTTAAAGCTATTTTATACCATGGTCAAAAGGCATACATGGTGTAAATCATAATCCCAAAGACTGACACTAAAATTGCCTCAGATGTCTCACAACTGGATATAGCTTAGCTTTTACATATTAATTTGGTTGAAAAAGCCCTGCTTTTCTAGTATTCAAACTGCAAGCAAGATGCAGGGGGGTGACTTTTATGCAGGTAGGTGGGCTCTTTTTTCATCCTGGACCTCTGCTGAGTTAAAGGTTTATCAACCACAGCAAGCTTGCCACTATCACTGTTCGAAAAAGATGCCATCTTAAAATAGCACAAAGGCAGATCTCAAAGAAAATAGCACTGTTTCCTTCCCTACAGTCACTTGTGTATGTGCCATTCTCATGTTACACAGATGGACTCAACAACACTATTATAGCCTTGCCATTTATCTACAGATACAAATGCTGGACCTAAATGGTGATACTACTTGGCTATAGTGCCTGCATTGTAACTGTCTCCTTTTCAGCCCTTACTCATCATAAATGAATTACTTCCTAAATGGGAATATATTCATTTAGCTTGTATGTGAGAGGCTTGTGCTTTGAAAGAAACCCTTCTCTAAGAGATTTAGGTGCTGGGGAAGGCTGCTCTGGGTCAGGGCAGATTTGTTGCACTAACTACTGGAGAAGAATATTGAAGTATTTATCACAAAACATGGTAAATTAACATCAACACATTCCAACAAGTTCAGAAAAATAATTTCCCCTCCAAGCATGCTCAGCTTTCTTTCACATTCCAAACCCAACAGGGGCGAGTGCCAGGTGGGAGGGCTGTAGGCAGCGCAGCTCCACCCGCATGGACAGCAGTGTCTTTCCCCACTTCCAAGAAACCAAAATTCTATTCAGTGGCTCAGGATTTCAGGCACTCTGGGATTTCAGTGCTTCATAAACTGGATTTGTTTTTCCTGTTTGTTTTCCTTTTTGTTAAACAATCCCTTGCAAAGATGTAATTGTGGGCAAATTACAGACCAGTCTGCCCAGAGAGAAAACTCCTTCCTAGAGAGCACAAGTCAGAGGTTTATGCCTTGACACACAGGGTTCTTGTAGCTTTATCATTTTATTTCACTTTATATTTTTTTAATTCAGCTGTTGATGTTCTCAGCATTTAGATACGAGTGGGTCTCAAGATCATGAATGCAGCTTCAACATTCAATTAATTTCTGCAGGGATTTTGATACATCCCTTGTGTTTTCTGCCCTAGAAAATTATCCTCTTTAATTCTCTGGATCCTGCTGAACTCCTGGCCAAGTGCTACCTTTTGTCAAGATGTTCTGCATGTGACTCTAGAATATATTCTTTAGCTGTTTTAGAAATATTGCCTATCAAAGGCAACATTTGTTATCCAGTATCTCTTTCCTCTTCTATGGTAAAATGCATCATCATACGAGTCTTCATATCACATGCTTCTGGATTTTTTTTTGTAATTTTCTGGAACTGAAATAACTCTCCATTATTACCGCCCTCTCCAACTTAAATAATCTCTCTTTCTCTGTGCATGCTGCCTCATGTTTCTAAGAATAATCACTTCTCCCAGAACACTTTCTATTTTTACACTGCTTGTGTGAACACAGAATGCCCAAGAATGAACCCAGAACCCCACGTGAAGGCTGGAGAAGAAACGTCCAGACCTTAACCAGGAGCAGTGCTGGCTGCTGCGACTGCTGACAGTCTAAATCAACAGTTATCAGCCTTTTCTGGGTTGCAGATCCTAAAAATTTCCCAGTGGCTGTCCTAGGTTTTGTATAGCAAATGTAAGCACACTGACAACAGGTTCACTTTCCTTTGGCACTCTAAGGAGAACCTCCGGGAGCCTCCAGACTGCAGATTATAAAGCACTAGATCAATTGCCTTAAAAAGAGGTGCAAGTTTCTCATTCAGCAGAACAAGGTGTTAACATTACAGTGCAGCAACAGCAACACAGCACTCCCAACCAGCCTGACAGAATGATGACCAACAGAGAATTTTGCCACTGTGCAAGGATTTGGGGAATACAACTGGTGTCAACATCTGTACTTTTCAGACCAACCTCCGACACTGGAGTCCTAATTCAGAGCAGTTTAGTGAAATTCTGTTTCTCTTACTATGTCCCTTATTAGCATTAATACATGTAAATTTTAATGCAAATACATGACATTTAAAGGTAAAAACCCTGCTCCATATAATAATTACATACACTTTTTAAAAAAGGTTTTTAAAGACCTATAATTATGAGATAAAAGAGACAGCATATAACAGTTAATGTCCTACATAAGTTAAAATGGGCATTGTAGCTAAGATAAAAAAGGGTTTGTCTTTTAAAGGTCCGATTCAGCAAGACGCTTAAGCATGTAATTTTAAACATATAAATAAAGCTGTTTGAGAAACACTGGCTCCTTTTCTAAAGAAAGTTCTGAGGGAGTTTTTAATTTTCATTAAAATACCCTACTTCGCTAACTATAAATCAGATATTTTAACAAAGCACGTTCAAAACTGAAAAATTTCCTCCCCAAAAAATCAATTTCTTTTTTCACTTTTCCCTTCAAAGGGAGAAACAGAGCAGAAGCTTTCAGTGAATGAAAATTCAGCACAAAATTCTTTTTTTTCCCCGTTTTTCCCCTGCAAGCTGTGCTGTAAGTGTAAAGTTTAACTCTGCTAAACGCTCTGCTGAAACAAAGGCTAGATGGGTTTCCTCAGATTCGCACGTTAGGGCTGGTCCTTGAGGTCGCTGCTCTGACACCGCAGGCTGGCTGTGCAGCGCAGCATCCCCAAGGCACTCAGTGGTGGCCAAAGCTCGGCCCGTCCCCTGTGCTGGGTCCCAGCTGCTGCTCCCCTCCAGTTCATTTGTGCCTGATCCAACCCACGCTGCGGCGCGGGGCTGGATCCCTTCACGGGTGTACGCTGGAGCCAAAACCCCACGGCCCATGTCACACAAGGGGGACACACCAGAGCCCAGCCCAGCCCAACCCAGCCACAGGTAACTTACATTTGCCTCGAAGAATAGGTAAATGCATGTGCAAATCAACAAGTAATACCTTAACAAGAACAGAACGATGATAGATGTGTTAAAGGAAACACACTGCTGAAGTGTGACCAGCCTCACTCCCATCAGCCCCAGTGAGCCCCTCTCTTTATCGGGGCACCACAACTGGGGCACGAGGCATCCACAGACCATCGGGCTGGAGAGGGTTCAGCCAGGTTTCTTGTTTTCCCTTCCTGGATTAACACCTACGAGGCTGCTTGGCTTTTATTTAAACTTGGACAGAGAATTAGGCAATCCCCTCCTCAAGAAGCAGCTAGGGAAGGAATATGAAAACCATACACAAAATTAATCCAGGCCAGTGACAACCTGAGGATGGGGGGAAGGGAGAAGGATTTATTCATTTTCATGACAATAGCCATAGAGAAAAGAAATGCTCTCTTGTCTCTCCCCAGGGACTTGAACTGAATTCCCAGGGCTGCCAATCAGATCAAGAATTTAACACCATTTATTCTGTGGGGAGCCTGTCTGGAGCCAACCTGTCAGCATCTGGATGATGCCCTGAGCCTGCACAAGCAGAGCAGCCAGAATCATGGATCGCCTTGGCTTGCCAGGAGAGATTCTGGACACATGCACAAGAGAAATGGTTTCTCTCTCATTTGGGGCAACATACGGCTGGAGAGTCAGGAAAACCTGTACTATTTCACTAAAACTCAAATGGTAGGACACAAATTTCAGACCAGAAATCACTGGTATTTGGACACACAGTGTTGCTGTAGATGCCATTCCCACAAACCAGCATCTTGACTCAGACTTAATGCCTGGCAACAGACTGGTTTCAGTGGTTCCAATTTGGAACAGTGGTTTTGCACCAGTGAGGACAGGGAAAAAGACACAGCATGTTATGAAGGTGGCTTTTCTTCTGGAATGGTTTGCAAAGAGTTAAACTGCAGCTTATGTGACTTTTAGCCACTGCTTGCAAAATTAATTCATGTTTCAGGCTGTAGAGAACCATGAACCATTCAGAGTGCCAGGGGGATGATAAGCTCTTAGGGTCAATTACTGCACAGATGTGCCCCAGTTTGGTTGCCGCTGATTTTAGTACTAATGCTACATATATATTTCTGTGTATATTTATATTTAGCCTATACACATTAGTTGCAGAGAAATCTGTAATCGACAACCCAAATATCCCCGAGTTTGTATATTTATTACTACAAAGTTTGCATGGCTGTTTCTACAGAAACAAATAGGACCATATGGGTGTTTCTGTCACTAACAGTTCTGTCTTTCCCTCACTGCAGTTTTATTTCTTTCACTGCGGTTAAATGCTCAACAAGAAAAAAATAACAGTGCAAAGAATGCCAAGTCCCCTTTTGTTCTTTCCTGGAGAATTTTTAGCTGTGGCATTTTCAGATGTTGCTTAAAGCATGGCACAGCCAATGCAAGACAGTGTATTCTACTGAAAATCCTGGACAGGTTTCTTGCCAGTAAGAGACTGTGCCTAATTTCCTCAGAAACTGGAGAGCTGAAGGAAAGGATCTTCCACTGCAAACATGAGACCTAGTCTCAGACTGAAAAACACTCCAGCAGAATTCCAGGAGACAATTGGCTATGGAGAACTGGCAACTACAGCATGCAGTGAATGGCACAGAGGTATCATGTGCAAAGGTATTGCCTTATCTTTTCCAGTGCATCATCACTGAACCAGAATATAAGATGATCTCATATTCCATCAGGAGCAGGAAAATTTTCAGTGACTACCAAGGACTCCAAGTACTAGTGATGAGAATGGATGCCATAACTTATTGTGTTGCTTATTTGCCTACAGTAAGCTCAAATTATTTTGATAACATCTATAAGTGGGAGTATGCCATCCATTGGGAAATTCTCATCTTTATTTTTTAAGGAAGTAATGTTTCTGTATAGAAATTAAGAGTTGGAGGGGCAATGTTTCATGGAGAACACCATGGAAAAGGTTATGCAAATAACTGCCAGAAAGGCAGGCTATATTTTGCTGCAACTTACAGACCGATCCAAACTGAGAACTCTGTATTATTGTTATTCACCCATTTAAGGTCCTATTTTCACTTCAGTTTCCATAGAAACCTGTTGTCCTAAATCTGCAGCACTTATAGCCTTTTAGTGTCATGGGTTCTTTCTTTACAGCTCTAATTACACCATCATCCACAAGGGGAAATGGCTGGGATGCTTTTCTCACCACAGAAACATTCAGGAAGTGCTGCTCTGTAGACAGAGGGAATATAAAACCTAATCATAAACCTTCAGACATCGTCCTTTTTGGACAATACCCCTATGTCACAGCTGCATGTTTTATTGTTTGGGTTTTGAACATGGGCCATGGTAGAAATAAGAGTGGAATTTGTAGAGGGGAAAAAAAAAAAAGATTTGGATTAGCTTTTGCCTTTCCTCCGTCTTTTCTGCTCTATGGTAAAGAACGATTATATTCAACTGAAGAAAATAGAAAAATACAAAAATACTTGTAAATTAACTACTCTGGTGTCACATGGATATTAAATACATAAGGTTGAACAAAGCTGTCAAGGCATATGGTCCAGAAAGACCTCCCACTGCCACAGGAATGAAGCTCGTGCCCTTTTATTCATTTACTTCAGCCCTCAGGTCTGCATACAATTTTCTTCTCAGCATATGAGGGGTTAAGGTTCCCACCTATGCATTCCAGATAGACTCAATATGACTTTTTTAGTGTGCTAATACAAAACACACAGAGACCTTTGTCTTCGTACATGCTGGTACAATGCCCGTTGTGCTATGCAGATTATTATTGTTATTATTATTTCTGGAGCTGTCACTTCTAGCTATGGTGCTTCAAAGCAATGATATTAAAAACATAAAGGCAGGCAGTCCTTTGGAAATGAGGAACTGCAACAGAAATGTCAAGAACTTTTTATAGCACCCCTTATTGAAACATCTGGAGGAAGTATCATCTAATGGTTAGCAAAGACAGCTAAAATCCCTGGACTTCCATGTTCTGTTTCTAGGTCTGTGTCACTGTCACTGACTTTCCATAACCTTGGGCAGGTACCTTAAAAGTTATATAAAAGTGGTACCTATCCAACTTTCCTTCTTTATGAGAGGTCAAGAAGCCATCTAAAATTTGCATGTAGACACAAAAGATGTGTCTGCATGCAGTTTTCTGCTACCACTGCTGGGGTACAAAGTACAAAGGTGTTTAAGGACTCAGCTGGACACAACCAGCACTTACCTCCCCCAGCTGTTTGGTTACTCCTCCCATCTCTTCTGTCCTTACAGAGGCTGTGTTTCCACCGATTTGCAAAAGGAACACCTCTTGTAAGCACTCCCTAATTTTCTTCAGAGCCAACGAATTTGCTGTGGCTAACAACTGAAACTGCTTAAATAGACACTCAGCTTTTCCTGGGGCTCTTGCAGTGACCAAAGTGGAAAGTAACATCAGCTGGTGAGGTAACATCTTTTACTAGCACAGCGATATCTGACTTGCCTCTGATTTAACTGTGATGCAAGTGCTTTCTTTAGGGGAAGAGAATAATGTTAATGAACTAACACCTGCATTTGTTCATATATCCTCATATCTGCATCACTTTCTATAGCCTACAGGCTATCCCAGTGCTAGTGACAAAGAACCCTACTTCTTACCAATACCATTTATGCAGATCCAAAGTGGTGTACAGACCAAGTTTTGATTGCTGATATTCCCCTGTTTTTCTGGTAGACACATGCCTCTTTGCTCAACTCCCAAAAATGCTTAAATTTAGGTCAATTGGACCTCACAAAAACAAGCCTTCTCAAAGGGTAGCCCATGATGATTGATACAGCAAGAAACAAAGCAGTTACAGTATTACCAAGTACTCAGAGTAAGTTTTAAAAGGGAAATAATGAGGAAAATAAAGAATATTTGCTTTTCTCTTACATAGTTTTAAATCATATTTGGAACTGGAAGAAAATATTTAAACTGAATTAAGCAAGCTTTAAAAACCCCAGCCCTCTCCCCTCTCTCTGCAAACCCTGAAAACTCCTGACTCAGTAATAGTGTTTCCAGCACAGATGTTACTGCGCAGATGTAGAACTTCTGCCACAGTCTTTTCAACAAGGTCTTTTGACATTATTTACTCTGTATAAACATATTTGAGAAAAAATAAAATGAAATGCCCATAAATCCAGAGTCTTTCTAGTGGACATCTTACCTAGTAGCAGTTTGGAGTGCTCTGCCAAACAGCACCACACAGGCCAGATGACATTGTGAGCAATAGCTGGAGCACTGAAGCTCTGCTGTCTTTGTTTTTTTGTATGCAGGAGGTGGTCCATGCTCTCTGAGTGAGCCTGCTTCAAGTGAGAAGCAGGAGAAAAAAGTGAGAAGACAAGAAAAAAGATTACCTGTGGCCTTCCTGTGATCAAAATTAGCAGCATCATGTATGGGAAACTGCAGTATTGTTTAATGGCTCCATAATGATCAGAAAAATACCTACATCTCCAAATCTACTTCACCTGGCACTAAAAATAAAACTATTTAAAAATAAAAGTTGTTGAGATGATGGTAACCCTGAGGTGGTAGGTGGAGACACAGAATAACAACCCTGTCTTTTTGCTGTGTTCACAAAACCATGTGGCCCTCACTCCTTAGAGTCTATCATCAGACAGATCTCAAGCCAAAATAGCAGACACGTAAAAATCATGACATCTTGACTGTATACTCACTGCTCAGAGCAAACGTAGCAAAAGAAGCCTCACGAATATTTATTTGGCTCTGGGAATCACTCTTTTTGTCATTGCTGTGCTCTTGCCATAATTTCTGTGAATAATGAAGCTTCAGGCTTTCCATGATTGTCTGTATCAGCAGAAAACCACTTGCCTAAGTCTTCACAGAAACAGAACAACAAAACAAATCCCAGCAAAATCTGCACCATAACTATTTTCAGTGTTAGGGAATGTAAAACATTAGTCATTTAACCACAAATAGTGACCACAATTATGAAGTGCAGGCAGCTGTTTAAAAGACAACCTCTGACAAAAAAACCTCATTCCCCACCCTTCAAAATGGCACAGAAATCCAACACAGCTTGTGAATAATGACCAAATTCAAAAAGAAAATTCCATAAAGAGTAGGGCTACATTTGTCAGGTAAATTATCTTTTTGTTTGGTATCCTACATCCTGACACTCTCCAGAAGCAAGGAGTTGCCCTGATTTACCAATATTTCCTGAACACAAAGGGCTTCCAAGCCAAACCAGAGGTCATGCTGAGCCTACTAGCTACGGCTTTTAATCCTCACTAGCCTTGCGCAGTCTGATACAACTTTGCCCTCATCAAACTGTTACCTGTTCCAAGTGTTTGCAGATGTTTTCCAGCTGTGTCAGAGCTACTATTATGACTTTGTTGTTAACAACACTTGAATGGTTTCCTTTAAAAGTAGTTCAGACCTACTTAAACTACAAGTATTGGGGGTGAGGTAGAAGGCAGGCTAAGCACTAACAGCTTGCTCTGCCAGTTGTCGCCACGCAAAACAAGAGCAGCTCTCACATATGATGAGCAGCATGTGGGAACTAAATATTTGCTTGGGCACTGGCAGCCCTTGCAAAGCTATTTCCAGCTATTTATGCTGGGGAGAAAGAGAGGTCACCAAATTGCTTGTTTCCAACTAGCTTATGCTTCAACATTGGAGCAGCCTGTGCAGTGGGGTACATGAGCGTACATTCTACAGGAACATGACACCAGCTGGAAACAAAAGGAGAATATATGTATGTTCTCAGGAAAAGCAAGAATGAAGCATAACTTTTCATTCAGGATTGGTGATACAGGCATTAGCTCATCGTACAGGGAAAGAAAGAAGGGGAAACCCCTTGTTACCTGTCCCTGGGGCGACTATTAATAACAATGTTCTCCTCAGGGTCAATGAGCTCCTTTTTCATCCTTGCTGGGTGGGGAGAATAATTCCAGAATTAACATAAGCATGGGAGAGTCCTCTCTGCTCCCTTGGTCAACACCTCAGACCAAGCCCAAGCTCTGCACCATACTGCAGATCTTTGTACTGCATTCATCGCCTGTGTCCACACAAAGGCTCAGTACTCCTTTCATTTGGCCCCATTTCCCGATATGACACACTGTGGAGAATGCAACTGTGGACAGGTGTTAGGGCATACAGGAGGGGCTGTGCTGTGTGTTAGGAGCGTGGGTGAAAACATCTGAGCTCACAAGAGAAACTCAGCAGCTCCAAGATAGTTTTTTCTTCAGCGTTCCAGTTAATTATGGCTTACCTCACTTCTCCCCTCAGAAATCCCCTTTGTCCTTTCCACTACTGTGTTATTAAGTGTATCGTGCTCAGCACTGACAGGTGACAAATGAAGCGTAAGTTGGTTCACCATGCTGACCCTTCTTGGCAGGGTTTACCCAGCTAGGCCTGACCTTTTCTTGCAGGCTAAGAAATTTCCCTTCTCTGAAATTCTGCTCACAGGGTGCTGCTTTGTGGCAAATAACTGGAGTAGAAGCTTCTCAGTTCCCACTATGGGATTCAGAGGAGTCCTCTCCTAGGACTTCAGTCAAAATCATCAGGAAAGAGCAAATACAGCAGAACATGAACAATATTCTTTTGATAAGTGAATTGTAACGATAAGATTATTTTTTTTCAGACACAGGAGAAAGGGCCTGAGAGGAAAATGGACAATTGCTGCAATGTCACCTATCCTCTCCAAGCAAAGGTACCATTTCTTTCATTAAAATACTGAATTTTCTGTACAGCTGTCAGCAAAAACAAGTTTTCCAAAACTGCTTTCATGATAACTTGCAAAGAAGGGAGCAGGAGGGGTGATTTGTGTCGGGTATGAAAACAAACCACAAAGACATCCCATGCAACAGACGCACAAAGCTGAGCTCTGCACATCAGAATGCTCCCCAGAGGAGGAGTCAAAAAAATCAAAGCAAAGGAGCAGTGATACAAATAGCCTGACTTTTTCAAACACATCAAAGGACAGAAAACAAGTCCCTCTGAACCCCAGGGACCAAGACAGAAAAGATCTAATAAAGAATTCAAATGCCATAATCACATAATCCAATAAGCTACAGTTAAACCAAAACACCTCTTTAGCAAACATCCGTAAGTCGGACAGGAAAGGCTCCAAAGTGCTAGTCAGGGATCGTTTCCTTCACTTCTCCCTTTTAACGTATGACCTCCTGTCAGTGAGACAGATCTGAAAGGTTTGCTCTTTGTATCAAATTCTCTCATAGGAAAATGGAAAAGGGAGAAGAGCACCTCAACAAAAACAGCCAGCACAGATTGACCAGTCTCAGAGCTGAGCAGTGGAGAATGTATGCTGGACTTGCCATGGAGAAAGGTGGTTAAGAAATCTATGTGGGAAAGAGGAGAAAGGGTAGAGATTGAAAAAGACAAAGGGAATAAAAATATCCTCTCCAGACTGCTGCCAAGGTAAGTCCATTTCTGTATCCTCTGACAATATTCCACCCTTTGTTTTCATTTTATTCTGGATATGTTCCTTCCTCTCTTCCAGTTCCATATGATATTTTCTTCCTTGTCACCTATGAATTTCTTCCTCTTGTATTATCTGGGTCTCCACCAGTCATTCTACTCAAGTGCCTGCTCCCTCAGATATGTCTCTTCCATCATCTCCCTGCCAAGTTTGCCAAAACAAGGAAATGGTTTACTTTGCTGTTGTTCAGCAGTGGCAGCTGCACCAAGTATTGTGAGTCTGAAGCAGGCTGACCCTGATGCTCCCATACCGCAATTTGCTCATTTATACATGCCAGAGAAAGAAGCTCTCCATTCCATATTGCTACTGGTATCAGTCAGGAACATTGTCCTTCCTCTGACATGCTGGGTAGGACTATCCCTTTCTCCTTCCATGCTCAGACATGTGAACAGGAGGAGACTTAGGAGGGAATTCTAACCTCAGCTGAGAAAGCAGATCCAGACTTAGAAACCTTCCTTTGACAGAAAGGCCATCTATGGCCTAACTTGAGTAATCAGGAAGAACAAGTTCTGCTGACGCATGCATCCCTTAGGTATTTGCTTTTATACCAGCTCCCGAGTACAGTCAGTGAGCAGAGAGCAGTAAATCTCTGTGAAACACAGCAGGGGATGGCAGCACCAGAAAGGGTCATTTCCTCTTGCAGAGACTAGAGCAGGCAAGTACCGTTCAATGGGTATAAAGGCAAAGAGGCCCTCGGCTCCTCTGATATGCCTGTATGTACAAAGGCTTCTGCAGAATCCTACAATTGTGCAGCGAACCTGTACTTAAGTGGTGGAATTAACATTCATAAATACATCAACCTTGTACTGGAAGTATTCCACTCTTGTGACTTTCCTTCCTGTGCAGCCTCTTGTCATTAGCCTCTCCTCTACTGTACAAGCCACGTGCTAATCCCTGTTTTCTCTGAGTACAATATTCTCATGAGATACCTTAAAGTGTTTTGATGAAATCTACCTATAAGATGTCTGCTGATGACTCAAGACAGTTAAGCTTTCTTATTAAAGAAATAGATTAAATGTGTCGCAGACATGAGGGCAGTATAGAAGTGGTGGACTCGAATGCTGCTGCAGAGCCTTAGAATGTGACATGTATGCTCATGGCAGCAGCAGTTTTGGACCTGATGCCTCAGTTTTCAAAGCAAGTGCAAAGTATAGGCACCTACACAAAATGCTGGCAAGGCATGAGGAGGAATGCTGGAGTTCAGTGAAAAGGCACTTTTTCCTTTCTGTAAGTAATCATTATGGAGGGGAGCACAACTCAGTGCAACCACCACGATTCTAAGAGTGGGAATTAACTTACTGGAAAAGGTTGGGCAGTAACCCAGACACATGAGCCCCACCTGGAATAAAGCCAAAAAGGGTCATCAGCTCTTTTAAATCCCTTGCTTTATGCAATATGAAATCACTTTTTGTTGATGCACAACATGACAGTACATGCACAGGGTATTCAAGAAAAATCCATTACCTTGATGTGCCACATACATATCTCTGCAACAGAGCAGTATGTGTGAGCACATTCACATCAACCAGTGAATTTCAGAAAGAGGAATATAGCAAAAATGGGAGAGAATGGTGAATTGTTGTATATGATCTTTTACATGGTGAGTTATCAGTTGATTTCTGTAGTAAGAGTCCCACAGAGTTAGTTCATGATAAATTCATGAGGCATGTGCTTTTGATCATGCAGTGCTCTTCTCATGTCTTGCCATTTCCAGCTCCCTCTGTCCACCTGCTAGAGACAGTAGTCTGCCTTGTATGGTAAACCGGTGCTAGACAATAAGGACAAGTCTGCATTGGTTGCCTCTTCTGACATGCCACATTCTGGAAGGGAAGAGATGCTGTAAGAAGTCAGAAGTCTTGGACCTTGTAGTGCAAGCAGGCTGCTTGAAGGGGTTAAGTCTCTCCTAATATATTCAAGCATACATATCCATATGAGGAAGAAAGAGCTGACAGGGACCAGTTTTCAGTAGCTGGTTTAAGACAAAGATGCTCTGTACTGTACATGCCAAAAGCACTCCCAGCTTCACAAGGCTTAGCGGACAGATGACTTTCCCTGCTAAACCGGGTGAGATGAAAACTCCTCCAAGAAAAAGATGAGAGAAGCAGTCTCTCTTGTTTAAGCCTCAAATGTCATAAATTCTTCAGCCTGCACTCATCCCCAGTTTATAGCTATTCAGCACAAGCATGGCTATGCCTCAGGAATAACTGCAGCCAGCATGGAGCCCTGCACAAGTTAACCACCAGATACCTAACCAGCCATTTTTGGAAAGGTTGTGCACCCACATACTGGTGCTATATTGCTCTGAATAGGCAACTTTTGGATCAACACCAGGATAACTTGAAGCAAGCACATTGGGGCATTCCCCCACTCAGCCTCAGCTCTGCCCTCCTGCCAGCAGGAGTCTTGGTGAACATCGCATGGGAGCCCATGGAATCAGGGAAGATAACCCTTCTCAAATCCCATATTACTTTATAGTTTGCTATTGCTAAGGATCCAGAAACAATGTTCCAAAGCTGGTTTTAGGGCACAAAGGCATAATTGGGTTATTTTTGCTGGGACACCTATATAGTAGGAAGAGCCAGGATGGCATTACTACAGTGGCATGACAGTAACAGTCGAATGACAGAGTGATGCAACCTAGAGAACACCCCAAACTGGCATATCTGCAAACTGGAATCTGTACTGTGGCAAGTAGTGACCTGTTGGAAGACTGCTGCTTCTCAGCACAGAGCTTGAAGGGACAACTAGAGTCTTGGGAAGATGTCTGAAATTTGAACCAACTGCTATGGTCTGAAGAACTGTGATGAGGGCACATTCCAGAGTCAAAAGGCTGCGCCCACCAAGGGGTAAGGAGCACTGGCTTGGAGCAAGCAACCACACTGGAGCATGCATGCTTTAGTGAGAGAGTAACCAGACCTGATACACCACAGAAAGATCTAGGTCTCATTTTCCCCATCTGTAAGATTTCATAGCTGAGAAACACAGACAGGTGAGGAACTGCATGAACTAAGGACTGTGGGCTAAGCTTGAACATTCTCGCTGGCAGGCATATGCCAACCAGGAGCCATTTCCTTACATCAAACACTCAGTACACCACCATTTGACAAAGTGAGGTCCTTTGGAGTCTAGATACTCAGGTTTGATTTTGCATGTGTGGCACAAGAACCCCTGTCCTCAGTAACAGTGGCACTTTGGGAGACACAATAATTAGCATAATCGTCAATTCAGCCTCTAATAATGTACAATGCACTCATTAACCCAATTAACCCCACATAGCACAACCACCATCACACAAACAACCCAACTCATGCAGCAGAGGGGAATGACTTGATGCTTGATGGGGAATGACTGGGATGCTTGACTGCCCTGCCACATCCCAGTGTGATGACATGACACTTGCAAGGGCTGAAGGCAACTCCCAGAGGCAGGACCCCCACCGAGCTTGGAGATGGGCCATGCTGCCACCTGAGCTGGTGTGTTAGCCATGTGCTCTGCTTTCTTCAGCTCTGTCGCAGGGCAATAGAAGAGTTTCTCCTCCCACAAGGTTTTTCCTGGTACATTTAATTAAGCAGTACGTATCAACATCCACATACACACACCCCACTTCTCCACCCCCCCTCTCCCTGGAAGAGTCTCAGGTGGGATTCACTCGCCTGCTTTTGCTGCTGCTTAATTCAGTCAGGCTGGTAAATAATTCAGCAGGCACTCAGCCAACAAACAAACAGGCAGGCAGCACAAATGGCCAGACAGGGAGATGGAAGAACGAGAAACAGAAAGAAAAACCAAATGGGAGAGTGACAGCTTTTGCCAGAGCTCCTTTTCTACAGGCAGGACTTCAAGCTGTGCCTACTTCTTCATTCTCTGTGGTTACACTCACATTCCGTAAAGAAGCAGGGAGTCTGTCCATCTGACACTGCCATGACCTCCTGACAACTCACTGGTTGGGGCCTGACTGGATGACCACCCAGCCTTTTGATTCACATTTAAGGGGAGCTTCAGCACTTGCTATGCTCTTCAGCTTTGAAATCTCTCCATGATGGGCACCAGCAGCTCTTGGGCTACAGCTGGGCACATGGGAGTCTGGATCACTGACTCAAGTCTGTTTAGGCCTCTGTTTCCCAACAGTAAAACAGATGAAAATCCTTCCCCACTGAGGTGCCAGCAGGTCCAACAAACAGGAGGAATGCTAGGAGCCTGACAGTTCTTCAGATGAAATGCCAAGGCTTGGCACTTCCAGTCCAGAGCTCACAGAGCAATTTCAACATGAGGCTTTTCACACATTCTCAGTTACTGACAGGCAAACAGCCCCAGGATGTTTTGCTGACCTTCCCAACACAATGCAGCTCATCAAATGACATGCCTGAAAAAAGGTTCTTATTTCGGTATCGATGTGAGCTACCTGCGGTCTCTTGCATCCATGCAGGAAGCTAACTTTGCAGAAGCTGGTTAGAGAGTGGATGCATTATGGTATCAAAACAGCACAAGTGAAATTTGGCTAGCAAAGAAGATACTAATTTCTGATTTTAGCTGGAGGACACAGTTAAAGGCCAAGCTGTTACCCACTTTGCTATACTGTGTGTAGTCACGGGAACAAATTATCAGACTCCGGAAGCACAACAGAGGAAAGACCACCCTGATTCTCACAAGTATCTCCCCTCTTTTCCAAACTACAACAGTTCTCTGACTCTCCATCAGTTTCCTGGGTTGCTTCTCTATCACATCAGCATGCAGAAAGTGAGAAGGCAGCAAGCACTAACTTGTAGAGTATCAGTTCTCAGGTGAGAGATTCCCTACTCCCAGCCCAACAGAAAGCTACAAGCAGCATAGGAACCTGCACCAGCAGAGAGGCTTGCTGCAGGCACATTTCATCCTGTCAAACAGTCCCATTCGCCCCACAGAAATTCTGCAGGAGAGTTGGCTTTTCAGAAGGTCCAGGCCAATAAGTAAAAGTCAGTCAGAGTAAATCAGAAATCCACATCTACAAGCACTGATGATGCCCTGATAACATTGCTGTTTCTTCCAAAGCTGTTCATAGTTCAAGGCACACAATGCTCCCAGCGCAGAGATTTTGGAGTTTTCCAGTGTCTATGCTGGAGACTGTCAGCCCTTCACCCTTAGGGAAAGCCACCTTGAATGCTGTAAGCCTGGCAGATCAGGGGCAGGTGGGGTCTAAGAGATACAGGAATTACTCTTTTCCCTATCCATGCTCAGCACATAGCAGTAGAGGAAGAAAAATTACGGGTTAGAAGGAACACTACAGAAGGGTTTCAACATCCACCAAGACCATGTCCCATTAATTCTGGAGCAGTCAGAGCTGCACAGAGCCCTGGAGGGTGCTTGTGGCTTCTCAGCTCGCTCACGCATATACTCCAGAGGTACTTCACAGACAAAGGAAAGAAGTTGTGCCTGTAGTATAGTGGCTGTTTGGAACAATAGGAGCTCACACAGGACTTCAGGAAAGCATTGAGTAGTATAAGTTTAGAGAACATAGTGCTGAGTGCTGGATATAGCTGTATGTTGCATGTTTGGACACAGCAAGAAATCTCTGCAGTACAACAGACTGCTTGGAAGGTAGTAATTTTCTTTAAGCAATAAAGGATTTCAGTGCAAAAAAAAGTCTGCAATGAATTTTGGAAAGCTTATCAGGGATGAAAGTTACCTGGCATTCTGCCTGGAAAAGCACCACATGAGATTGACTGAGCTGCAACTTTCTTCTCCTTGTGACAATTCAGTGAACACACCTAACACCAGTCCTGCTGTTTCAGACCTGGACAGAAACAACCTGATACAGACAACACACCCATACTACAACTGGCATTCTAGGCCATGAGTATCCATTTGTTTTATCTGCCTCAATCTGTGACCTGTCCTGGTGTCAGTTTCACACAGCACTTGTGGCAGAGATTGTGTGGTTGAACGACCACCTTGTATAAAGGAAAGTTTGCCTTTTATTTCTCCTGCCTGGAATCCTGGCCCTCACATAAAACAATGCCTAATCACATGAAGGCTCATAAGAATGAAGCATCTAAATAAAAAAGTATAAAGGAAATAAATAAATAAAAAAAATAAAAATAAATTAAAAAATGCAATCTCATTGAATTCAGCTACAGTGTTGCAGCCCTGCAAGGTAACAGGTGTACCTATATTTCAAAAAGGCTCTCAAGGCTTTCTGGGGAGCCAGAGACTCAAATGCTGTAAAATGGCAAATTAATTTGAATGTTAATTAAATATAAGACTAGTGATACTGCTGTTCCATGGTGGGCTATGAAGAAAGTTTTTGCAAAATTAAGCCTTTAGAATTTGCTGCATCAGTGAATGTAGCAAAAGATGGTATCATCATGCATCAAAAATATTAATTCCAGCCTTACATAAAAACTGACACAATCCAATCAAAGCAGCGCTTTGGGATGTTCAAGGTAAACACTCCACTATTCTGTCTACAACAACAAACAGTCAACCAAAACATTTGTAGTGGAGTTTTCTGTGATGCTTAACCTTACAGTTATAACGCATTCTATTTTGAAAGGGTTTTCTACATATGTGAAAACAAATTAGCATAAGACAACCTTCTTAATACAGCTAGGTTTTTTTAACTAGTTATCTGAGCATCCTATGAGAAAATCATTTTACAAAATTAGTAAGTCAGGAAATTCCTATGCACTACAAGTTTACTACAATAAAATCCAAATCTGCAAGCACTATTGGGAGTCACAGTGTTAACAAGATTCCCCATCTCTCAAACTGCTGGGATCCCTCTAGGCCAGGACTAGTGAGGGGCACAATGACAACAGGTATTTAGTGGTAGATTTAGGGGTAGCTTGCACAAAATGTTCTCATTAGGTAAATGTCCTGGCTCTGTGCTTCCTCCTTGCTACAAGATATTTAACAGTAGTTGCATGTGAAGATTGTCACTGAGCTAAGGTGGTAGTGGAAAGACATTAATTTCAAAGGAGGCGACAAAGCATTGCAGAAACATCTCTTAGATTATCAATTCCCTGAATCTATCCTCGGAGTAACATAATTACATGGCAGTTGCCAAATTTCAGTATACAGAAATACCCCTTGCAAGAGTAGGAGACAAGCAGGTTGGTTTATTAACATGCTTCATGTGAATATCTCCAAGTCTCATTGAAAGGGATGAAAAGAACAATGAAAGGATGACTTGAGTAGGTGTACATAGACAGTAATTACAGCAGAAAGCTTTTCCAGGCTGGGAAATAATTGTTTCCTCTGCCAAAATAGAGAATACAGTAGCAAGCAAGAGCCACAGCCTGATGACCAGTTGCAGAAATGTACCTGCTAGACACTGCAATTTAGGGTGACAGCCCAGAAAGATGCTCCAGGAGAAACAGGTACCTTTTGCTGGTGGGTTATGAGTCAGTCAGTTGATCAGAAAGCAAGATGCTCTTGGAGACAAGGCTGTTCCAGCAGTGGCTGAGCCACCATTACACTGCGGTGACTGTTGAGCCAGGTGTGGTGGCAGTGTGGCCAAGGCTGGCCAGGGCAACAGGGCTGGCCAACTCCCTGTCATCTGTTCAGTTACCTACCAGCCACAGAGAAAATGGGTTAAAAGGGAAGCAGGGCTACTGCTGACCAGCTCTGGACACTGCTCTTGAGTTCATGTCTGGAGCCACTTTGGTTGAGCAGTGAAGTTATGTGAAACCTTTTTACAGCAGTTCTCAGCAGGGTCGTGCAATCCACTTCTGGTTTTGGCTCAGGAAGGCTCATACTGCCTGAACCTCAGTCTGAGATTTTGTTTCAAATGCACACAGGTCCTCCAAGCATAACCACAGCCAAGATCAGCCTGGTTGCAAGTCAGTGTTCAGATAGTTTCCACCCCAAATCGTAAATCCCACCCTGTCACCTGGAAGTGAGCCCATTATGCTCAAAACTCAGCCTGCATTTGGGGGAAACCTGACACCGGTTCAGTGAAAAGTTTGCAAATCCAGCCCGTGTTCTGGGTTTGTAACAAATCTTCCAAAATAGGCAAAACGCCCTTGGTTTTTAGGTTCGTCTGAACTTTGTTGCCAGAGTCCTGGTGTCATCTAGTGGTGACAGCTTATATGGGCATACACACAGAACCCACCTCTGCTTCCCAAACGTCCCCTCAGAGTGTAGTGCAATTGCAGGTCTGGTAAATACCTTTCTTCCAAAGTACATCAACTTTTTGAGAGAGAGAACAGCTCCAGCATTTCAGCAAAATCCATTTGCACCTCAAGGAGAGCTTTTGGCAAAGGCTCCCAAATAAAGTGAAGGGCAAGCTTTGCTGCTTCTATCACTTCTATACAGTTAGTAGACACAATCTCCCAGGGAAAGGGCAAAACACAGTAACTTTGAGGGACAACAATCAGCAACAGGCTCAGTTGTAAACAAGTTTTAAATGCAAGAGTCATTCTCAGCATAAAAGTTAGATCTGCTGAAATGTCCCCTTTACCTATACTGTAATAATGCTCAAAAATCACAATAACAGATGTTAGAGGAAAAAGGACTGCAACTTCAATCTGTACTTTGAGAGTTCCTTTATATAGGTGGGTACATGTGCCCACTTCTCAAGAAATGGCAGTTGATTTTTGGATTCCAAATATACATCCTATTGGGTTCAAGTTCAAGAATCAAGCAGACAAAGCAGCTCCCAAAGTCATAGCACATCTTTTGCAAGAAATCAAGTGCCTTATGTCTCATTTCAAGCATTGCTGAAGGGATTTGGCCCACCACATATACCACATGAGAGTTCTGGCAACATGAATTCCTTTTCCATGGTGAAGCTGGGAACTGATGTACCTGCTCTTAAACCTACTCTAGTTTTAAGGAACCCTCAAGGAAATTTAAGCCTAGAAATTTTACCTTTCAGCTGAGACTAAGCAGAAACACAAACATGATTGGTTTTCCAGGCTCAGCTGATGGGTAGGAACTGAGTAATCATCAGCCCTGTTCCTGTAGCCTCAGGCACTGCACTGAGTCACTTGTCCCACAAGCTGATAAGAGCTGCATCTCAAAGGAAAGAAAACTCTCTTCAAATTGGACGAAGGATCACTGTGTCAGCAGAAAGGCAGGGGAAAAAATGCTAATTTCAGCACTGTCCTGGAAACCAAGTGGGTTTTCAGGTTCCTGAGGTCTATCTGAGGTTTCATCCTAGATCCAGCTCAGGTGTTTCCTTGGCAGGTTTGTCTTCTGACCTAGAGCTTGATCCTTCCCTCTGATCTAGGCATCCTGTCTGCAAGCTAATGAGCTCAAAATTACTGTGCCCCTGTGAGCTCTGATGTGTGACACAACCACAGCTAGAGCTGGACTCCCTTCTTTCTTTATTGTCTGGGGTTGCAGCCTAAAGGTCAGGCTTAATGCTAAAAACAACAAAAGTCAAATCCCAGTTTACATGTGGGGTAGGAAGGAGAAAGCACTTTTCAGAACCCAGGCTTCTGTTGGGATAGCTCCCAAGACATGATTTTTAAGCATGGTGACAGCACAGACCAGGGCTATCTTCATGGCAGAGGATTGCAAACACCTCATTCCACCTTTGTGACAGACAGTAGGGGAAGACTTTTAGCTACTACTCACCTGGACTCAAAATGATCACAGGAATTAGTCAAAATCAATGAGCTCTTTATAGCGGCACAAAGGTGTTTTCTTCTCTTGGATCTGTTTTCTTCCCCCATCCTACCACCTGTGCTCTGCTTATTCTATGGACCTTAAAGACTTCACGATGCCATCTACCCACTAAGTCTACTGTGAAGGTGGAGCCCAAGGCAAATTGCTTAAAGGTAAGAGAATTAAAACTACTCTTATGTGGGGAGGTTTTTAATTTTTAGTGAGTACACAAACCTTAAAATAATGAACACTTCTATCAAAGCCTGCATATAGAATACCTTTCACCCCAAAGCAGCTTTCCAAAACTGTACATGCACAGAAGTGCACAAAGGTAGCCACCTCTGGAGCTGAATACAGCTGTTGCTCATCCAACACAGTGTGATAATAAGGAGAGCTCCTGCACTATTCACAATAAACCTCTAGGTTTTTGGTAAACGCACTATGGATTTCTGCACACTTGCTATACCAGAGGACACACATATATTTAAAGGCTTCACCTGAGACAACAATGCAGAGTCAGCAAAATGAATTTCCTTTATGTCCTTTGGAAGGTCAAAATTCTTCCCAGCAGAATATGCTGGAATACAAACAGCCAGGCTCTTGAGCAATTTCATATCTGATATTCAGGTACTCGCTAGCTCTACCACTCAGTGCCTGCCGTGACAGATATGTCACAACTAAAGGTCACAGCAAGGTTTTCCCTGCCAGACTTGCTCGCCTTACAGGAAAGGCAGATTTGTTCCTGCTCAGTTGCTCTGTCCGGTGCCTCAGGCATCATGGCTTGTTTTGGAGTGCCCTCTGCCGCCCAGCCCACAAACCTGCGAGTCTGCAGGGAAAGAAACCGGGAATACGAGCGGGATCTCGGTTAAGGACGGACAGCAGTCAGCACCATTCAGCCTCACGTGCAGGTCAGAGGCCCCGCGCTAAAGCCAAGACCTGAGCTCAGCATCTGAGTCTGACTACCTGAGCTCTAACGATTTGGAAAGCACTGCCTCCGACCAGGGCTGCAGACACCATTGATTTTTAAGTCTGTCTTCTGGGGCAGCTCACCTCTCACACCTCAAAAGGCTCTTGCCCAGTTCTTCTCATCTGGGATGTGAGGTAGAAAATGCAACAGTTGCCCCTTGCACTGGCACTGCTGGGATTCTTCCTTTGCAGCCATGGGAGGTAGCTTTACTCTTCACTTCTACCCAGGCCACATCACCTGACTGAGGAGTAACTCCTGTTTCCAACGGCAAATAGGAAAGCTGACTTTTGTCCTGCCCTAGTCCAAGATGTGGAGGCAGGAATCCCTTTGAGGGTCTTGGGACCTCTGAAAGCTGCACAGAAACAGTTTCTAACTAGGTGGCAAGAGATCAGATATTCTACAAGGTTCTACTAACTTACAAGCTATAATACTAGGCAAAATTCTTTAGTTGGTCCATTACCCTCACAGCTCCAAGAATCCTTACCTTACCAATATTCTTTCTGTTCAAGCTGCAGCAGGCAGCCAGGCCTGATACCAAGACTGAAGTTTGTGATTCTCAATGCCAGAACACAGTGTGTTCCTGCAATTTGTTACTCACTTGGGTTAATATAGTTCTTTTAATAAAGTTCTTTCAAGCACAACACCCATCAGTATCTTTATTAGAGCACTCGCTCATGTCCAGTCAGCCACTACACAGGCACAGCCCTGTTGGGCACAAGAAACAGCTTTATAGGACTTTTTGTGCAGTGAGGGCAGGCATTGCAAAGCTCTTAGGGCTGTGCTCCAGTCATGTGAAGTTCTCAGCAAGGAAATGGTTTGCATGTGTGCATAGATATAGTCTTCACCTGTGTGCTAACAGCTTAGATGTGTCAGTCAAAACATGACTTGCACTGGGGAATAGAACTACATGAGAGCAATATATGATTTTACCCCTTATATTTTTATTACCCAGAGCCATATTCCTCCATGAGGTATCGCTCCTATACCTGTCCAAGGTCAGAATTCCACAATTTTCTCCTTCTTATGTCTGGACAGAACTTACCACCCCACATATTCACTCCTAATCAATACATGCAGCTGAGACCATCTTCTGGATTTGCTACAATTCAGGCATTTTCCCCCTCCCACAGCAAAGCACAATGTGTTTTGTCAGCTGAGACTACTTGCTTAAGAAGAGACCAAGTCACATTCCTACCTCTGTGTCTGTTGCCAGTGAGGGGTTTTTTAATTTCAAGAGGTGTGTGTGGAGTGTCAGGGCATGCAGCAATCTTTGTGTGGGCACTTAGACTCATACACCCAATTTCCTTCCCCTTTTAGGCTTCCATGCTTTTCCTTGGGAAGAGATACCCGAATGCAGTCAGGTAGGTAACTTTTCCCTTCAGTGAATTGCCAGCCATTGTTATCTGCCTGCAGATGACTGTGATTGCTGATCAGTGTCACTGTGTCATCCTCCTGTTCTGCTCTCCCTGGCAGGCAGCAGAGCCACGTGTAACCTTCACAACCATAACACAAGCCTGCTCACAGTTTCTTGCTGCCACGGTAAAGCACTGAGGCTCACCATGGCTCTTCTGACCCTGGGGGGGGATGTGTTAGAATAACACCACTCACAGCAACACTATCACTGCTATTAGGCAACTGATACTGCACCAGAAATAAACACAACAGTATCGCCTACAATTACAAAGCTCTAGTCACAGGCCTGCTGCAGTGGCCAGGGCCCAGCAGAAAACCACCCCTTTTGGGGAGGCTGTGCTAGTTAGTAAGCCTGCCAGTGCCAGGACTGCGCGTTATCAGAGCTCATCTGCTTTTGCCAGCTAAGTAGCTTATCTAATAAATAGACTATGTCACCTTACAAACCTTACTTCTTCAGTATTATAGCTCCTGTGACCTCACAAATCAATCATTACAGAAGCAGATGAGGCACCAAAAAAGTCAAACCAACCCACATACCAATAGGTAACAGTGTGAGGAAGGCGTCCTTCACACCAGGCCTGGAAACTGCAGCAGCACCTCCAAGCATTACTTCAAACTGCTCTCATAACAAGGTTCTGTCAGAAAGGCTTTATCCAGAAATGATTCTTGTGCATGCTGCCTTTAAGTGTGCCCAGCAGGTTTGAGACCTTGTTACATGGTACAAGAAAAATGCTATGTCTTAACACCAAACAGCACAGATACAATATTTTTCATAAGGTCAAACAATCATGCTTTTAAGCTGTATCTACATTCAGAGCAAGTTAATTAGTTTACTGCTTTTATTTTATAGTGTTCATACGGAAGCAAGGGGAAAGGAAGATGAAAAAGAAAAAAGAAGTCTAATCTGAACCATTCCGCTGGCCACAATCCCTTCCCCCTTCTCCAGCATTTTTCAAAGAGAAGTCTAGCTCCTCTTCCCATGTTTGCTCATTTCACTGGCTCCTCCAGCGAGCTCCCATTCCCTGCCTACATCAATCCTGATGCTATGCAGCATGTGCTGGATGTCTGCAGGGGGTACCACGACCCTGGTACCAGCCAGAACATCATACAGGCACGTTGTGCTAATGGAGGTGGATTGCTGCGCTTCAGTCTCTAACACACATAATGAGATTAGCATTTGAATAGTGCTGATCAAGTTACCAGTAGCTCCGAACCCTGGGTTCATCAGATGCAAATGAATCACTATAAATTTTGCTCCTTTCTTAAGGGCTCTTTATATGCATGGCCAACACAGAAAGAACTGCAGTGGGTATTAGCCTGGGAAGTCTCTCTCACCGTGACCAGGAATCTCTGAGTGAATAAACCATAGGAGCATCTTTCCTTAATTTTCTTTAAGAGGGGTTCTTTTCCCCTCTTTTCTCCCAGGGCTGCTCAGACATCAGGACATATTCCAGCATAAGGTTTGGAGACAAAAACCATCACAGTACCTTCACGTAAGTCTTAATTCTATCTGTTCTTAATTACCTGGGTAACTTCTGAAAGTCTTGGCAGCTTCCTTATGTCAAGGGCATATCCTTCACTGGTGAGAGGATGAAGGTGAAGTAAGCCTATGCTGTCTCCAGCTGCACTGATTCAGTATCTCCAAAGCATGTGCAATATTGTGGAGCATTTTGTGGAGCATCTTAGTGTTCTTGCCTCCTCAGTCTCCCTGGAGGAAGATACAGTACACATTTCATTTAGGAAGAATCATCTTTAGTGAACTGCCTTGTTTGATTAAATGTAAGCAGCCTAATCCCCTCAATGGGCACTCAGTTATAGGGCAGTCTTCCCCCACATCTGTGCTGTGGAAAGGAACCCTGAGGAAAGGGGAAGAAGGCACAGTCAACTTGTAAAAACAAAATCAGCAGATGTCAGGTGAGCTCTGGCACACAGCAAAGCTGCCCTGACACTGCAGTAAGAAAAGAAGTCACACGAGCTTATCATTCATAGTAACATGAAGTTTTAACACATTCGAAACATTTCTGCAAGCTTCAGAGCAGAATAAATGATAGAACCAAATTATCTCAAATGCAAGCATCTTAAGAGTTTTTAAGACAGTACTGCAAACAAGCTTGTTCTTACAGTAGCTTAAGTTGACCACTACATGCCATTGACTCCAGCTGCTTTCATTTCTCTGGGTCTCAAACCTCATATGAGTTTTCATTTTACATGGTACATTCATTTTGGCATGCAGGAAAGAAAAATATATGCACATAAGAATAAACTTGAATTAACAAAATATTAGAACTCATCACTTCCCCAGAGGAGAAGCCTTCACATTTCATCACTCCACCTGCTCCTCATTAAAGGAAACATGTGAGGAAGTTTACCCCATTTGTAGTGTCAATCAGGTCTTTTTCTATGGAGCATAAATAGGTCCAACTAGCCGCAGGCACAAAGCACCAAAATTACTCTATGTCCCAGTTGCTTATATAATAAATCTGAATTAAATCAATAATTAAAGCAGTTCTTGCACACTACTTCACCCTGGTGGACCTCTAAACCTCTTTAAAAAGCCAGTAGCACCACCCGCTCCATTTTGGTAATGAAAAAAGAGGTTCAGAGCCCATAATGCTGTGAGACACTCACTGCACAGGCCACAGACAACACCAATTTTGACACATGTGGCAAATGCACGAGTAATTTTTGAATGAAACAGGCAGGTTGCAGCCCTTCCACAGTGGGAAAGGGCCAGGACCTCTGCTGTAACACCCACAAGACCCACCCCAAAGGCAGAGCCAAAGTACACTGCCCTCACTGCCCCTTCTCCTGCTCCCTGAGCTCCTGCTCCCTTCTTTGCAGAGACCTCCTCAGCCAGCCTGGCTGGAGGTCCCCTTGAGCAGCTCCAGCTTCCCTGAGACACGCTGGGAATTCTCTCAGCAAAGCCGAAACTCACCCTTGGGAGACTTAAGAGCTGACTCAAGAGGTGCTCAAAAAGGCACACTACCAAGGGGCAGACGTGGGTGCAGCCGCACCAGTGGCCCACCATCCCCTCACACACAGACCACAGCCCATCTCTCGAGGAGCCCCAGGAGCCCGGCCTGGGCAACCAGACCCCCAGCCCGTCCCATCTCGGCCACAAAGGGCTCTCGGAAAGCGGGGCGCTCATGTGAAAGACAACACTGAGCTCCTTCAATTGGTCACACCTCACGGCAGAGCCCCGCCTTAGGGATGGACCCGCCTCAGGGCCGGACCCACCTCATGGCAAAGCCCCGCCTCAGGGCTGGGTCTCCCTCACGACACAGCTGCTCCTGCGCACTCAGGGCGCTTCGGGCCTGGATCTTCCCCACAGCTTAACGCTGGGCGCTCCTAGAGGCGGTGTCCCTTGTTCTGCCTCAGCCGTCAAGGATAGGTCTCCCTCACGACACCTCTGACCTTTAGCTCTCGGGGCTGTGCCGCCTCACGGCCGAGCCCTCGATCAGGGCCGTGTCCCCTCACCCTTCAGGGCCGAGCCCCCTCAGGGCTGTGTCCCCTCACGGCCGAGCCCTCGATCAGGGCCGTGTCCCCCTCGCCCCTCAGGGCTGAGTCCTCGATCAGGGCCGTGTCCCCCTCGCCCCTCAGGGCTGAGTCCTCGATCAGGGCTGCGTCCCCCTCGCCCCTCAGGGCTGAGTCCTCGATCAGAGCCGTGTCCCCTCACCCTTCAGGGCCGAGCCCCCTCAGGGCTGTGTCCCCTCACGGCCGAGCCCTCGATCAGGGCCGTGTCCCCCTCGCCCCTCAGGGCTGAGTCCTCGATCAGGGCCGTGTCCCCCTCGCCCCTCAGGGCTGAGTCCTCGATCAGGGCTGCGTCCCCCTCGCCCCTCAGGGCTGAGTCCTCGATCAGAGCCGTGTCCCCTCACCCTTCAGGGCCGAGCCCCCTCAGGGCTGTGTCCCCTCACGGCCGAGCCCTCGATCAGGGCCGCGTCCCCCTCAGGGCCGCCTCCCCCTCGCCCCTCAGCGCTCCCGCCGCGCGCGCGCCCGCCCCGTCCCCTCACAGCCCGCGCTGGCCGCGGCCGGCAGGGGGCGCCCCAGGGCGGTGAGGGGAACACCACTAAAGAGGCGTAAAAACCCCTAAAAGAGGGGACAGCCCGTGTTTTGAGGAGCCCGTTCTAGAATGACAAGAGTGTAGAAAGGGAAAAAATACCCCAACGACCCGTATCCCAGCCCAGGGTATGGTTTCTTTGGCAGCAAGAGGAGGAAGCTTTACCTCGGTCCTTATGGTTCAGCTCTTGCACAGAACAACTTATTTTGTGAACAAAAAACGTAATTTAAAGACGGACAGGCAGCTGAAGAAGAAATCAGATTTCTCCATTAGAGACAAGGGTCAAAATATAATGAACAGTACAAAAATGTGCCAAGTCACGTATATAAAGCAAAAACAGCACAGGGCAAAAGATTTGTAACAAGACAAGAAGTCTAAGGTCTTTTATTACATTTTATAGATTAAATATATCTTCAGTAGAGTCTCTCTTTTAAAACACACAAAAGGAAAAAATACATTCTTCATGTACATATGAAATACTGACCACGTAGCAGGGACCATGTACAGTGCAAAGTATGAACACAGCTACACAGACATCACCACCCTGGATGATTATCAGGCTTTTTCTACAGTAAAACTGGAACAAGTTAACATTTCTGTTTCCCAAGAGAAATCCATACCCTTCCCTTCCATGGCATTTTGTGGGATTGTGCAGGAAAGAGTTTTATTTATGTTTTAAAGGTATTATAAAATCCTTGCATTGCATTAAAAGTTACCAAACTCCTCAAGCTTTGCCTCTTTCACACATTCACAACCATAGTACAATTTTTATTGTGATTGCAACCCAACTCCAAAACTCCAGGGAAAACCAGAAACATATATAACCTGGTACAGAGGAAGGAATGAATCAGATTGATTGTTGCATTGGCCAGGAAAGATGCACCCACATGTAGACACACACACACAGAGAGGATGGAAGATAGCGAGGTGTGACAGCATCTCCTTATTTATCACAAGTTTGGAGTGAGGGCACGGGGTTGCACATTTCCCTTCGGCAGTGAAACTGTAGTGTCTCTCAGTATGGGATGTCATTCTGGTAGTACTGGATCATGTCATATGTCCTGCTCCTGGAGAAGAAATGCAAAGCCAGAGGTGAGTAAATGTTTAAAAAAACACTCCACCCATTGTCACAGGAACATTAAACAGGATCCCACAGAAGGAAAACACGGGTGAAGGAAATCAACTGCTAATCAAAACTAGCCCTCCACACTTTGAAGGCATTATGAAGGCCCAGTTACTTGTTATGAACAGCACAAAACATCCTGCTCTTGTTTAAACTGGGAAATTTATAATAAACGAAGCAAGATCATCAGGGCTGCATAGAGACAGGATTATGTGGAAATAAAAGTCATCTTAATTAAGGAGAATGCTAATATTGAAAATAAAAGTGCAGGGGAAATAACAGCATTAATAGCAGCATCTCTGATGAGTGACTGAGCAAACAAATCTCAGCTTGTTAGAGATTAACTCAATTATCCATGGGCAGAGTTTATTCAGGTCCCAGACTAACCATGCCACAGGTAGAGAAATTCAAACTTGTCAGAACTAAGTTGGCCCTGGCCACTCACACAGCAACATCACTGACTTCAAACCCCCCAATATTAACCTAAGATTTTGAGGTGCACCAGGTGCACCAGCAAGCACTGAAACATCCAAATCAGTTCTAGGGGGCTGTATCTGAGCCAGCGAGTGGTACTGGTCTTGAGCTGACCCATATGGAACTACACAGTTTGTATTAAACTCTCCAACATATCCCACAAAGTCTTAGTATCTGGAGTAATAAAATATGCACTTAAGGTGTTTAACTATTGCATTTACTCTTTAAACTAACCAGCCTTGCTATTTGACCAGCCTTGGCTTAACCCTTCCTTCCCAGTGCAAAAGGGAGGACATGCAGCATGTTCAAAGGCAAAGCTGCTATCCTGCACTATCTAAATATCTACAGCTCATAAATGTTTGGTATCTGACTGATAAAACTCTGTTTTTCAGATCTGCTCAAAGCCTGGTGACCTTCCTTTAGCCACAGGGAAAAGACATTGCATAGATGCCAAACCTGTTGCTGAGGAAACAATTCTGGATGATCTTGATGATGAAAGTTGCAGCCTCCCGTTCAGTCATGTTGGGGCTGAACCTGTGTCTGGAGGCAGAAAATGGCAAAAGGAAAGAGAAAATTAGTGAGGTTTCCTTCGAGCACAGCACAAATGTGCCTTTGCACATCCTCAGCCAGGTGTGATTTCACTTGCTGCAAGTACCCACTTCTTCTGAGACCACTGGGTACAAATTCAGTAATATTACAATAAGCACTTACTGTTTGTCTTACAATGCAGACAGGGCTGTGAACTTTTCATCAGCCTAATAGTGACTCCAGGAACAGCCAATCCCTCTTTCTAGACAGCAGTTGCTTTTAAAATATGTTTGTACCTAGTACTGCCCTGGAGTTCCAGCCCATCATGAATCTGTGCTTATCTTCAGGAAACTGCAGGAAGTTAAAAAGCAAATGTTGAGCTAACTCTGCTGACTCTGGAGTTAACTGTGAAGGCATAAATCTGAAGGGCTGTTTAAAGTGTCACATTAGACTTTGTATTTGTATTTGCCTAAGATGTTGCATGTTACCTCACAATCCCATTCAATACCGCATATCTGTAGAAAGAATTTTAAGATGCTGTTACTGAGACTCCAACACCACCTCAGAGGATATCAAACTGCAACACATCTCTCAACTAAAGCAGATCTTTCCTTTACAGTTTTGCTAGTCCTACAAACTTAAAGATAATCCATGTACTTGCACAGTCACTGAACAGCTTGAACTTAATTCTACAAAAAGGCCTCGGGAATTCCTACTTTCCAAGATATTCAATAAACAAAAGTGCCTATTTTTAAAACTGTAGGATACTTAAGATATTTGAGTAGCACAACACCTATACTCAATGCACAGGCTGTGGCAGTATAAATTCTGTGAAGAACATATGAACACATTTTCCAGTTCATACATGTGCTGACTTACTTCAACAGCTTGATTGTCTGCCCTCGGAAACAGGGCAGCCCTGTATCCAACATCAGGGTAACCAGTGAGACCACAGCATCCATGTAAGGCCTAGAGAAAGAGGGGACAAAAAGGTTACAGCACTCAAACTTCTGCAGCCTTGGCAGGTAAAGCAAGCAAGCTGAGGAGTTCAACGAGCTGGATCACACCTTTTTCTCTAATTAAATCAACACATATTATCCTCTTACATTTGCAGGTAAAGCTACACCATTGCTTGCAATCTGTCACCTTAATTAAATTTCACTCCTTTTATGTTGGACTACCAGGTACTCAGAATGCTGGAACATGAAATCTCAAGGATCATACAAAGCAATGCTTTAGCAAACATTTCTTTAGTATCAGAAAGGTGAATCAGTGCACCAAAACCGTACAGAAGGCTGAAATCAGCAACACCACAGGAACACCTTATCTTTTTGTTCCTGATTACTTAATGTAATTCTTTGCTACATCAGCCCAGCTTCCCTTCTCCTTCCTGTCCTCCTACTCAGAACATTTATTATCTACCAAGCTATTATTCTACTACTTGGGTGACACATTTGCCTTGACACAAAACTTCGTCCAGACTGTTCCCCCTCAAGGAACCAAACTGATCTTGATCCAAGCCAGCCCTTTCTGGGGCTACTAGCTGAAGAAACTTCAATTCTGTAAGACAGTATCAATAATACTTTAAACTCATGATAGAAAGAGCTTTTATTTAGACTATATTTTACTGTCCTTCTCCCACCCACATGCAACAATACACTAAATTGTGTGAGGAAATGTAACATCAGATCTATAAACTGAATATATAAAATTTTCAAATATAACATAAGGACAGAAAAAATACCAGAGAGAGAAACTGTAAAATAGTAGAATTATTACGCTATTTCAGAGTTTGCAAGATGTACCAGGACAGTCCAACAGGCTGAGACCCTCCCATCTCGTTTGGGACATGCAAGCACTTCCCCTTTTGAACAGTTAAGAACACTTTACCTGACTGCCAGATAGCCTCTGACACACATTTCCATAAACCACTTGAATGGAGTTGCCTCCATTTTTCCTCCCATTATCATCACCATCTCATCAGTCAGCTTAATGTCAGGCTCCCAGCCCAAGTTTCCACCAGGTGAGCTTTCAAACATGAATCCAAAATCTGTGCACAAAAGATAAACTGCCTCATAAACTTTGTTGGTTAATTGTGTGCTGTTAAAGCTGACAGAAGAAAGGAGAAGTGGATTTCATGTATTAATACAAACATTTTAACTCCAACTAGAAAAAAGCTTTGGTGAAATGTAGGAACGCCAACAAAAGCATCATCACCATGACACTGGACTAGATGTAAGAATAGTGATATCAAATTTACTTGTCAAGTTTAATTCATATCCATACAGTGATGAAAGGAACCCAGAGGCACATTTCTATAATTACACACACATATATATACATACACACACATATGCATGTATGTATACATGTGTAATCCACACGTATGTGTGTATATACTTTTCTGAAGCTGAATAAACTTTGCAAAGTTAAATTTAAACAGAAGCAGCAACACAAACATACAACATTGAACAGGGATGATAATATCCCAGGTATGTTCCCAACTGTGAAATCCGTACACAGATAGATCTCCGCAGGAAAATGGCTTATTGTCTTTTATCAGCAATATTTAACAGCAGAAGGGAAAGGTAAAGACTGACATTCAGATGTGCATATGACTGACCAATATGAATGATGTGTCCCTTTTTGTCCAGCATGATGTTGCCATTATGCCTGTCTTTAATCTGGAGCAGAAACAGGAGCAGACTATATGCAGCCATACTGCGGATGAAATTATAGCGAGCCTGTGCAAACAAATCACAACAGAGGGAATTTAATAACTCTCCATCAGGAGATGATACAGATGAATGAAGTTTTTAGTTTGAAGCAATGTTCAATGATATTCTCCATACATCTACAGCTGCAGTAACTTCTTTAGCTAACTCACTCATAGCTAAAAATGGATTATCAGCATCAGAAAACCAGAGACAGCATTATAGCAGTCTTTATCCAATTATTTGTCATTATTTCCTATAGCTAGAATGTTCCTCAGTTGAGATTTTGCTGTGCTTGCCAACTGATAATTTACCTTCTGGAATGCAAGGGTAGACTCATCTCCATATTGCCTTGTAAAGTAATCATACATCCCAAAGTCTGTCTGCCTGCCCAGCTGGTCACGGGATGTGCAGTCGGGAATGCACTCAATAACACCACACTGGAGGGGAAGAGGAGAAACAGGTCTGCAAAGCACGCTCCCAAAGTATATTCTGTTCATGGCTCTTGGCAGTCATACATGTCCTCTGGGAAATGTGGGGAAGCCTGGAGATCACTGAATACAGAATTTCTAGTTTATTCATAAAACTAAGTACAGCCATTATTTTAGGATTTCCATGCAACATAAGATGAGCTCTGTGACTTTCCACTGACTTGCAAAATGTAGTCCCGAAAAATCCAACAACAAACATGAATAACCACAAGCAGCAAAATTTCAGAGCCAAAGGCTTTAGAAAAGCAGGAAGCAGGAGAGGAAAGGCACTTTTTACTGCTGGTACTTCAAATATTTGGCATAAATGATGTGGGTAGTACTTCCATGCAGTATGGAATTTTTGTATGTGCTGGGAGAAAAAGTCTTTTTTAATTAGGAACTATTTTCTACAGCACTACAGTTAATTGCCCACTTACCCCAGGAGCTGTGGCCACCACTCTGTATGGAAACACAAAAAGATCCAGGCCCACCAGCTGAAAGATGTTCTTGAAGAGATCGATGATTTGCAAAGCTAACATGTCCTGTTATAAAAGAGAAAAATTGCACAAGCATTACAGGGGTTATAGATCATAAACTGGATTACAAGAATACTCTGAAGAACTCTGAAGACCACATTAAGCTGCCCCAGCAGGTCTGCAGATGTGTGTTTGTGCATGCACTGTGGGCTCTGGAGGAAATCAAAAAGGGAACTGATAAGTGTTGTTTAGGTGGGCAGCAAACACTGATGATTTAACTGCTGACTTAAGAACAGACTTTCCATCACCCTTTGACAAGGGGGCTACTAATAACTCCAGATATAATAACCAGCATTCCCTCTTAATTAAAACCAATCGAGCTTCAATGCGAGAGATCCCACCTTGGGAACTACTGCTACATTACCAATAGTAAATATTGAAAAATAAACTCTGAAAAAAACCTGTAAGACATGGCCTTTATTGAAATAATGGCCTTTATTTCCCAACCAGAATTTCTCTAAGGGTAGAACTCCCTCAGTCCATAAGTAGTGGAGATAATCAAAGTGCTGAAGAAAAATATGTCTATACTAAACTAATTTTCTCCTTGCACATTGTCACCTCCAAATCTGTCTTCTGTAGTGCCAACAGCTTTGTACCTGTCTGCAGTCATCGCCCACTTTAAAGATAGCTGCCTGCCAACAGATTTTCTTGCTGTCCACCTTTTCTTCTGCACTTTCATCGATGGAATCAGAACGACAGCGCAGACCTGCAAACAAGAGTACAAAGCAAAACCCAGCCATGGACTTTTGTTAGTAACCTTTTTTTAATCATGACGAGCCCTCTGCACTCAAACCCACAACATTTCACTGCAGGTGCACTACAGACATTTCTGCCTTGCAGGGTGAGTACCATAAGATAGTTCCCTTTGTCTAATGGAACATCTCACACTAGTGTTCATGATTTGCCTGATAAATGCCTGCATTGCATTAAGCCAGTCAACTGGAGCATCCCACAAAATGTATTATGAGAAAAAAACTGCCAAAACCTGGCACTTGTTACAGTCTAAAAACCAGGAAAAGGCCATCTAAAATTCCTATTTTAGTCTGAAGCAACTGTTAAAATTCAAGATCCCTATGTGGCTCGCTTCCTGGGACTTAAAAAATGGTTTAAATGTTCAGAATTTTCATCTCTCTTCCTTTGATCTACTTTCACTTCTAAGCTGAACCATTGCAGATAAAGATCAACACAGAAATAATTTTGCTGGAGCGGTACAGGTCAATAAAAGCAGGCAATGTTAGAGGAATTGCTGACTCTTAATTAGATTGTCAATGATTAAGATGCAATTACTAACCTTCTTTTTCAAGCTCACTAACTCCACACCGTTTCACTTTAAATTTGGCCAGATAGGGTGCTTTTGCTGCACTAAATTGTAATAGAAACAAAGATGATGATGAGTGCAAGTTAGTCAAACAACAATTTATGTAGAAAAATACCTGAATATCATGAATTAACTTTATAAATTAATATCTAAATACCAAGGATATAACTAGTGCATGGTACCTCTGCATAGGAGTTCCTGATTTGTAATCAATGTCCAGAACAATAGCTTCAGGATTGCTGGGCAAGTAACAGCCTGCAAAACAGAGCAGAGAGTTGAGAACAAATCCACCAGCTGGTGAGATGGTGCAAGCTGGAGAGTAACTCACGTCAGTGTCTATAAGTTCAGTGCATAGTTCTGAATTAAATAAAATGTTAGAGAGCAACTGGAGATTACAGTCTTGTGAGTCATGAAGGATGCAGGACCCTTTGCAGTAATGAGTAATTGCCAGAAACTAATGAAATACAGTTTTGAGCTAATACTGCATAATTTGTGCCACAGAAATGTGCAGAGAGGACTTCTCTTACAACAGTCCCTACAAGATGTGGCAGCATGTCCCAGTGCACTGGGGAGTGCCCTCAGCCACCAACACATGTGACACCTGAGACAGAGGTCAGGAAAAACTTTGATCAAACTCCCTTCTAAAGAGAAGAGTCAGACTGGGAAAACATGTTTCAGATTTGAAAGGATCTTCAGATAATGACATTCCATAGGAATGTGTGATGGGCGAAAGAGGAAAACAAAAGGAACTGGGTGTGCTTCATTCTTGAGATTGCAAAACTTTTCAAAAACACCTCACCTTAAAAGAGAAGGTGATATAAAGAATAAATTTATTTATCCTTCCTCTTCAGACATACATTTCTACTTTTATCCATCATGTGCATTACTTAACTTGCTTTTGGGAGAATTTTGATGGACCATATTGAAATTCTTGGATGAGTAAAAATATTTGACTTTTTTCCTACTGAGAAACAACCAAACTACAACAGTCACCAGCACCAGAACTGAGAGCTGCCATTTGCAGAGATTTCAAGATTTGCTTGCAGAAAATACAGTACTCACGCTGAATGCAAAAGCTCACAATTTTGTATGATTAAATCACTTCTTACCAGGCTGCACTTTCACCTCAGACAGAGCACTCAAACAAGCTTTTTTTCTTTCATCTCCTTTAGGGAATGGCCTAGAAAGATGAATGATCTTTTACTTATCTGCATAGTACATATTACTCTATGTACTAGTCTCAAATTTGTTCCAAACTTCCCCAAATTCACTAAAAATGATCCTTCTTGTGATGACGAAGATCTCTTACTGCCCCACTTTAGAGAACTTACAGGCCCAATACCTGACCAGAACATTTTTTATCTTAATGAAGGTTACAGTCTTTGCTTTGTAGACTTAACACTGATCTGACACACAGGTTCTGGACAAACCCAACAGAGTAACAGATGTGAGTGAAATACATGGAGGCTCTACCTTATGCAGATATTTGAGCACAATTATACCTTTGTAAGCACTGCTATAATTATGCCAACAAAACCTTCCCTTGTGGAACTTACTCTAGAATAAGAAGGCTTATCTGATAAGTATTAGTTATGTTCTAGTTTTAAGCAGTACAGCAGATTACTGAAGCAGCAACATAACACTTAAAATAAATAAATCATCACAGATTATTTATTTATTTCATCTACAAAGTAAACAGCATCCTCTGTATGTTGTCTTTACACTAGAGCTGCACAAAAGTAAGGCTCATTCTAAGGCTGGAGTGCAAACTGCAACGCTTACAAACCACAGTTATTATCAGTTGCTTAAACATGACTGTACTTAAAAACGCTTCATTTAATTCTAAATATCAAGACATTCAGATTCTAAGCCCCTTCCCTTTTCACTCATCCCACGGGGTGAAAACCTACTAACATGCACAGAGAAAGTAGCTAATATTCAGTCGTTTCTGTCCTGATGCCCTTATAGTGGTGGTTTACAAAGCTTCATTTGAAAAGAGGTATGTTCCAGAAAATTCATTTTATATGACTTTCAAATACTGTCATACACCAGAGAAAGTTTCAAAACTATGCACGGAAACCCCACTTACAGACTCAGAGCTCATGTGCTGAGCTGCTGCCACCCACTGACAAGCTTTATCAAAGTCAAATTACGTATCTTACTGCAAAATTTACAGGCAAGAGTGGGAATCTCTCTATGAGCAGGACTTTGAGTTCTAAGAGATCAACAGTCCAATGTTTATGACATCAAATCTTTCTCCATAAGCACAATTTAGAAATGAAGGGAAAAGACTTGCATATACAAAGAGAACAAATATCTTGGTATTACACTGCACAGTGAAATCTCTGAGAAGAGAAAACGACAATTTCATGGAGCAGCTGTTTCAGACAGGCTGCTCAAGGCACGAGCCCTGAGATCACAGCAGTTATGGATTATCCCTGAAAGTCAAGCTAAAATGAGCCTTTGCACCCTACTACAACTTTTCAGTTACATTTAAGGCAAAAAAAGAATCTCTTTCTTACCATATAAATAAATAGTTGTTTTTTTCCTGAAAACACTATCTCAGTACCCTTCAAAGCCTCTTAATTAGGACACTGGTAATGAACCCCAAAAGAGCACAATTTCTGAAGTAAACACTTACTTGATAATGGCTGAAACATTGGTGATTTTATTGAAGAAATCAAATTCCCGCTGGTAGAACTCCTTGGCTGGGCCAGACAATGAGCCTGTTATCTCCTCTACCAGCTGCTCCAGCAGTTCCCCAATGTCAGCTGCATGTGAGAAGAGGAAGCACCTGTGTCAGAAGCTTATTGCAGAAAGCAAAATGTTACATGTGGTGGAAATAGCGACCTTTGGACAGTGTTCACAAAAAGGTATCGATGCAAACAGCCCCATGCCTTCTGTGAGACACTGTCAGGCACTGGTGCAGAATGGGCCCTTGCCTCTACCAATGAAAGAGAACTTCCAGTTAAGAGGATTTTTTCCTGCCAAGAAAGAAGCAGGAAGGAGATTTGGTCTGAACTAAGACAAGGAAAGGAGCCAAGTCAGATTATATTTTCAAGCACTCACGATCTTTTTGATGTCCTTCTTCATCCAGGTAGATGTTAGTTTTCATGTTCCAGATGAACTGGTGAGCCAGGAGCTGGGATTTGGCAGCTGCCCACAGGATGTATTCTCTAACGTAACCCATCTGCAACCACATCCAGCCCAGTGAGGATCAAAGGTCATCACAACTCGAGCAGACTCAGTATTACTGCTTCTAACAGCTATTCTTCAAACCCAAAGAGTATGAAAGGGATGGAAAAATGGCCTTTGCACTCCCATTCAAGACCTTTGAACAATGACAGTGTATTTTAAAAGGTAGTGAACTGACCTAAACTGTTTTCAGCTTTATTACTCACCTATTCCATTATTCTAACCAGCCTCCTCCCCACCTCTGTGCCATTTTCCATCTGTTCTGTTTGGATTTCCAACCTCTGAGCTTAGGGCAAAGCACAGCACAAAGCACAGTGTAACAGAGACACTGGTCTTGCCTGGCATCACTACATGCTCCTGGAACACCAGAAACCTACACCGTGTCACAAGGACTGCACAGTTTGGTGACAAAAACTGCATGTGCTGGCACAGTTCCAGCAACATTTTAGAACGTAAGAATAAAATTAGAAGAAGTTGGAAGGGTAAAAGGGAATCCCATTCCTTCCAGCAGCTGCATTCTCTTTCCTCTACTTTCAACTACTTTTGTAGTCTGTGAAGGTTTTTATGTTTGACTGGTATTAACAGACAGATGTCTGATGTTCATGCTCTGCATTGCAGAGGACACTCACCTATGCCAAGTTCTCAAAGAATAACTATAAACAGTCAAGTACACTATGAGCTGGAGATGCCCTCACCTGAAAATAATGCACTGACCAGAGTTCACAGGCCTTGTTGGCAGGTAAATGATCTCACATTCATGAACTCTGAACCTGGTCATCAAGCTTTACTTCTGCTTTCTCTAAGCTGAAGCTGAGGTTGGATTTCAGACATGTGATGGAGCACAAGACACCCCTAGATGTCTTCTCTGGTTAACTCCACAGCAAAATCATTAAGGAAAATTATTTAATTTCATTACTGGTTGTCTCATGTAGACCTTCAAAAGCTTTATTCAGACAGAGTTCTCATCTGGGGCTTCCCCTAACAAAATCTCTTTCCTGACAGATAAGCTACATACTCTCTTGTTTCTCAAGTTTAATTGTTCATAAAAGAGCTGTATCCAAAGCAAGCCAGCCTCTAGAGACAGTAATTTTTCCTCTATGTATTAAATATAGGATAATAATAAGCAGCTTAGTTTAAGCTTACTTTTTGTCTTATTTTCTGCCTTAAGTCTAAAAGCTGCCTTTAAAAATCTGTTTTTTTCATATGCAGCTGCCTCATTTCCTCACCTTGTCATACCGAAGTGCCTGCACGATCTGTGGAATGTAGAATAAAATGGCATCCTGAAAGAGAAGAGATGGCAGGGTTTTACTGTTTTGTTTTAGCAGTTAGAAGGAAAGATGGGTCACATGTACATAGAAAAAGCTCCCTTCAGTAAGGTGATACAAACATTTTTATTTTAAACTACATATATGCTATCACCTCAAATCAAGGTATTATTTTGTCTAGCTACTCCCTTCCAAAATGACATAAATAATCATGTATTTCACAGTCCTAATACAAGTCTGACAACTATTAAAAAACCAGCTTTCTGCTGCTTTAGAAAAAACACATTTTCACTGAGAGGAGATTCAAAAGGAACAATTTGAGGAGGGCAGTCTGAAGAATTCAGCTTAGTATGATTTGTGACAAAAAAAATTGCAAGCGCATGAGTCAGTATCATGTGGGGCAATCAGCCCCAGCTCTTCATCCCACTCTGTGCACACTCTGCAGTGTGCTGTGCCCATTTAGCACGCGTCTCTCCATGGCATTAAAATGAAGCCCGTGGCCACAGTGACTCAGGCCACAACCTCCCCTAGAGTGCTGAGGCCTTCTTGGAACTGATCTTACCGGAGGAAACGACCGCAGCACTTTAACGCCATACTGAGCCGTCAGAGGGTGAGGTGGGTACATGCTTGAAAAGTAGGAAAGGCCAGTTGGTGGATCTGTTGGTGCCCAGCACAGAACATGGCTGAGCTCAGGTGCATCAGCATCAATCGTATGCCAGGTAACCAAGTACTGAAAAAGCAGGTCAGGCACGTTAGTTTACAGCACTCACTGATGTCCGGGTTGTGCACATCAGACAGTAACCTACCATACACCTTCCTCTAGCAGGGGAACTGAAACATGGTGCATTTCCTTTTACAAAATCACAGCTATTTTATTTAAAGCACTTTCTCCAAAGATACCTAACTGCTGGAATTACCTCACCCCTCGGAAAACCAGAAGAGGTTATGAAGTCAAGTTACTAAAAGCACAATCTAGATTGTGCTAGGTTGTTCTAGCACGGGGAGAAAGAAGAAAGAATGGGCCTTTTTTAAAGGGTCAAAGAAGGTTTCCTGTCATCCATTTTACAGGTGATGTACAGAAGGCAGCTCTGACAAGACTGTCCTTCACATGACTTGAGTGCTTCACTGCAGATCAGCATGATGAGTCTCCTCCATTGCACCAGGCTTGGCCTCTTGACATACAGAATAAGCTAAGCTTGAAATAATGTCAGCAACAGCACTCACTTGTTACATAAAAGGAACAGAAATTATGGTTGTACTGAAGTGATGAATTTTGAGACATTTTGTGTTGGTGAGAATGTACCATTAGCTAACCAGCTACCTACTGTTAGTGCTGAGATTCTGGCCTCAGCACTCTATTTTCGCAGCTGATCTGTCCTTCTCCCCTCAGCCCTATGGTTAGCACTGGAACATACACTGTATTAAGGCAAGGCTGTATTTTCCAACATATCTGAATGAAATGGGCTACCTGGGGCCCTGTAACAGTGTAAATGTTCACAGGTACCTTTATTGCTTCAGGAACATCACTGACAGCTCCCGGGTCCAACCGAACCAGCCGGGTCACTTCTGTTCCAATAGCTTCAGTGTTCTTAAATCTAAGTATAACCAGTATGCAATAATATTATTAGAAAATTTTGATGGCCTCTTCTATTTATGTGATGATGAGGACAGCAAAAGGCAGAAAATTATATGCTTAATAAACAAATAGTCCAACTATGAAATAATGCACACTGAGGGACCAATATGCTGTCCAAACAGGATTCTGAAACAACTGGTCCTCATCCAGTGCTTTTGTATAAACCAGTAGTATTTCAGCCCACTTCACTACTGGATTCTTGGCTCAAATATTCTGTCTTGGATACTACAAAAAATGGTGGGCAGAACTGTACTTGGCAAAACTACCACTGTTGTAAGGCGGAAGGAATTTCCTTTCCCTTCTGGAGCCAACTATGCTAGTTCTCCTATAATACTTACTAAAGTGAAAGCCAATATACAGCTAGAACACTGCATTCCAAGATACTTCTAGCACTGTTTAAATACTATGCTTGCTAATGGGCTGACTGCTATTAAAAACCAAACCTGATTTCTTCTGAACCAAACACTGTTTCAGTGTTGGCAAAGAGCTGGTGGTAGGAAAGGAAGTTGGACTTCATTAGTGACTGAGCCAAATGGGTCTGTTAAGTAACCTAGCTCTTTTCAGAGGTCTCAGCCAGCTGTGACATTATGCAAGAGGCTATAAACAGAAGTGCCATCAGTACTTACTGTAAGTACTCACTCAACTTCTAATGCAGTAGTAATTGCATCGGTTGTTTCTTTTGAAATATCTCACCTGGTAGGCAGCTGTACAGCGAGATGAGGAGAAATGCTCCAAGCCAGATTCACATTATCCTTCCACTGCTTCTCACTAAGACTGATATATTTAGATCTCCAGTTTGCTACACTGCTCTCTCCAGTTTGATCCAACTCTAGCTCGGGTGAAGACAGTGGATTGTACCATGTGATTAAGCGTTCAATCTCAGTAGCCTGAGGGAAACAGGAAAAGCAGTAAAAATGTGTTTTCTGCAAGAAGAAAAACACTCTCATTTTCATACTTTATGTATTCTGCAACAACAGGGTCTTAGAAATTCATGCAGTTTCCCCATTCTTCTGACACTCACCAGCAACGAGAGCAGTAAAGTTCTTCGCTTCATGTAGTACTTGTGCAGCTGTGTACCCCTGTTAGTCTTCTTGGACATTCCTTGGGAAAAGGATAAAAATGCTTTCAGTGGCTTTGTTCAGTCTGTTAAGCGGTGCTTCCAAACTGCTCACACCTGGCAACATTAACACAGAACTGAATAACCACAGGACACCTGTAATTTAGATGACAGTGACTGCAGAAAAGTCAGGACTGCAGCTACTCACTCTACAGCTGTTTTCTCAATATATGGAGTACAAAAGGCTAGGAGGGTATCAATTTAGCCAGTAGTGCATTCACTTTAGACACATGAAAATCTACTAAAAGGAAAGAGCACATAGTTTTACAACTGTGCAAAGACACAGCCCACGGTCCAATGTCACACTGCAGTCCCCAAAAAGCACTTGGGGCACGTTTCCACAGAACAAGAAATTTCCTTACAGTATTTCAGTACATCTTGATCTCCAGGCTTATTTGTTCTGCACTACAGAACTGAACATCCTAACCAAAAACTCAGGTGATTTCAGAACTCTGCTGCTTGCTACCCGTGGGACTTCTGCCCCCTTTACCAGTTTGGCACTGGGAATCAAATACGCTGCCAGAGAAACTTGAGCCCAGTGTTAAAGGTAAACACTGACTTTAAGCAGCATCTGACTGTAAACGATGCTGTAAAATTGGCTGCAATGAGCTGGTTCCAACAAAAAAAGATACCTGATTTTTTAGATATGGTTGACATGCCACTGGACAAAGGGTAAGTATTTATCCATCCTTGTGTAGCCTGTTGCCGAGATCCAACATTGATATCCAGGTTGCTCCTGGTGTCTTGATTGTCTAAGAACAGAGCACAGATTTGATGCAGAACCCAATCAAAGAAACAAGAGGCTTTTGAAACAGCACGTAAAGGAACTCACCAGGTGGCACAAGTTGGCTGGCAGTCAGATACTTCTTGTCTGAGAACATTGCTGTCCAAAACTTGATCAAGATGCTGATGTCCTCACGAAGCCTCTTCTCCCCCTGTGTAGGGAACTTTGAAGGACAACTTGAAGAAATCACACAAATAATGCGATGTTGAGTGTATTGGAAAAAAATAGCCACAAATCCTTAGAAACATAATCAAGTTATATTTTTCATTCTGACCAAAATCTACAAGGATGAGACCACACATCACTATGTTTTATCCTCACGGCTTTATTATGCCTGACTGAAGAGTACAAGCTTCCAATTACAACTGAAAATTAAGGCAGCAGTCTGTCAGCATCCTGGATTCATTTGAAAGTTAGTATTAGGACTGCCTGATCTCCTCACATTCAGACATTCCAACCAATTAAATTATCTTCTGTTGAGCTGGTGTCAAATGTTGAAATCATCAGATTCAGTGTGGGTGTATTTTCAAAACAGTGAAACTGTATTTCAGCCACACACACTCTAACAGCAGTTCTTTAAATCTTATCAATCTAGATATGGTTTTCAGCATCAAATAAACTCCAAAATAAAGGGGAAAAAAAAGAACAGAAACATTCCTAAAGATACTGGTTTTTAAACCTCACGTAAAACCTGAAGCCAGTATATAAGCCTCTTTGAGATAGTTTATGAGCTATAAAAGCACAAAAAAAAGTTTCTGTTAAAATGGGCAAAAAAGGAAAGGAACAAGTTAGATCACTAGAGGAGACTGAAAGCTGCTGCTTTGAGGTATCACTGAAGGTTCAGAACAAACAAAAACACATTTTCAGTGAGTAGGTTGCAAATAAAAAAGTACCTGAAATAATCAAAGGCAGTTGAATAAATCTTTTCCCTCAAAACATTTCGAATAGTTGCATTTGGAACCACATCAGCATGGAGCAAAGACAAACCCAGAGTCAGCAACCTAAAATGAGCAGAACAGAGAATGAAAATTTTGCCACTCCCAAAATGGTGACCAATGCAACACCATGCAAGCCACAGCCACAGATGTAACTGCAGCCTGACAAGTGTCTGTTTTAGAGTTCTTGACAAACTGTTCACATTATCATCAGTGTTCACATTATCATCAATGTGTTCCTAAAGCTGTGACTACTGAACCATAGAAAGTGAAAGTCATCAAGTCACAGAAAGTGAAAATAACTGATGGAGCAAAATCATCTCCAACTGATACATTGACCAGATCCATGATGTGGGCAATTCACTATATGAAATTATCCCATGAAGTTTCCTGAACCACCAAAATTTACTCTCAAGCTAAAGTTAGCCAATTCTACTTTGGAAACAGAGCTTAAACTCTGCATCACTGCAGGCTTTTAATGCGATTTTCATCACCTGAAGCCAAGGGTATGTTGTACACTCAGTGATTAGTTCTTTTCTCCCACCTCCCTGTAACCTTGTTTCTAACTTTATTTCTTCTCCCTATGATCTTATTTCTTATTTCTGTGATTCCACCATGGAAAAACCCCAAACTACTCACTTAAATCGGGGTCCAATGGCTGCCACGTGCCGATTCAAACTGCCCTTGGCCCCTCCGATGTTGAGCGACAGAGAGCGCTGGAGCAGGCTGGAGAAGATCTCGATTTGGTCAGAACTGCAGTATTTGGCTATTTCAAATCTCTGCACCAAAAACTGAGAAAGAGAGACAGACATACCATGCCTCCTTTGACCTTTTTGCACCTCAAACCCCATCCCCAGTCTTTTTTGTTTCAAACACCTTTCTCGCCCTTGATTGTCATGCTCCTCTCAACATGTGTCCTGGCTTAGAGGCAGGACTACCACCATGACTGCAGTCCTTTCCTGAATCATGAGAGCAGAGTAGCTGAAACAGTGTCACTGCAACACTGCCACAGGTGGGATGTTGCAGAAAAAATACACACCTCTATCCAGATGTAATGTGGGGTCACCTCTGGTGGGCAGGGCCTTGGCTGGCTCTCCTCTGAGGCTGCTAATGGATCTGCTTCTTTCTGCTCTGCAGAAAACAGGCCAACCTTCTGCTCCACTGTCATTTGCCAGGCTCCTGCCATTTCCCGCATGAACTGCAAAAAGGAAGGTGACAGTCTTTGTTGTTCCAAGAGCATCTTATATGGAAAGCACAACCTTTCTCCACAGCACACATACCAATCTACTACATTAACTGAAATTCACTGCAGTGTTAACGGAGCGGCAGAGACAGGTCTGTACATCCCACCTGAAATAAACCTTTCTTTCATATCCTAAATTACGAAAGGAAGAGAGGCTCCCCCAGAATTTCAGCCAGTAACAGGAAGCCTGAGGGTACTGTATTCAGTTGAGGAGGCTGAACAGTCAGAACAGTGTCCGTCCTGTGGCTCCACTGAAGGTTGCTGCCTCCAACACCAGGACAGCAGAGACAAGCTCATGCCAGGTTCCCATGTACTGCAGGACACAGTTTGGCCCATCAGCACACACAGCTGATGAAGTGCCCAACATACAGATGGCACATAATTCAGTTTTACTGATCCTGCTCTCAGGAGCATCCTCTGGCAGTAAGAAGGCCCAGCAAGCAAGAGTGTTTATCTGTTCTAAACAAGATACAAGGATGTTTCCCAAAAGCCGACAAGAAAGAATGAAACTGATGCTTAAGAAGCTAACCACTGAAATGTGTGTAAACTCACCTAAGTAAATTCGGATGGATGATTATCTCCAGCAAGTGAAACACCTGGTAATCACCAAGTGAAGCAATTACCACAGGCAGCTTTCTCAGCTTTGTGGGGACTGTCACTGCACCATGCTAAGTTGCTTTATTACTATTACATTAATCCCTGTCTCACAGAATACAACTGGTCTGGCCTGTTACAGGATTAGGACATGTGCAAGCCTATTTTTTTATGTAAGGGTGTAACACCAGATACCGGAAGTTCTGGTTACTGAGCAGGCACACTGATTTCTCTTTAAAACACCCTTCTATAGATTGCGATAGTCTAGACCCGACTCATGAACAGCTCAGGCATCTCATCAGCAAAGTAAATTCTACAGCTGAGATCCTAACAGCTTTCTTCTGCTGTACCATTCATGCTGCTGAGAAAGATCTGTTTCCCACAGTCCACTTTGTGAGGGTACTCAGACTTCCAACAATACATGAACAGAGATTTCCTGGCAGGCTAAAGTGATTAACAATGCATTCATCATCCTTACTTGACACAGATTCACAGTATCTGTGAATCTCTCAAAATTTTCTCTCTTCCCCCTTGCAGGGGCAGAGAAAGAGTTGTTAAATTGCTTCCTACCGGCACTTCTATTCCATTCTTGGCAGCAAGCAGCCACTCCCAGCAAGCAATTGCTGTTTCCATTCCATGTTCATTGAACATTCGCAGGGGTCCCCAACACAGATTATGAAGGAGCTGGGGATCGCAGTCTGAAAACAAACATTCACTCACATTTATCCAGCAGAATAACTGCTTTTCACATCAGCATGAAATTGGCGTGCACAGTACAAAATAATCAGTTCCTAATAAATAGCTTCTAGTTTAAGAAGGCTTTTCCCCAATATAAGCCTAATTGAAAAAACTCAAAACACAGTTTTGCTTCAAGTTGATGTGTACTGGGTTGGTGCATGGATAGTTTCTGTAGTTTATTACTCTTGGCATTCACTGCCAGAAAGCAGAACTCCATTTGGTTTTCATTACCTTTGCTGCTTATTAGCAGTGCAGTCAACTTAAACATGGCCTGGGTGTAGAATTCAGTATTGCCTGATTCAAGAGCAACATTCAGCTCTTTGACCATCAGTTTATTCAGGTCAGATGTTCGTCCTGTAGCATTTGAGAACTGAATCATTCCAGAAACCTGTAAAATATAATGGGTTTTTCAACAGAGAACAGTATTTTTAGGAATCTGGTTTGGTATTGGTCACGTGCTGATTAGAGAGCTCCACAAACGGAGGCATCTTTTGTTATGATGTTACTAAATCTTCAGTTTTATCTGCAATCTAATCTTGAGCTTTATCTAATCTTTAGCTTTATCTGCAAGACTAACAGTAAAATGTTCTGTTTAATAATCTAGGAAAATTATACTCCTTATCTTTTAGGGATTTAGAGACTGTGCTTCATATAACATAGGTCCATACACTGGTATAGGCTGGAGGGGAATCATCCCCTGAAAAGCCATGCCAGGGCTTGCCAACACTCCACATTCCCAAGAAACCCTTACTTACCTCTCCTGCATAGCGGTTGCGCAAGTTCAGAGAAGCCATGAAGTTGGAGTAGTCCTTCTTCACACAAGTTGGTCTTTCAGTGAGCTGGGTTGCCTATGACCAGACCACAAAAAGGTGTTTATACTGTTCATATCAAACCATTGGTCTCTTTATCTTTTTAACCCTTCACGTATGTTTTAAGTCTACTTTTCCTTATGCTTATGATAGGAGTAGGATCAGGACTAGGACTGATAAAAATTAAATAAGGAACATGTGCATATATTCCATGGATATGGAATCATAGAACATCCTGAGTTAATCATCTTTCTTAGTCATCTCCCTTAGTACCTGCACCATGAAATGGTCACCCACGTGCTTAGGGATCTGCTGATCCTGTTTGTGCCAGCTGTGTGGCCTTCCCAGTTAACATCCAGGAAGTTGAAGTTGTAAATACATACGTATTTGGATATACGTTTGAAAGATCAAAATCAAAGCATATAAAGGGCAGAAGCTCTGAGATTGCTGGTCCCTTTTCATGAAAAGGGAAGGAAGAAGACAGAGGAGATGTGATCTTGGTTCTGCCTTCTCCATGCAACAACTTGCTGAACTGACAGTAACAGAGGAGAGAACACTTTGTTCCTGTCTCTAAACATGCACTAGTAATCCACATTTACCTCTGCAGAAGCACCCACAAAATCATGGACAGAAAATCCGGTCTTTTATGCAACAACATAATAGGCAGATTCCTTGGTTTGAGATGGAAAGGTGTAAGAACCTGTCTGAGCAACAGCCAACTGCTGTGACAACGGTGATGCAGAAAGTCTGTGTTATGTGGCTCTACTGAGTGTTATACAATCAGCACAACAGCTGTACAGGTGCACAAATGAACACACTATACTCACGCCCAGAGTGGTGTTCTGCCTGTTGTAGCCCGCAAAGTGCAACACACTTTCTGTAGCCATTGCCAGTCCTGTGTGCTGGGACAACCCTGACACCCAGTTCTGATGTTTGTTTAGGTACTCCTGAAAAAAAAAATCCAAATATCCAAAATATTTAACTACTTTCAAAACAAGGCAGCTCACAAACAAGTGTTGCACCGCCTCAAACTATTTTCCCAAGACACTTACATTTGGACTATATCGAAAGTTACATCAGACCAAAAACTATCCCCTGCCAGTGCTATAAAGGAAATCTCAGAGCAACGGAATAGTTTAAATTATGTTTGGATAGCCTAAAAAATAAAACCCACCATGTAATTCTAGTTTTGAAGACATGTAAAAATCAAGTTTCACAGAAGCAGGGCCATTACCTGTAGATGAGATTTTGTAACAGAGGGAGCCCATTTCATTGCTTCCTGCAGAATCATCCCACAGCGTGCAGCAAAGTCCTTGACTATACTCTAGAATTAAAACGCATCAATGCAATCACTAAAATACAGGACATTCAACAAGAGGCACTGGGTTTAATGGTGCAATAAGAAACATAAGAAGCAGGACAGGCTGCAGCAACATGACACAGCTAAGATTTTCTGTAACTGTTAAATGTACCCCTGATAAGCAAACAACCGTCACACTCCAAGTCAAGTAAAATAGTAAGATTCAGAAAAACATAAATACCCAGCACAGTGTCATATTCTATTAGGGAATTATTTTTTAAAAATGACCATTCAGAGTACCTCACTAATTTATCTCTAAGACATGAAAAAACCCATGAGGCATTATTTTGGTATTTGATCATCAAAGAGGGCCACCTACCTCTCTGGCTTCATGTGTGTCAGGGACTGTTATTCTATATGGAGCATCAGGAATGTCATAGTATGGTTGGTCCTTGTGAATGTCCTAAAGACAAACAATTACCAACTCTCAGTAAGATAAAATTCATCACCATGTGACTTGAACACTGCTGCTACAAGAAGCCTGATTACCAAACCATTTTTTGCTGGTATTTGCTCTCAAAGTTATTTTGAACTGCTCTAAAAGAAACTGTTTGTACACCAGTTTTTAGTATAAATAATTTTAAAAATTCAAAGTCCTCTCCTCAACATTTATTACAAAATTAAAACTCTAGAAAGTGTTTCCATCTTCAAAAACACTACCATGTAATAGAGTGAAGGAATATGGATACACATACATGGACAGGACAGAACACAATCTGAAATTAAAAAAAAACCAACAAAACCACAAAGCAGATAATCACCACCAAATTTTTATTTCAAATGAGACATTTCAACAGTTATAAACCATATTTGACAACAACTTTTTTAGGACTAGTTTTCCTACTTATGAAATGGGGTTGCAAAGACACTTCCTATTTTACAGAATTTAAAATTAGTTTTATCAAGCTTAGTGATAAAAGGAAAAATCAAGAATTTAAGTATCAAATAAAGCGAAACAAAGCCAAAAAAAAAAAAGGCAGTTCAATGAAAGAAAAAGGACTTACTGCACTAAGAGACAGTGACAATGTCTGCAGAATATCCAGCATAGTCTTCAGCACAGTTCCACTCCACAGCAAGTGAGGAAATCTAGAGCAAGGCAGAATTCAGAAACACAATAACCATGGAGAGCTGAGGAGGGAAATCATTTTATCAGGAAACCGAGCTGCTCAGAGAGCCAGCTCTTCCCATCACTAATGCAAACTCAGACTCTACAGAAGCCACAAAGCCTGCCATGGCTCACAGCAGCCTGGCTCAATGCAGAGTCAAAAGCTGAGAAGAGCTCCTTCATAGGAGTTGAGACTGAGTTTATCTCATGGGCACTTTGCTCCACCCATGGGAACACCAAGCACACACACATCTGAAGCGGGTGGTTCAGAGTAAAAATACGGTTGAATATTGTTTTTCAAGACGTTTCAGCAGAAGTATCAGCCAAGAAACCCACTCAACCGTCATCACCAACTGCCTAAGTAATCACTAAGTAGCCATTGTGAAAAGAGAACAGGAAAATGAAATCTACACTCACTTGTCTACCAGTCCAGATAGGTATTTGTCTGCAACTCTCCTGATCCTCTTGTGAATGTGGTTAAAATTCACCAGCAAGAACTGTGCGTGTCTCTCCAGCTCTTCTTCATTCTCCTTAGTTTTGGGCTAAAAAATATGCCAAAGAGAAGTATGAAGCTCTTGAGGGAAAACACAAACACTTCCATAAACTGATATGAGAACATTTATACAAATCAAAAATTTTAGTTTCCATGTAACCTACTTTATCAGCCATCATTGACAGGAAAGCTTCAAACACCTTATCAGCAACAGCTATCACACACTGCATCATGCCTGAGGAATTGACAGAAGTGACAAGTTTGATTATCAAAATTACATTTGTTTTACAAACCATACTTAACAATTATAAAGTGCTTGTTTACTCAGCCAACATTGAACCTGTTTCAAAACAAAACCAGAGTTCTTGGCAAGGATAAAGCAACAGCAGTCTACTGAACATGATTCATTTTGTTATACAGCTGCTTGATTTGTTTCTGTCTTACAGGCCTGGAGATAAATTCCTTGTATCTTAACGTGCAAGAAAACCTAGACAGGTAAATCTTACCAGATTTGTCTTTTTGAATTGCTTTATCTTCAAAGTAGCAAAACATGACTTGGAAGCGATCTTGGTCAGTGGAACGCAAGACCCTGGGGAAGGAAGAGTTTGGTGAGTTGAGGTGTTTGGGGGCTCGTTTGTATTATGTTTTGTTGGCTTTAGAGGTTTTTGTTTTAGGGGTTTTTGCTTTTTCCTTTTCTCCCCAACATTTTCAACACAAATCTTTGTACTTCAGTCACAGTAAACACCTCACATATGCGATCATTGTTGACTTCATGATAATTTTCAGTCTCCATCAAATGTGATATTCCCATTTACTTCTACCTTCAACTAACAGGGCTCAGATAATAAAACACCACTTTCCTTGCTGCTAGACCTCCAGCTCAGCTTTCAGCTATGCAGTCCTCTGAGCAGCAGTAAGAAATAGATTTTTAAAGGAAAAAACTAAACGTTTATGAATTCAGTATGTTTGATCAGCACACCTGACATGCACTCCTGAGGGGGAAAAAAGGACACCACAAAAACAATTTCTCAGCTCCTACGTTACATTAATCTCTTAGAACAGACAGTGTCCTTCAGGGGTGCAGCACAAGATTGTGCAGGGGATACATCACACTTACAGAACCCTTTAGTCCATTTCCTATTAGTTCCTATATAGACGAGATCCCATTTCTCGGGCCTTACTGTATTACTCCATTTGGCAATTTTGCAGATGAATTCCCAGTCTCAGAATCTTCAGTGTGACTCAAAATACCAAGTGTCTAGCAATTCTGACTTGAAAACACATAGCTTTTAATTTTATTTTTAATCCATCAGTGAAAAAAAGTAAATATATTTACCTCATATACTCTAGGCGGTAAACAGAAAGGAGATAGGTGGACATGGCAAAGTCCAACTTATTGATCAAGGCTGACACCTCTGGGGGAGGATCCAAGAGGTTTATTATGGTACTCCGTAGTTCATTTAATTCAGCCTAGAGATGAACACATGAAGTTATCTGAAGTGGGAGCACTGTAGTAGTCCGTGTTCTCAAACACATGCATTCAGCTATTGCCCTGTTCACTTTTTAACCTTTGCAAACAGCATCTCAGGAGCTCCTGTCTGCAGATTCGGAACAAGCTGCCCTGACTCAACAGATCACAATTCTTCAAATACAAACAGAATTAAATACTGAATTCAAGCTCCTTGCAGAAGTAACTGCTAGTTTCCAGGCAGTTATACCAATGAAGACATACAATTCCTACACTAAAAGCAGGTAAGTTCAACCAATATCGACAGCTTCTGAATATGTCCAGCTTCTGAAACTTCAGGGATCTGTTGTGCCATTCTTGGATGCCACAGAATTAAGTGACGAGGCACAATGTAGATTTCTATTATCTGGGAGCCAAGGACATTTCATAAACTGCAACTCTTCAATCCACTTGACACTGCTACCAGAAACAGCCCTTGGGCAAAATCTATCCTGCGCACACAGTAGGGAGAGAATACCAGTACCAAGCCAGAGCTCACTTAATGTTTCTTTGAAAGACTGAATGTGTTTCTTCCTTTCAGACTTTGTCGATTTTTTCCTTTAACAGTGCAAGTTTTGTCTGATACAAAAAGGATGAAAAAGCACTAAAAGGCTTCCATCTCTACAGTGTCTTGGTTTCTACACCTAATCAAGATGGTGTAGCTACCACACTAAACACTTGCAACACTCCATAAAACTACCCCAAAACCTTCTGTATTCTGCTGTCAGAGTATTGTATGAAACTGCTTTTCACTACTAGGAGGCAGGTTGAAGGAGCATTGTGCTATTTCAATGTATCAAAGATACCACTCCATTTAACATTGGCTGTCATTATGGAAGGAAGCAATAGAAGAAATCAGTTCCTACAGGAGTCACTGTATCATTCTTCATGGCAGAATTGTACTGAAGGACAGATCGAAGTGGTTCTTTGCTGGGAAACGTGAGCAATGGAGACTTGGTGGCAATTTCACATACACCTTCATACCACTCTTCTGGCCAAAGACCTGCAACAGAAGTATAAAGAGGAAGGTGGGGTGAGGGAGAAAAAATAAAATTGGGTTTCACAAAGTTACCCTCATTACCAAGCTTTGCACTACCTCCTAGGGCCAATTTTTCATGCACTTGAGCATGAACATTCAACACGTGTGGATCCATGTTCCACAATTAATAAGCATGTTTAGGTAATTCCAAGTGAAGTTTCTCACTGGATAATTAGTTTCTTCATGAATACCATTGCACCCCATGTGTCTGATCTTCCATTTCAGGAATTTAGGTATCAAAACTCAGACTTAACTAAGACTACTAACTCAGGATAAAACTAAGTACCAGCTGCATTGTGCTGAATCTCATGGCAAAACAGCAAAGAAGTAAAGCAATCCTACCAGAGAACTCTCACATAAGCTGTTTGCCTTGTAGTGTCTTTATGCCTGTGATTTTTCTTCCATGTACTAGGAATGGTTTGCATGTATTTACATTCATCAGAAGTTTAACTGTGAGCAGCAATGTTGTTCTCTTGGAAATCACACTACCTGATCCTTCCACGGCAAAGCCCATCAGCACTGAATACAACCAGAAGTCACGGAACAGCTTCTGCAGCCTGGGCTTGGCCTCCTTGATGGGCGGCAAGCGCCTCGTGAGCTGCCAAAGAAACAAAAATCAACATCAGGAAACGAGGGGAGTTACAATAACTTAATTCCACACTAAGGAATCAATTCATGTACCTTCTTTACTATTATTTACAAAAGTAGTATCTTTTTCACTTATGAAAACTACTATTATATAGCTGTTGTTACACTGAAGAAAATAAGTTCTGGTTGAGATGTGAAAGGCTAGCTTTTGAGATGCCTGAAGTACGGATTTCCTTTGTTCTACACAGGAATAACACCATGCTGATACATTAACCTCTGAAGAGAATACATAATATTAGTATACTATCAACCGCAGGGAGGAAGAGACCGCATGGTCCCTTAAACTGTGCTGAAAACAATGCCATGCAGCTTTGCTTCAGTGTGAAGGAACTCCAAACTAAATAAATACTAGTCAAACACACTTCTGGTTGCTATTTTTATGAGCTTTCTGAAAATACATTGAGGCACCAATTGGGGATCTTTCATTGTTTGCACCCACGCACAGAATGACATCAGTTCTGAAGAATTTACTATCTAAACAAGCAAGGAAAAGAGCATTATTTTTAACACATTTGTTAAAATTCTCCAATATATTTTGCACAAACAGCTGCTACCATCGGAGCAGCAGTTTATCCTCCCAGTCAACATGATATGCAATTTTAAAGAAATTTATATAACAAAGATCATAGTGTGTTACCCTAAAGAGAGAGGCACAGGCAAGTGCATAAAAAGTGAAAGAAATTGTCCATTAAACTGCAAGCTTAATTCAATATGACTGTGTATTATTACTCTAAACTTCATTATGAAAATGTTACAATCTAATCTGGCTTGAAGACATTTTCTCCAACTACAGTAATTCCCTCAAGGGATGAAAGCCAGCAGTATTTCACTGAAACCTCACATAAAGCCAACTTGGGATGTACTTATAAATCATGAGGGAGATTGCTTGTTTAAAAAACATGAAAAAAATCTCTCTGTTACAGTAAAATTAATCTAAGCTGGTGAATGGCACTATGATAAAAAATTGCCTGTGCCATGGCAATGTTTGCACCAATATAACACTGGCTGAAGAAGCCCCACCATCACAATCACAGAGGCCTCAACCATATTTGCTCCAAGATGCTCCCCCACTCCCTTTTCAGCACAAAATAGCAGCTGTGGGGCTTTTACTGTCATTAACAGTCAAGTTTATGTGTGTGCTTGACTTTGAAACTTTACACACGCATTGATTTTTGCCCAAAGAGCTTCCTCAAAAGTGAACAAGTACCTGCAAAGCCATAAAAGCAGTCCAACAAACAGCAGAGAATTCAGCAGAGATCACTAGGCAAAGGGAGGGATTTTGGCTGACGAAGTAAGTTTAGCAGTGTTTGGTTTAGAGAATGTTTACTTTGGGAGATACACAAAAAAGCAGCGTCAAAGTTCAGATTTAAACCCTGCTGTTCCCCTTAGTTGGGCTTTTCAACACATCCTTCCCATCCAGTGGCTTAAAGGTAAGCTTAATTTACCTCTTCTGTTATTTTGGGTAGATCTGACCAGACACACAGATATTGCAGAGAGGGGGAATGTTTTGCCTGTGTAAGTGCAGCTGAGCAACAACTGAACTTTGGGGAAGACGAGAATGTAAAGTTGGGAATACAGAGAGCTAATTCTGCTCTGCCAAAAGCAGAAAATGTTGATCAATGGTTACTGGACAGAGGATCTCAGCCCTAAGGGCCTGACTTCTGGGGGCGGGGAAAAAGTAACGAATTTATGAAGAAATGGTAAGAAAAAGACTGGCTCGAGACGTTTCAGTCACAGTCTAAAACCATTTTCAAAGCATCTTCTGTGGATCCTTCCACTTTGCAAAACAATGTTGGGGGGTTTTTTTATATGGGAGAATAAATGGTTTTAGGATTTCAAGCAAATCAGTTTGGGGGGAGAGTTTCAAAAATCAAACTGTCAGCTAAGTTACTTCAATCCTGTTACAATATGTTTGAAAATATTTTGCTTCAAGCACTGGTTTTATTCACTATGTACAGGTCAGTGAACAGAGACCTATATATTTTTCTTCTACAGTACAGCTCTTTGGACTATTTGCTAATTTAAAAGGCATTTTAATCAACACCTTAGTAAGATTTTTATTTTAACTGTATTCAGTGTTTTACCCTGTATTATATTGTAAATTATTTTCTTTTTACTCAAAAGAGTACTACCAATAGAATTTGACTTTATAAAGTCATCAAATAACTTTATACATAAGTCTGAGCAGAACCCCAGGTCCTGGCATTCAGACACCCATCACAGTTTCAGCTGGCAGAGTTATTGAACACTGACATTTTGGTCTTTGACTGTCACAGGACGGAATTACACTTCTTTGTATCTTTTTAAGATCACTGTAAGTACTGCACCCACTGTTACGGTGCAAGACCCACTTCTTGGGACAGTGTTTTACAGCTGAGTAAGACTGATGGATTCTCTTCAAACAATACATACCTAAGAAAATTCTTGATTTTAAAGGCAATTTAAAAATGCAACACTCCAATATTCAGCAGATTGATTAGGCTTCCCGTAGGAAAATGCAGGTTCAACTTAGAAGTATTCTCAAACAAAACAGGTGGGGTTAGAAATCTGGAATGGGGATAACACCAAGCCTAGAGAAACAAAGCTCTGAACAGGAACTCAGAGACTTCACATTATGAAGAAAACAGAGAGCACTACAAGTTCTGCAGTGCTACACAGAAGTGAAACAAACACGACTAACCAAAGCGCAGAGTGCAGCCAATCCGTGAGCAAAGTGGCAGATGAGCACACAGAGCTGCAGGAAGGGTGCACACCCTGAGCAACACACCCCAGCAAGACCACAGGCAGCCCAGGACAGACATTTACTCCCAACCTTCTCCCAGTGCAGTCCCACTAGTGGTATTTAGTGCAAATACACATTTTTCTACATGCCTAGACCTCCTTCAGTCCACCACATTTCAGTCTTGCTCTCCCAAAACACTCCCATAAAACTCCCATTTTTGTTGTAGCTACAGGACATTTGTTTTTCACATTTCTGAGTACATCTCAGCCCTCTGGTATGCTCCTGCGGGGGACTGGGACAGGAGTCCCTCCTCCTCCTCCCAAGCTCGAATCCTCAAACTTACCTTCACATCCTATTTTCAGCACACACTTGCAACACAGCTGGTGCACATTTTAAGTGTAACAGGTTTATAAATGAAGAGTCCCACATGTTTTAAGTAATGACTTTGTTCCTGTTGAAATATGCCAGGAATGACTACTTGTATGGGAGGAGGTCAACCAATTCTCTGGCAGGCCGGAGGCATTATGTAAGAAAAACCAATTACCAGCAAAACAGATTTATCCATCTAATTAGGATCTGTTCCACTCAAAAAAAAATGCTGATGAATAAAGTAACTATAGCTCTTCTGCTGTGACAGAATTCAGCATGGACCTAAAATTAGGGAACAGATAACTAAAATTAATACAATTCAATTACTCCCTGCTCTCTCAGCCGTGTTATGTTCTCTTCCAGGTTCTCATCTGCCAGAATGAAGTTCCTGCTTCAATTGCTTGCCCTTGCTCTCATCATAACCTCCACATTTTGTGGGATCAAGGACTTTGTTGAGCATTTTGAAAGCCTTAAAGGTGCACAGTCACATGAAAACGGGACTTATGATATGCCAAACCTAGCCCTGGAGTTCCACAGAGAAAACACCATCACCAACGACTTGATTCCTGAGGAGGAGGAGGAAGAGGACTATCTAGACATCGACAAGATACTGAGTGAGGATGACTATGGTGATGTTATTGATGCTGCCCCATACATGGTTTCTGAAGTTCAGCAAGGAAATATTCTGGAACTATTCCAGGGCAAAACCAGAATCCAGCGCCTCAATATCCTCAATGCAAACTTTGGCTTCAACCTTTACCGCAGCGTGGCAGACAAGGCCAACCCTTCAGATAACATCATCATGGCTCCTGTTGGTATCTCCACTGCCATGGCTATGATTTCCCTGGGCCTGAAGGCTCAGACCCAGCAGGAAGTGTTATCTGTCCTTGGCTTTCAGGAGTTCATTAATGCCAGCACCAAATACGAGCTCATGACTGTCCACAATCTCTTCCGCAAACTCACCCACCGGCTCTTCAGGCGCAATTTTGGTTACACACTGAGGTCTGTCAATGACATTTATATTCAGAAGGATTTTTCTATTCTGAATGATTTCAGAAACAATATGAAAACATACTACTTTGCCGACGCCCAACCAGCTGATTTCTCAGATCCCAATTTCATAACCAAAACCAACGAGCGCATCCTGAAGCTGACCAAAGGATTAATAAAGGAAGCTCTTGTGAGTGTAAGCCCTGCAACACTGATGATGATTCTTAATTGTATTTACTTTAAAGGTAAGAATCTGTTATTTCACTCTTAGTGATGCATTTTCTCAGTATTCACTGCATGTCATTAGAAATCCCAGACTGAAGTCTAGCCTACACCACCAAAAAGCCACTGACTCCCTCCTTAAGAAGAATCTCTATTATTAGCCCCTTTTTGCATGTTTTTGTAGCACACTGGTGTTCCAGTCATGCTCTGATGTTAGTGGGTATTGTACACACAGAACAACCGCTTAGTACATCCAAAACCTTAGAAACTCACAGTGAGACTGAAAAACAACATATGGATTCAAAATAGCCCCAGAAAGCATCAGCTTTGCAAGAGTCTCAGGTGGGGAGGTATTAATGCATATGCAAGTTACGGTGACATTCAGTTCTGGCTTCACTGAAATGATGCACACTTATTTCAGTTAAAGCACTTAACATTGCTGAAGTTTTCAGAATTCATAGGAATGTCTATGCAGAATTTCAACTTGAAGTATGTATTTAATTATTTTTTTTAATATGACCAGAGCATGATCCTTGTCAACAAGGGATTGAAGAGAGTAACTAAAACAGTATTATTCTACAACTGCAAACAAACACATGCACTACTTGGAATATTTCAAGTAATTCAGCAAGAAGTGCCTGCTGATGTAGGTCCTACATGTATCACCCTAGGCTGAACAGTTAAAGAGGTTTAAGTAAAGACTGCACAATATATTCTGATTATAAATCCTTATTTTCAATGTCTTTACATGTAGACTAAGAGCCTGTGGTGAGATTTGCAACATTAGTTATTTGCCTCAGGTTGAAAGTTTTTTAACTTTTCAACAAACTTTTAAAATTACACTGAATGATGAAGATTTGGGAGGTGCTGTGACAGATCATCTCAGGATAAAAAGGAAATCTGTTACTGACTGTTGAGGATGAAAAGCAGTTGACTTTTAAAACACAGGTAAAGGAAGACAGGTTAGCCCAAAAGGATAACAACATTGGCAAGCACAACACATTCTTTTCCATAACTCATATGGGAGTACATTTTTCCCCAGTTATGCTCCTGCTTCCAGGAAGCAAATGCTCAATTGCTCTCTTATGCCTGGCATCTCAGCAGGTTATAGGAGCACCATTCCCGTAAGTTTATAAAATGTACCTTTTGCCACTCACTTGCAAGGCACTACTCCCTTGAATAATGCCACCTAACTCCTCAGGAGATCTGGAGCAATCATTAGCTAAGATCCAAATAATCTCCTATTCTCAGGTACCACCCTTACTTGTATCCTTAACTACATCTCTGCTGATCATACCATACAAAAGGCGTGGCTTTACTGTCCATTAGACCATCCTAAGAAAAGGATTAGGCAAAGTGAAGCAGATACTTTCTTTTTTCCCCCCATAATTTGGTCAAATTTGAAATACCTTTTTGTTTCACTTTGAAATTATTAAATACTTGCGCTACCACAAAGTAAGAAAAACATCACCAAAAATAAATAGCTGTAGTATTGGAACTCTTGAGTCAGCAAGATCAAAAAGGCTTTTGGCTTTTTCTTCTGCCCATGGACTCCTGTTAATCCAAATTGCCTTGGTGCCATCTGCTGAAGGCTGTGATTTCTACCCCTCAAAACAAAAAGATCAATTCTCTATTGCTGTCTCCCATTCTTTTGTCTTACACTCTTCTGGGAATTCTATTTTGAGTGAAAGCAAGTTCTGCTCCCAGGTTTCCTGGTCTCCCCACTATTCCTTCTAGACACAGCAATTTTACCCACATCTTTCCATTTACAGTATTTACGCTGTTGGTGCCAGTGTAGACAAGCTCTGGTAAGCCCTTAGAGTGTTCTCAGGTACAGAGATGCTCAGTACGTGAGATACCAAGTAAGGGCATACTTGACAAACACGGTGAGGTCTCAAGCTCCTTTTATATTAAATACCATCAAGAAACTATTGGAAACTGTTCACATTGGTAAGAAGAACATTTTATCTTGTATAGGTGTCCAGCCTCCCTTCAACCAAGATCCACCCTCCTTTGTTGAGAGCTCTGTACAATCATTTACGAGCTTCCTATCAAGTAGGAGCTGGTTCTTTTTATGAATGTGAGAGAGGAAACAATCAGGGGAAAAAACATCTGCCACCACAGATTGATCCAAAAGACATCTTGGTGGGAGATGTAAACAGGAAGTCACAAAAGTCACAAAGAGCCAGCTGCTTTCAGCTGACCAAATGCCTCCTGCTGGGGGGATTGGGATTTTACCCCAAGGCAAATACATTTGCAAAACTGAATCCAAGAAAAATGTTCCCCAGCTCCTCTCTTTTCCTAGGAAGAACTGATCATGTCTCCCAGCCCTCAGATGCTGACAGTGCTGCTGGAGCTCCCCTGGCCCACAGCAGCTCCTTGTCATCTGCCTGTGAATTCTTGCTCCCTGAAGAACAGCCACACCTTGGGTTTTCCTGAGAAGTGAGAAAATTTATTTGGGAATGGCATAATACATTTTATACCCCATTCCTTTCAGAATATTAACCACAGTTGCATCAATTGTCAAACTGGTCCCCATCAGTCTGACATAAGAAGCAGCTATTAGAGTGAAATTGGACTTCAGGTTGTGGGTTTTTTTTTTACTTCACAGTCAATTTGGCAAAGTCAGATTAAAAGGCTCAGAATGACTTGTACTGATTAAGGTTAAATTTGCAGGCTCTCCACAAAGTCACAGCCACATTCTCCACATACCTGCTTGCCTATGGTGACCTAAAATCCAGTTGTAACAGGAAATACCTCTAACCCTATTTTCACTATCATCTTCTAGCTTTGCCTATTAAGAAGGAAGTAACGTTTATTCCAGAGCCACTGTTCCAAAAAGAGAGTAACTGAACACTGCTTTAAAAAAAGGATCTTCTTTCAAACAGTCAGTAAATATTTGCAGTACCTACACTACCCTCACATAGAAAGATTCAAACCATGATGGCAAAGCTTTCTGGGGGCGTAAAATGTGTTGAATTGCATTATTTGAACATAAACCTGCCAGATTTCAGCACATCTACACGAGCTTTTTATCACAACAAACTGGGCCATAGAATTAAGCACTCAACAACTCAACTCTGCAGGTTCTGTTAAGACAGAAAATTAACGGGGTTGAATGGACTAAGCTAATGTAATGCCTTTAGCGTATCATCTTCCAAAACCTTATGCAAAACTAAAACCAGCCATTGCTTAGCTTCATATACCAATAACATGCTTGAAATGGGTGCCTTCAGTACTGGATTCAAGCATTAGATCTCAGAAAACACAGCAGGAGCAGTTGTTCTGCAAGGGGCAAACCCTGGCAAGTACTTTGCATCTGCTTAAATACTGTAATTTCTGGGTTCCTCATAGAGAAAAATAATACACACCAACCTCCTTCAGCTCTCCAGTTTGTGTTTACCTGCTTTTGTAATTCAGAACACTCAATCACACAAATGTTAAATTAGTCAGGAATTCTGAAGTCACTTTACAACTTGTCTTCTAATTCAAGCTTAACTGAAACCAACAATCTCCTACAGTAATGCCCAATTCATGTGACTTAAAGCCTAATGTACACTACTATTCTGGGAATATTTTATTAGATGAAGATCTTGGGGTTTTATTTGTCTTCTGCCCTGTGTTAACAGGAACTTGGGAGAATAAGTTTCCAGTGGAAATGACTATGAAGAGGAGCTTCCGACTGAATGATAAGCAGACAATAAAGGTCCCCATGATGCAGACCAAAGCGAACTTCCTGGCTGCTGCAGACCCTGAGCTGGACTGTGGTGTGATCCAGCTCCCCTTCGTGGGGAACATCAGCATGCTCATCGTGCTGCCACACAAACTCTCTGGCATGAAAGCCCTGGAAAAGCAGATAACACCCCAAGTGGTAGAAAAATGGCAGAAGAGCATGACAAACAGGTACCTGCTGAAAAGCGTATCTTGTCTTAATGTGTCTTTTTCACTGACATGGGTAAGTAAAGCACACAGAAGAGAATATATTTTTGTTAAAAATATTAAACCTAAACAAAGCTCCTCAAAATGGATTTGTTCAATTAAAAATCAGGACCAGTGATCTCTCAAAATTTAAAGGCCATCAAGAAATCAAAGACGACTGGTGTGGAAAATTCTAACAAAGTTTCAAGACTCTTTCTATTATGTATTTAATGATGTAGGTTTAAAGAAGACTTTCTTACTGATAAAGTTTACAATGTGGAGGAAAAACAGGAGTATGAAAATAACAGGTTACTGGTACAGAATAATCTCTATCACAGGGAGAGCAGCCTACGTTCAGTTAGGCACTGAGCACTCCAGCAGAGCTGCGTTAAAGGCACACATTCCACAATCAACAACAGACATCACAACTGTGGGAGAAGACAAATTATACAGCCTGTCTTGTGCAAAATGACAGACTAGGTGTATTTGCCTTCAGACTTGATAAAAAGAGAAGATTTGACATCTTATTCAGGAATTCAACCTGTTTATGTTGTGTACAGTAAGTGACAAATCGCCAATTTAGTACTCCAGAAAATGTGACAGCTTGACATTCATCACAAGCATATCCACCCATGCACTGAACTGCTCAAAGCCACGTATCTTATACACATAAATAACGCAAATCATTGTAAGTGAAATATCAAATTGACAACATGACACTTTTGAGAGGGGAATTAATTTTTTTAAGCAGTGCTCAAGTTTTGAAAGCAGAGGTACAGTAAATAGTTCCGTGTATTTGTGTGCTGCTTGCTGAAAACAGCAAAAAACCCAAACCACAAGAGATCTGTAAAGCAAAGGAGTCACACAAGTATGTATCTGCTCAGTGATTTTTCCTTTCTGTGTTTATTTTTACTAGAACAAGAGAAGTGGTCCTGCCTAAATTTAAGCTGGAGAGGAGTTATGGCTTGATCAGTTATCTGAGATCCATGGGAATAGAAGACCTGTTCAATGGAAAAGGCGACTACTCTGGTATATCAGATGAGAAGATCATCATTGACAGGGTATTTATTGCTCTTTTCATTTCCATTCTGATTAAACTGTATCACCTGATAACATGGCAGCACTATAATAATACTGCACAAGAAACTGAAATAATAATTTTTATGTTTCCTGGGTACCTCTGTACATCCATGTCTATTCATACACGGAAGAGCATGTTTACTCAGATGTCAAAGGCAGTAAGAGTGTTGTGGTCAGTTAGGAACAGGCCTATCCATAAACAAAACCCCAAGGATTGCTGCAGTGTGGGTGTTACCAGTGGGAGTGGGAGCCCCGTGTGGGACATGGAGGGGGAGAAGGCTGTGAGCACATCCTTTGAGTGTACTCAGGAGAGCCTCAATTTCTCTTTTGTTCGTTTTTCCCTTTTTCTGGCTTGTTTGTTGAAACAGATCAGTCACCAAGGCACAATCACAGTGAACGAGGAGGGCACGGAGGCCGCAGCCATAACCACCGTGGGGTTCATGCCTCTCTCTACCCAGACTCGCTTTGTTGTCGACCGCCCCTTTTTGTTCCTCATCTACGAACACCGGACCAGCTGCCTGCTGTTCATGGGCAGAGTCGCCAACCCAGCCCAATCCTAAAGCACAGAAGGCCTCCAACAGCTCTTATCCACGGGCTGGATAATTACATGTTAATATACCAGTACCATAACGGAAAATTTACTGTCGTATTAGCTAATACAAAAGCCACTGGTATCAAAAGAAAATATATTACCTACAGGTAGTTTCACATGAATGGACTCACAGCAGTAGATAATTTGACTGCAGTTTGAAATGGTTAGTGCCATGTATTGATGCAAGTGTATTAATAGAGGAAAAAAAACCCACAAAGTAACTTACACTTTGTGTTCTACATCAGTGTATAAAATGTAATCAATAAAACATTTAGACTATCTGGATTCTTGAAATTTAGCTCTAAATTTGTGTCAGGATGTCTGTTTATAATAAACAGGATTAAGGAAATCCTGAATAGCTGACCAGTCTCAAAAAAATCAGTTTGGGCATTTTACACAATCTAACTTGAAAAAACTATGTCTCCGTTCTTTCTTTCACTCACATCATTTAGTACTGAGTGAATACAGACAATGTTCAGAGGGGCACACAGTGAACCTTATGCACCAGTGTACCAACTAAGAGGAGACAGAAATGTCTTGGAGGAATGAAATACTAATGAATCCACTACTCTTCCCCAACTTGTATGGTTTCAGGACATTCTCTGATCTTCACTGACACAAGTGGTATTCCAATTAGGCCAGCCAGGTAAATGATACATATACTGTATAGGAAAAGCAGTCAGCAAAACACTCTTCTCACCGGCTCAGAACCACCTAATCCTCTCTGCAAAAAGACCCATTTTGAGTACCCACATTTGTTAAGAATTCAGATGCACTCACCCCCCATTCAATGGACAAAACCTTTGCAGTCACTGCCAACTCTCTGAACCATTCTGGTGCCAACATAAATGCTGCCCAAACCCAGTTTCACGTTTGACAATGAGAAGATTTCCCTGCACTCTGTAGAGTATCATCCCTCTGGTACACGAACAGGGCTGCACTGAGCATTCAGCTTAGTAGACCCAATGAACACTCACCTCTGCACACCTTCCTTTACATCACAGATCTTAAAAATTATGCCTCACAATCCAGTGAGAATATTTTTATTATTATTTGCTGATACAGTATTTGATATATCATATCAATGTATTATAAATTTGTCTTATGTTAGCAAAAACAAATTAACCTATAAACCAAGAGTTATTTTAAAGATATGAATACTCAAAAAGGTGCTTTCCAGTATTAAGTTTACCTTACTGATTTCCTTTTGCTTTTATATACTGCCACTTGTAGTTTTGCATCTACTACAATTATTTGCTCCACACAGGAAGCTTTTTAACATGTCAGCCAGTAAAATACTGGTATTAGATAACAAAGAGCTGATTCTGAATAGGAAGTTCAAATGTTTCCCTTCCTTCTTGACTTTTAAGTCCACCATATGGGCAATAATTTTCAGTATTGAAAGTGCATGAAAGAAATTATTAACATTCATGTGCACATTTTATTGTTTTATCTGTATTCAAAAAGAAAAACACAAAAAAAGAAAAGCATATCCAAAAGATTAAAATATTCATGCCCCAGATTTAATGAGTTTATCAATGATTGAATGAGCTGGAGCATCTGAAATACGGGTATTTTTGGGACCTAAGTAACAGGAATTATTAAAGGCAAAGAGGTCAAGCAGAAAAGCAAATCAGCTACTGCTCAAAACTCATGATCCTCATGCATTGTGCAAGAAAGTCAAATATTTGCTTCAACATCCATAATGTAACCATTAACTCTTGCTTCAGATTCTGGCACTATCTGACTCCATTTAAAGGTCACATTGGTTAAGAAAAATGCAGTTATCACCAGCTATTCAGAACAAATACATCATCAATAAAAATTTGAAACACCAAAGTACCTCCATAACTTTTACATTAAGTCTCTAACAAGCACTAATCTTGTCTCAATATGTGAGGATTGGTCCTGATTTCACTCAGACCAGCATCACTGGTAGCTGAAAATACTACCCACTGGAACAGATCTCTCAACACAGGGCCAGCTCACACCAAAACTGAGCAGCTATTGAATAACAGCAATCCAAAAACAATTATAAACACATTCCTGTAAGTCAGGAACTGGCCCTTGTGATCACTGCTGAACTTGGGAGGAGCTTATGTTGGACACCGGTGAGAAGGGACAGGGGAAGGAAGGAACAGTCCTTTGATCTTGAACCAGTGCTAATTTTAGGCCCTTCTCTTTGACAAGATTAAATAAAGAGGTTTGTGAGGGCAGAGTATGAAATGAATTATTTCTTCTCTGCTTGTTAATGGATGTGCAGTATGAATGAGCAAGTTACAAGCAGGCACTCCTACTGCAAATATGGAATCCAATTTCCCCTTTCGTCCCACTAGCTGTGCAGGAAAAGTTCTACAGAATAATTCAGCTTCAGGAGGTGAAAAAGTAGCCTTTTGTCCTTCAGTAAGTTTGTCTATGGATCCTTTGACATGATTTTCTTGGTAAAAGCTGCAGCAGTTGGGCAAATAGTCCTACTGACCTGGAAACACAAACTGGATGTATCAAATTTTCTGTTGGAGATCTAGAAAGGTTGCACACCAATTTTTCCCCTTAATTAGCACTTATACTTTGTTAAAAAAACGTGTTTTTTCTCCAGAAAAAGTTGACAACCAAGACCAAACACAGATATAGTTATGAATATATGAGTCTGGAAGGGACAGAGGTCTTGCACATTTCCTAAAATGCTTTCACAGTGTGACAGTCAATTCTCAGAAGACACAGGACACTTCCTCCCTCCCTTATCAATGATTTTTTTTCCCTTTTAAGAAGCAGAATTCACTGTGCTGCCAAACTAAGATTTATTTTTAGCTCTGTTTCTATTACCTTTTGTTTTTCACTTCTGCTCAGGCCACAGACACATGCTGTTTATTACTCTGCATGCCAAACACTATTGAAAGTAATATTCCCTGTGGTATTATTTAGCTCCTGAATCTCTTGAATTCATAGCTTGAAACAATCTAACCCTCAATCACAAAAGATTAATTATTTTTTAAGAGATCTGTAATTATTAAACTAATTATTTCCCCCCTTGGAGCAAGAAGTACTATTTTACAGTACTACGGCATTTCTCTTGGATACAGCCTTCTCCACTAGCTGTCAATCAAACCATTAGACCATGAAACAGGAGGAATATTTGATAAATGTGAGAAAAATTATTCTGTTTGCAACAACCCAACCACTGGCTACTCACCACAGCAATGACAGGAATAAGCACACCCAGATTCCCTGCACTACTGGAGGCCTGGAAAGGAAAAAAGGAAATTATCAAAACATCTCCAAAAGCATTTCTAAAATACTTGCTATTATATGCATTTCAAGCACCAAGCATTCCTTCTGCCTGTGCAAATGAAAACACACATTGCCAATCCCAACTCTGCGTCTCACAAACAGTTGGGCACCAGGTGGTCAAGAGAGCACCCACAAAATCCACAGCACTGAGCACACCCTAGAGTCTTAACAAAGCCCTTCAGGTGGTTCCTCATGGACTATTGCAGGGATTTTTTACCCTGTCAGCACAGGGCTGTCAGTGTTTGGAAGTTAAGATACTAAGCTTTGAGCTAAAGACAGAAGTGTTCATTGATACCATGCCTATTCTGACATCCAGTAACTGCTAGGAGAACGTTCACATTAAATGGGCAGCCACAAACAAGTGTCAAATATTTACTGACAGTTTAATTTTACTACCAAAATGTAGCCAAAAATAACAGGTCTGTAAAAAACCCACCATTTTCGAGAATTTATTTGAACAGGAGGAGCAGCTTTTTCCATTGAAATATATGACACATAAGGAAAATAGGTATTCCTTTGGCTTTTAAGGACTTTTTAAATTGCACTCTACACAAGTGTGTTTTCTCTGGGCCAAATACAGTGTTTGAGAACTGAAAACACACTGCACACAGCACATCATCTCTCACCTTCCCTGAACAGGCAGAGTGATAAGCTCAGACACCATGCTCAGGCATCTCCTCTCTAAAGTCTTTGCTGACATCCCATATCCCTCCAACATTGGATTTGGGAAGGAGGGGAACCCTCCAGTCTCCTCCTTACAAGGAAAGACCAGGTGCAGAGACTGCTGGCCCCATGGGGAGGAAGCAAGGAAGACATGCTAACAAGGTACAGCTTCACATGAAATGGAAAAAAAGAAAAGAAAAGAAAAAGAAAGAAGAAAAGGAGAAAAGGAGAGAGAGAAAGAGAAACAAAGCCAAATACCCTTCAGATGAAACAATAATGACACAACCCAACTAAAACACAGCCTGGTTATCTTTCCTGGAGACTCAAGATAAAGCAAAACAAGAGATGGGTCCTAAAACATTTTTGAAGGGAATAAAATAACAGCTCTCAAGATACTCTAAGTGGTAGGAATAACTGGAAAAAGTCACTGTGTTTTTTGCTTCAGGACAGCCCACTGCATGTGACTCACTGCTTTCCAGTCAGAGCACAGATGCAAACTAACTGTGATAGCCAGAACCCAGCACATGACATCAACACACAGAACTGGAGAAAACCCACTTTGCTATTACAAAAAATGGAGTATCAGCCTCTTTATGATAACATAAGGCACTGAGGATGAAGAAGATGCAATGACTTTCATCCCTGAGCATACTCAGGGGACATTCCTGTCAACTACCAAAAACAGCCAAAGAATAAAAAATTCCATTTTTCTTTCCCTCACAGAAGCCACTTTTGCATGGTTGGAAACAGAACAAGTAAGTCAATGAAGCCTTTTAATGGTTACTGACCAAGCTGAAGTATGCTGAGAAGCAGAAACAGGCAAACTAGCAAAGCAAAAATTGCTTTTGTTGGGGAGGACTGCACATGAAGTGTTTTACCCACTTCACTTCTTCCCGAAAATGAAGTAACCCAGGCTTCATCAGAGTATCTTTCATAACTCTTGCTCTGCATTGAGCAGGATGTTCTCTAGGAAGAACTGCTCTCAGGATCCTCACACTAAAGAAACACTGCCTCCTAGCTCAACCCATCTGACATCTATCACACATTTCCCCATTTGTAGGCAGATTTAAGGCGGTGCAGCAGCCTGTCTCCCATAGCGATTCCAAAACTGAAAACAGTGGGAAAATACCCCTGAGAGGAGTAGAGTGGAAACTAACTTAGAAGTGTCATTTTAGAGCAATGTTTACAGTTTATTTTTCACCATTTCAGCTCGCTCATCTGTGGTTAAAAGATTCCGTGAAACCCGTGGAGAGGAATTTTCTACACAGACTTCATGAAAAACAGATTCTATATGTGTCCTAGTTCCCTTTTAAGAGAAGGGTTGGCATCCCTGATTAAATGCAGTCTGTCTTCAAGGCAAACAGATTCATTGCAGAGGGATTTACCATCCATGAAGAATTTAATACTATTTAAATGTAGCATGCACAGGAGAGGGGGGTGGTGGGGTGGAAGGCATGAAAACAAAAAAAATCCCTATTTTTCCCCCTCACTGTTAGGAAAACATGGCTATTTCAAAAGGAAGTGTTACCTCTCTGCCCTAAAAATGAAGCAACAGCTCTCAAACTGCACCTCTGAGACAGCCTTAACTCTCTAGCATGCACACATTTGAATTATTAAAACAGTCTACTTTTCCTATACAAAATCACTATCAAACAGTGAGTTTTTATAAGTCGTCTTCAGGTAATGCACTCAATATCTGAACACTGAGGAGGAACGTGACTGGAGGAAAGCTCTGATTTTTTGAGTAGGAAGTAGTGAAAAAGTCTTCACAGGAGAAAAAGAGCAGAGAATTCTGAGTGAATAAAGTAACTGCACATAAACTGCTCCTGCAGAAATTCAGCTGGCATTTAAAGACATTCCTCTTCCAAACCTCACAGACTTTCAAAGGCCAGTATGTGTTAAATTTCACAAATCATAATTGAAAACTGCATGTAAATAGAACTCTATTTTAAAGCCAACCACTCAAATATACTCTGCTGCAAGAGTTCCTACCATACAAATTATCTAAGAGACAAGTCTCATGTCTCATCTTTCTTAGGCAAGCTTTCTGAATAAACTCGCTCTCTAAATAAAGCACTCCTAAAAATCAGGGATTTCCATTAAATCTCTGATTTTGACTTCACTGCACTATTTCCATTATAAGCCTAGACAGAGAGGCCTGTATAAACATGAATGCTGGGGAAAAGAAATCAAACAAGATGCACCCACTCCTAAGGGCAATTCAAGACGGATGAGGATGACAAACTGACTGCTTCAAGCTGCGGGTTTGCCTAGATGATTTGCTGAGTGAGGCTCCTTCCAACCAAGTTTTCCTATGATCCTATCACACCACTAGCACTAGAATTAGAATCCTGTCCCATCTAAAGACACTAATCCTGGTTAAGAGGCACCCAGCATTCCATATTTCTCTTTGCAGCTGCCTTGGACACTGAACAGTAGCTATCCCCTGCTTTATCTAGGATGGCACACATGGATCAGGCAGGTGTCTGGAAAGCATTCTGGACCTACTTCTACTCCATGACCAGAACACATTCTCAGGCTTAGCAAAGTGTGGGTTTTTCCTGTGTGTGTGGAAGGGTGTGGGTTAGGTTATAAAACCATCCAACAGCGTCTTCAGTAGTGCCATCCACATAAATGCACAGCTGCACACAGCTGAAAACCAGTGCACATCTGACCTTCAGTGCTGGTCCTTTCTCACTGGCTCTCTCACTAGCCCTCTTTCCTTCCAGCCCAAGCTGAACAAACAGCTCCAGCAAGTTCATGAGCAGTTCATCCACAAGGTGTTCTCCCTGGATGTTGGCAGCAATGTTGGCCAGGGCATTAATGACGGCTAAGGAGCAGTGCCTGGGCAGAAAGAACAATTATGAACAAGCAATCCCTCAAAGTTTTATATTCTCAGTGCTTTCTCCAGAATACTGACAGTCACTCTTGTAATAAGGCTGCTGACATTTTTTCACTCAGATTTTCTGGGGGTTTTTTTATGGGCAGTACATCACTTTACTGATAATTGAAATGTCATATTTAAGTGAAAAGCTATTTGTAAGTTGTGCCTCCGGAGGACATTTCATTTATGATTTATTTATGGCCAAAAGGAAACCACTTTCCTGTAGCAGACAATAAACAGCCAAGGGCTGTGTTTGAGCAGAAGAATCAGAACTTGTGCCAGTTTTTAAAACTGAGATTACACTGGCTTAGGCAGTCTGTTAAAATATACTGACAGGAATAGTCCTCTGAGGTACTCATACTGCATTAAAAGATATCCAGCCTACCCAAACAACCAACAGAGGGATAATCTTTCGCTGTAGCAGGGACAACAATGCATAACGTGCACACAAAGAACTAAATTGTTAATGGTTTGCATTTAATCCCTAACAAGTACTGAGACCACATTAAAAAAAAAACAGAACACTCTTAGCTTCTCTAGGCTAAGAGATTAATTACTGTAGTTATAGATAACATAAGCCATCAATGTCAGTTATCAGTTACAAACACTGACTCCTCATAGAGGAAAAGGTAACCAACACTACCTGTAGTGCAAAACATTTTCAGGAATCTCTACATTATGAAGTGCTACGATTTTTAAACTAATATGCTTCTTTCTACATCAAAGAAGAAAGAACAATACTATTTACAACTTTGTTGTAAAACATGAAAAAAGTTAAAATCCCTGATATAGCACAAAGGATATTTGATACAGTACTTATTCATTTAAGGGACACAGCTGAGTGTTACCTGTATCCATGGTCTTTACAGTCCTTTGTGGCAGAGTAAACAACTGAGCTTGCTTTAACACTGATTTGCTGAAAGAGATTCCACACCTCCTGGTAAATGTATTGCTGCAAGAAAACCAAAACCAAATCACTAAGTAGAGCTTATTGAATACAAACCTCTCTAAAGAGCAACCCTGTAAAATACACCAAGTTCTTCAGACAGGTGTGTAGCCACAGCCTGGGCAACGGTTTCAGCTTTTAGAAAGCAAACAGTGCAAGTGCTTTTGTGAATGTTTTTAATTGCTTAGATTTTAAAAAATGTATTAAGTTCATTAACTCTGCCTTCCTGATGGAAAACATTTTTTCAGGCTTCTGAGTTCTGGCAATGAATTGAGTGTTCAGAGGCACAAGAAACATTTGGAAAATGTCAGTTAATCTTTGTATGACCAAAGAGGACAATCTGCTATACTTTTAAATGTATGGACCTACAAGACTTTGAAAAGTAATTACTTTTATGGTAAAAGCTACTGTGCACCTATTTGGGACATAGGTCAAGTAGAAAAACTTCACAATAACTTTTGAAAACATTGAGTCTGGTGGGTTTTATAGTCTGTTTTCTCTGTGGGGACTCAACTTCTTTATGGGAAAAGCATTTTGCACGTTATAGCTTTTGTTTTCTGATGTCACAAAGACTGTACAAGTGTCTACCTGTGGGTGGTGAAGAAAAGAAAAACCTTAAACACCTTTTGCAAATGCAGCTTCTAAAAAATACTCCTTTTAACTAAAGGAAAGGGATCATGAACTGACACTGTCTGGGTCAATTCTTTCCTTACATTTCCAGTGATGACCAAGCAGCCGAGCTGATCAATGATGAGAACATCGAGATGAGAAGGTGGCTGGCAAAACTTCTGCTGCAAGATCTGCAGGATGGGTTCCATCATTTTTGGGGTGTCCCTCAGTGCCACTGCAATGTGTCCCAGAGCACGAATCGTGTGGTCAGGGATTAGATGAGCTTCCCTGTTACAAAAATACAAACAAAAAAACCCCAACATGATACATGTTCAACAGTTAAGACCTCTAAGCATGGTGTCATTTCATGTAAGGAACAGTTTCTATACTAAATTTAAATATCAATAACGGCTTTAATATTGCAACTCTATATACCAGTACATTAATGTTGCTTCACACACTGGTTTTCAACATAAAAACCAAACTCTCTCAAACTCACTGTTGCAGAAATCCACACTAATCCATGAACATAATCATCTAGAAACAACAATGAAAAGAGGTAAAAATGTTAGGCAGATATTACAACTTGACAGTCAGACCACCTGCTACGGAATATCCCTTTGGAAGTTTCTTGGTTGATGGGTCCCTTAAAAGTGAAACAAGTCAAGTGCCACAAGCGGCAAGATGTGTCTAGCCAAAAAAGACTGCTGAAGCTTGAAAGATACAGCAGAGACAATATCACTCAACTGAGGACTCAAACGTGGATAATAGTGACCAAAGATTTGCTGATTCCATCAGGTAAAAATGAACTCATGGCTTTGACTATGAAAATGGGCTCAGCTCTGCAAAGACTTGCCATGGGAAGATCTTGGCCACACATACAAGCTCGTTAGTCTCAGAGACACTTAATTCTAAAATATTGCTGCGGGTACTTATATCTTAGAATAAGCCTCAGGTTCACTGAATGCAGGAAAAATGGGTTTGATGACTGACAACTCACTTATCACTCTCCTGGGAGATGTACAGACGGTTGGATAAACTGGCCAGAAAGGCCTCCACAATCACGGAATCGATAGTCAAACCAGCTTTCAGGCACCTGGAGTAACAATGAACAATGAAAAGAAACCAATGCATCAACTTAACATACCACCTTTTACTACTGTAAATGCATGCCCAGTATAAGGGAACAAAGTTTATACTGAAGTATAAGAACTGACTGCCTAGGAATGCTGTAGATGTATTTTAGAAAAAGTGCAGTTTCTACCTGTTCTTTCTCCAGCAACAATAAGGATGGGAACATGCAATAAGGTATATTCAGAGTCCACTGCTTTGAAACTTTAATTCCTTGTCTCTAGTCACCAACTATTTGTCCTCCCTCCAGCTGTCTGTGGCTGTCTAAAAGGGAAGAATAGTCACTACACTGCTCACACGAGTGTATAGCAATCCTGTTACAGGAGGCTCAACATGTTAGTCTAAGCAGAAAACAAAATCCCTGCTGAATATCAAAATGGTGACTGGCCTGAATTACAGATGTGGGAAGCAAAACAGCAAGACTGAATTATTATTTTACAATTAGGACACAGAGAGAACCAAGAGATGTCTGAAGGAAAATGAAGTCACAATCACACAAGGCACAAAGACTTCACAGCAGAACAGAGCACCGACTCCTAAAACAGGTCCAGTGCTTTTCTGCCAGGGAAGCAGCAGAGGTGTTCCAGCACGGGGCCAGGCCTTCTCACCTGCAGATGTTGTCTATGGCAATGTCACGCAGCTGCTCGTACATGGATGGTTGACTTTTCTTGCCAGGCATGACATTCAGGGTGGACTCCGAGTGCTCATTGGTGACACTGATCTTGATGTCATTACCACCTACTAAGAACAGGGAGAATGGAAATCAATACCATTTGATGAGCTATATACAGGAAGTTAGTGCATCTAACCATCCCCAAATAATTACTCCTAAATGTAGTCAGTTACTACTTTACCTGCTCTGCTTTAGCATTACAGTACTGCTTTTGCATTAGCAAGTGATTCAAACTGGACATTTTTCTTTTGGAAATCATAACTTGGTATTGAAATTTAAAAACAACAGCAAAAACCTGCCAAGTGTCAAGATGCTCACATGGCTGGAGCACAGGGCGCGTATGGGAGTCTGAGGAACGTGACCTTGTTCAGCCTGGAGAAGAGGCAGCTTTGGATAGAGCCAATGGCTCCCTCCCAAAGTGAAAAGTAGGTTACTGAGCAGACAGAGAGGCTTTGTAGGAGAATGAGACAAAACAGCCACAACTTGGGATGTTCTGACCGGATATGTGATTTTTTTTCTTTCCCTCACCATGAGGATCATTATGCATTGGCTCCAACATCTCACTCAAGAGAGAAATATTCAGCATGAGCAAAAGAGACACAGCAATATTGCTGCTGGGATAAATGCAGTTCTACCTATACTTCTTGTGCCTAGATACACTTCTACCAGATTTTTATTTGCATTTCTTCCCTCTACCTCAAAGGAAAGAAAAAGAAAAAAAGGAAGGCACGAATCCATCTCCATTTCCATCTACAGCTGCATCCCCACAAAATACCTAAAAGCATCAAGAAGTTGGAAAACCACCACTTCAGAGCACGGCCTCTTTTCCCTTACCTGTGTGATACTGGCTGTGATATTTGTAGAGTTTCACAAGCACTGGGGAAGGTATCACAAGAAAGTCTCTCAAGGATGGATTGACAGAATGAACCACAACAGGGAACCTCTCACACAAACGACCTAGACCCTAAAAAGCAAACACAAAACCAAGAAAACACAGCCTTAGAATAAAACTGCACCATTTTTATCTCAACTGTAAGATTGCAGTTTCAGCTCAATACAAAAAACCCCCAAAACACAGCAAACCCTACATAGCTCTGAGGGATTCAATTTTTAGTGGAAGATTTAGACATTTTAAGCCTCTAACTCTTTCAGGTTATTCTAGAGTGTGTCATATGCCAGTCAAGCCTTGCTGCTCTCTTCTGGCGTGTTTTCACAGGAGTTACGTGAAACGAACTGCACTCTCCAAAAATAAAGTTACTGGACAAGTTCCAACACTTAGAGAACCCTGATAACTTACTATGTGGTGGAAAAACACCACATTTTTAAGACTATGAATAAGTGTTCAATAAGAAGACATAAAAATTAGAACAACCAAGTCTTAGTCTAAAACCTCAGTGTCCTGCCAGTCCCAGTATTTTAAGTGTTCATGTAATGGGCTAAGAAACTAAGTATTTCAGAAATTAAATACTGGTTAAAAAAAATCTCACAAATACTATTCTTCAAGAAGAAGTTGAGCTAAGAAAATTCTAATAGCAGTTCCCAGTTTCCACACCAGACCTCTAAAATCCAAAAGTAGATCACACTGATGGAAAGTAATACAAATAGCAGATAAAAAGTGTTCTAGCAGCCTGTAAAACTCCCTAAGCTCTCACTCACTGATGCAGTAATGTCAAGCACTGTAAAGACAGACCTGCAAGCAGCAAATTAGCAGTGGCAAGTGAGCAATGATGACTTTGCTTGAGGTCTTTGACTGCAGCTTCTCTGATAACTTGATGCACAGGTTTTCTGCACCTTAAGTGAACAGTACAACAGAAAAATTCATCTTACCAGATTTGTTATTATCCACATGCAACCCAATGCTGACTGGAATTTCTAAAATAATTCAGAGAATTTATAAGCTTCACTCTCCTGGTACTACAATTCCACAAAAAGATTTAGTGCTGCTTCTGCAAAAACAGTTTTGGAAACACTATCTGTACCAAAAAGCTCTGTCAAAAACTGTGACTGAAAGAATGACAGTACTTAAAGCTGATTTTGAGCACATCTCACATTGGACAGAAATCAAGTATTACAAGGTCCAAAGGAAAAAAATCCTTCACATTCAGATGATGGGTAAGATTTATAGAACAAGAAAGAATATTGAGGAAAAATGAAAAAGAGCTTCCCAGTCCTGCCAGCAAATGAAGAAGAAACATTTTCTTTAAAAGAATCACTGAGAAATATTTAAGACACTGAGTGCAATAAATAAAAGAGAAACTAGAAAATAAGCAGCTGCACGTAATTCAGCAATTACACCATCTCCTCTAGATAAGCAGAGAGGAAGTTTCTGTTTCCATTTCTGTGAGATGTCTATCCAACCAACCAATCTTACAGCCTCTTGACGAAGTTTTACTCTTGTACGCTAACAGCAAAAAGTATTCCATGAAATTAGTTTTATATTTCTCTGAGCACTATCTACTCTGTAAGTATTTCTACAGCTTAGAACACAACAGACAAGACGTGGCAGAGCATTTTTTACTTTGCTCATCTTTCACAGCCCACACCATGAGATCCACACAGGCAGCGTTGGCCTGGCAGCGCAGCTTCAAAGGACTCAGCTCGTTGTGCAGCCGATCCATGTCATGCAGGATTTTCTGCAGTTCTGACTGGCTGCTGTTGAACTGCTCCAGCACAAAGTCATGGACTTCCTTCACAAATGAGTTGGGAAGGTCTAAAGAGGGAAAAGGAAACAGTATTATACTGGAGGGATTGAAATGAGTGTATCAGAATAACAGCATAGAACAATTCATTGCTACATTATAAATTTAATGATTTAGTCAAGTTTGTGTCCTGTCTAAAAGGTAAATTTCATAGCCAAGTGCATCAGTGAGCAGACAATTCAAACACCATCTACTAACCTTTTTAAGGGTTATCAAAATAATTTTTTCCATAGCACCTTTTTTATATGGAACATTTCAAATACAAATTTAATACCATATGTAGAGTTCCCAGGAAATGCAAACCCCCAGTGCCCAAGCAGACAAGGGATTCTAAACATAACAAAGGATAAATATATAAAAAATATTACAAATACTATACCTTTCATATAGTACAATGTGTCTCTCAGCATTTTAAACTGTGCAAGATAAAGAGGGTCACTGAATGCTTTGTAATAGAGATCTGTACTAGCACTTGCCTGAAAGAGAAAAGAAACAACCTACTAGATTCAAAATGAAGTATTTTCCATTATATCGATAAACAAACCTCATTCCACTCGTAATTTTTCCTCCACAATGTAAGCAAGCATGTAAAACAGGTACATGAAGAAGTAACCTCATGACTCTTCCCACTCCTCTACTTTTTAACAAAAGAAAAAGGACAGCCGTTCAGTCAATTAAATAAGATTCAGTCACTCTTTTGATTTGAAGATCATGCATCTGGTCTCTCTAACAGTGTAGTTTTAAAAAAAAGAGGGGAAAAAAAAGCAGGGGGATTCCAACCTCTCATTTCACTGACAGCAAAGACAGAAACTGAAGCTGCATCTCCTTAGGCCTACATTTCACATAGAGCAGTGCCCAAGGAAGGCTGGAGAGCACAGCAAAGTCACTTCTGCACACAGTGAGCACATTCCTTTTCCAACACAACTCTTTGCCCTGAGGAGCTGAGGTGAACTCCAGAAAATGTGCTGGAGGCTGTGACAGAGCTGTGTTCAGGGAAGCGGAGAACAAGGACTCACAGATCTACAGAACCACGAAGGGCACCTCTGAAAGTAAAAGTCTGCAAACTAACACTAACACACTTGTTAGAGCTGACACCTAAAAGAGCAGCAGTGATTACCAAGATGGAAAAAGAAAACAACCAACACATTTTGTCCACGTGAAAAAAAGACAATGTTACTGCAATATGCAATAAAGATCTCAGTCTACAGTAAACCAGCTCTGGGCAACCAATGCTGTTATTCACTAGGAGAATTAAAGTAAGAGGAATAACTATGTTAGTGAAAAACATTACTCCTTCACTCCACTCCCCATTTTTACACCGTCCAAGGCCAGATTTAAACACACTGTTTAAACTGTTCAGAAAGGAAATAATTATCATTTTGCAAAGAGAAGGCATACCTTACATAGGTAAAAGACTACTTTTCCAAGAATTATGGCAAAAAAATGAAGCATTCACGTAATTAAAAAAGAAATGTAAAAACATACCTCTGCAACTTCAGCTACAACTGCATCCAAGGTCTTCAGAAGAGAATCCCCAACAATCTGTTTTACCTATGGAGGGAAAAAATCAAAAAGGATGTTTCCTGTTGGTGACTCTAGAGGACAACACAATTTTGTCCATGCAAATAAAACACTGCAAAGTGTCAGATGAAATTAAGGCTTCAACAAGAATATTTGAGCCTCTCTGTGCTGTTCCAAAACAGCTCGTGCAGGAAGCAGACAGTGCGCCTGCAGTTTCTGTCACTTGCATGGATTCCCAGCAACCAAACCCTTCTAGAAAGAGGTCTCATTCTCACAGCAAAAACAACTATGTGAGTTAGCTCAGAACAAGTGGTCTGCAAGACTGAAGCAGGAAGCAGCTGACATAAACTTACTTGATTTTCAAAATTCTTCACATTTTATATGACAGTTTTTTTACAAATGCAATTGAAGCATGACATTAAATGCCATAAAAACACATTACACATGAAGCCTGAGAGACAAAGATTGTAATTTTATTTGCAATTCTAAAAGTTTAAACTTAAACTGTGTCTATTTCTAGCACAGATATCTAGAATGCAATCTCACTGCAGCCTTCCTAAGGACCCATCACATACCATGTTCAACAGCTGTCTCAGCATTTCCAGGGGGATGTTAAACTCTTTATTGTTAATGCCATTGAAGAGAGGAGAAACTGAAAAGCTGGAGCTGATTGTAGAGAAGTAATAATCAGGATCTAGTGCACTCCCATCAGGAAGATACGAGCCTGATCAGAAATAAATAATGGAAATACAAGTTTGAGGATGGAAAGGATATTAACTTCATTTAGTCACTGCTACTGAGTTATTTCCAACACAGGTAGAGTCTTTAACTTGCAAGTTATTTAGAGGTATATTTCAGCTCATCTACTGGTAAATCAAGACAGAAAACTATGATGAAAAAATACATTTGTTCATTAGAAATTTATTTTCTCAATGGAAGAATTCATTTCAAGATGACTTGTTGTCATGGACACTTCTGGTTAGAAGTCTTCTCATACTACTGCATTTACCTGAAAACCTTCGTAAATGCTCTTTACTTCAAAAACACAGAAATGCAAAGAACAGGTTAAGTCAAAACTGTCTTGTAAGGTTTTCCCCTATATTAGATCAAATGCACACACAGCTCAGCTTTCATCTTAGAATAGATACCAAATCACTACTGCAATTTGAAAGCAGAGAATCGAATTATTTTTCCGATTCAAGTACTCCATCAAGCAAACAACTTGCTCAGCAAACTGCTCTCAGCAATGTTTCCACTTGAGAAATCATCTCTCTGCCTTTCTGAAGTGCTCAGCTGGCTCTGCTGGAGTAATGTTCCTGTGATTAACAGGCTTTCAAGTCAGACTATTTATTGACAACAACACAAAATGTCTTCAGTCCTTTCTTTTCTAAACCATTAACTTTGGTCAAAATAAAATCAAGGTCACCAGTATTTTCTTCAGAAAGCATGACTACCACAAACTGTATCATTGGAAATAATACAAGGGCTGCCTGTAACTGAAATATCTGGTGGTAGTAATGAAAAAAAAATCCTAATTAGAATAATCATAACACTGCTAGAGAGCCAATTAAAATCATTCCAAAAGTTTTTACAAAGTTGTCCACTATTCACTGATAGGTTTCATTAAGCTTATTTTTGTTCTACTATTACAGCCTCTCTCTAACCTGCAGCCTTTTTTTGTTTAAGTGAAAGCATGAACACCATAAGGTTGGTTCAGCAGGGTAGACAGAAGACAAACAGGTCTACTTGGCAATTTAATTTGAATTACCTTGCAACCCCATTACATCAGTGAGGAAGGCAGATGCCTCTGGAAATAGCAATGTTAAGAAAAAAGTAAAGCAATGTGGAAGAAACTAATTTAAACCAGGGCTTGAGTGAGGAGAATGACTCAGAAACAGATAAAGTTCAAACAGTTAAAAACCTCAATGGGCCAGACAAACCAGAGACACCAGAACACCTCAGATACAGAGCTGTCCACCACTTGATTCAGGAAAGACAGTTTATTTTTAAGCCCTGCTTTGGCTTAGAACTCACAGCTACAGCTCTACCAAAACTCAGTGGTTAAGAGTTTGTATATTAATTCATGAAATTTGTTCCTATTTCTGTCTTTTGAGACAGAGTAATTAATACACATCAGTGAACACTCTACTTCAGTGTCTCCTTTATTACTGGGTCTCACACAATGACCCACATTGCACCTACTTCAAATGAAGCAGTTGTTGTGGATTTATACAATGTGCCACAAAGGCTTCAAATACCACACCCTAACCCAACAATTCAGTTGCCTAGTGAAGCACAATATTAACACTGTGAGGAATAAGTTACCCAGTCTAATCTCCCAAAATATTTTTGTCTTAGTTGGATTAAGCTCTTCAGCACCAGGCAGTGCCTGGCAGTAAGGGAATCATGTCTCTCAAAACCTGCCAGAAACAACTGAACCTGGAAACTGCTGTTAACTGGTGTTACTAAGTACTTTCTACTGTCTTTAAAGCACAATTTTTTTTCAAAACCCTAGCAGGCATGTGCCACAGAATTATTGTAAGAGTTCTAGAGGGCAGAGAAAGGGGTCCAAAGGTTTTTGGTTTGCAATTTTCTATAAACAGCAACAAACCCCTTGTTCTTTTGCAAAATAATTTACCTTCAAAGTATTGAATGGCAGTTCCTCCAGGAGAGCTGGGAGGGGGAATTCCACGTTCAGGACTAACCTGAAAAATCACACAAAAGTCATATTTAAAAAAATACTTACAAGACATTGAAAAATCTTTCAGGGAGTGGTTTGTACACTTTGTAACAAAACACAGCTTTAAGCAAAACTAACAGGAAGTACATATTGCTGGGCTTAACAGCTCCATTTCAGCCAAAAATAGAAGCTAAAAAAATGCTAGTTCTGTCCTTTTGACTGAAGGAAGAGATGAGAATGATGACTCTTGTACTGGATGAAACTGTGTTAATAACAATCTGTGGTTTCCAAACCAGCATCTGAATCCATTCTCCCCCCAAGACAAAGAACATTCACAGCTCCTGGAGAAACCAATGAGAGCTCCTATACCCTCAGCACTTCTGAAAACATCAGTCATTAAATACCAGCTTCCCAAACGTACAGATATACATTACAATGTTTTTAATGAGAATGACACAAGGAATAGGATTTGCCAATAGCTCCATGTGAAGACTTACTAGTACAGTTGTCAGTTTAACTGTCACTGATAGTTCTGTAACTCAGAAACTACGAAGTTATTGTGAAATTCAGTTGTGGAACCAAAATAAAGATCTTTGTATCTCATCCATGTGTTATGACACTCTCTGCAAATCCAGGCTTTATGCTGTTTCAACTCCACTGAGGTCAAGAAATAATCTCAGCAGTGACTCCAGCACAGAGAAAGTCATACAAACCTGTGAGATGCTGGAGACACTGCTAGTCTTTCTCTTTAGTGTTCCCTCCTGGCAAACAGTGAGGAGAGAACTGGGAAGAATTGATCTGAAGTCATTGAAGGATCGTCGGCGGATTCCTTCAAGCTCTTCTGGAACTCTCAGGGAATGTGGGGGAATCTTAGGGAAAAGCTTGGAGAGGAGAGCCTCCTCTGAATTGCTGTAGCGACCAAAGGCTCGAGAAATTCCTATCAGACAGGGCACTGCATACTTGCATAAATATTCTGAAAAAGAAAAATACATGGAACAGGACATTAGCAGTAACTTAGAACTTCCTCTTCATGTTTTGCTACCACGGCACTAAACTGTTTCAGCTTAATGTGCTTCACAAAGATTGATTTGTGCAAGTCAAAGAAAAACCATTAACATATCACAAACTAATCCACTTCTGCTTCTGTATTTACCAGTCAGCAACAAACAGAATAGATATGAGCTCAGGGAAGTCAAGAGAAAATGCTGCTCACTTTTCAGGAGTGATCCTGATAACCAGCAAGAGAAGTTCAGAGGACAGGAGTTACAAAGATCGTAACAATTTTATTAGTACCTTTATCATGCATTTGTGGTGTCTGGCACATTCCCAACAGAAACTGCATTACTTGCAGGATTGCATCCAAGATCTAAAATCATCAAGACAGACATACAACAGTATCTTTAGGTAAAGTGATTTCATTATTTTATAGTAGATCACTGCTAACAACTGAAACTTGCATACATTAATGTAAAAGTGTGACTAAAAGAGTACATTGCCCTCAGCTCACAGAGCTGCTTTTGTGAAGTCTGCAGCGAGGTGTGTGTACCAGCACAGTCAAACTGCAGCAGTCCTAATCCAGTATCAAAGCTGGAATTCTAAAACTCTAGGCTCAGTGACTGACACCCAACAGTAACTGCAGACTTATGAATATCTCCCAGATATCTGACAATTAACACAAGCAAATTAATGCATCAGTACAAGTGCTAAAGCAATCAGCCCCTCTGCAGGACAGGAGGCAGCTGCTGCACTCCTCTCCAGACATGTGTCAGGATTGCAGGGCTGGAGAACTGGGTCACACAGCAGCACAGACTGAAACTCCACCTGTTCTCTGAGAGAGGCATCCCTGTAAGCCACGTCGGATAACAATGTCACCAAGCAGAAGCTGAAGTTTTCTGCCACTGGAAGCAAACCTGCAAAGTGACAGACAGAGCATCAGTTACTTTTTAGAGAGAACCAACACAGAAAGAGCAAATTATAACAAAGCAAGAAGACTTAAGTGACTCCCATGTCACACAGTTCTGAGATAGACTATAGAAAAATATAGTATTGAATACAAAATTTAGAAGCACTTTGATCATCACAATTTCTGACTGAAATGTGAAAAGAAAAATTTTAATAACTAAAAACTTTCCAGGCTTTTAATAATTGAAAAAAAGTTAAAATTATATAAAACTATATGACATTATTCTTACATTAATTTTAAGAGACATTGAGGAAGCAAGAAATGAAGTGGTTGAAAGAGCAACTAAGCATCAAAGCTAAAAATAGAGTGCACAAAACTCAGGTTCCATTCTCCTTCTCTAACTACTACACAATCCTCTCCAATTTATAATAAAATCTAATACTACTTGGAAAGTTCAATTTATCAAAAAGTTGTCAAGCAGGAAAATAGGGAGCTATTCTTCTAAAGAAAAACAGTATTAAAGTCTGTCAAGCCAGGAGCTAAGAACCCAGCAGGATCCCTCACCTCCCCCTATACCATGTCCTTATTAACCTTAAATATTTCTATTTCCTGGCTGGCATTCGGTAAGAAAATCCAAACATCACCTCTGCCTTTCCGTGCATTGCTTTCTTCTATCCACTGGACTTTGGGAAGACCCTTCAGAAGCCGGAGGAGGTAAGGAACCACATTATCCTTGTGCTAAAGAAGAAAATATTCTGTTTAAAAATGGAGAAGAAAAGCCGAACTGTAAACTTTCAAGATATTTCAGAGATATGAAAAGACTCCACTAACACACAGAGAGCTCGCTTCTACAGATTACTCCACAGGCTTCCTGAATATTGCAAAACTGATTTCAACACAGGCAAATGAAAAGCAATGCAATTCAGTACCTTAAATCCAAGCCTTTCATTCCAGGCAACAGTTCATTCTCTGTAAAAGCTGCAGAAAAATGTTCCAGAGCAGTACCTAACCACAAACAATTGACAGCAAGGTCCCAAAATAATTTTAAGGCACCTAGAGAGTGCCAGTCCCCCCCATGGCCTTATGCAAGTCACTTAACACCTCTGTGTAACACTTGAGCTCCCTCACCTGCAAATCAAAGGACAGCACTTTCCCTCCTCAAGAGGGTTGGATTAACTAACTGGTGGCTTTGTAAACATTGTAAAAACGCTACAAAATACAAATAACAGCTGCCTTATAAAAAACACAAAAAGAACAATGCCAATAATACCCAGGCAAGCTGTATCATAGCGCATGGATCCTAAAGAGAAGGCAATTCAGGCCTGAAGCAAACCCCAGCGGCATGGAAGATGTTAAAGTGAGGTCTAATGACTCTGGAGCCAGGACTCTGCACAGCCTTCCTCTGCCCTCCATAGAACAATACCATGCCCAGCGCTCAAGGGAAGAGAACCAGCTTGTCCTGACCAGGCTGGCAGACACAGAAGGGTTGGTCATGTACAATGCAGCCTGTGTGCCCTGTCTGCCTGTTTATCGTGGCTGGCAGGAAAGGGCCTGTTGCAAACCTGATTGTCAGGAGTGCACTGGAACATCCCTGTCATTCATGAGCATGTGGAGAAGAACAGGCAATGGCACACACGGTCTGAGGAAATCCTCCTGAACAGTCTTTCCTTTCTCTCCTTAAGCTATGATGAGCAAAAACCATGATAGCAGTTTGGCTGGGGCAGTGCCATGACTAATTTCTAGCACACTTATCAGTGCTGTCCTTGCTTCCATGAACTCTCCTGCCTGTATCCATCTCTCACCTCTGATATTTTCATTTATTTTTATTAAGAGTAAATACCAACTTTTCATTCATTCAACAACTAAACTTGAATTAATCTTTGAAGATAAATAGTTAGCCCAAGTGGCGAAAAATACCTGAAGGTCAGATTCAATTAGGAAGATTCCTAAAGCAATAACGGCATCCCTGCGACGTTCATCCAACTGGAAAATCCCATGGAAATCCACCGGACACATACAGAGCAGCTTTTGTACCTGAAAAACAGTGGAGGGAGAGAACAGTGGAACAAGACAAAGTGTCAAAACAAACTGAAGTTTCTTTGAAGTGGTCAGTGATCTCTCCACCTTCTGGAAGGCAGATGGGCATATTGCCCTCCTTTAGTCATCGATCTTAACAAGAGCATCCAAGGGCTTGGAAAGAATGATGAATGCAGAAACCAGAGAAAGACAGAAAAAGCTCAAGTAGATGTCAAACATTTCTACCATAACACGGGCTGATTTAAAGGTTTTCTTCAACACTTGATCGAAGTGTTGAAGTAGGACAAAGCCTTCCTTCCACTCCTTCACTGGGCATTTTAGATGTGCAATAAACGTGCAGCACGCATTTTTATCACATTCAGTCAAATCCTATAAACAAAAATCCAGGTGGATGGAGCTTTGGAAAACAGCTGCACTGATGCCTTCTTCATATACAGCACTGAACAGTTAACTGTTAGCAAGCTGAGTACGATTTTTCTTCAAATCCTTCAGATTAAGTTTTCAGAACTGTTATTTTCTCACTATTTACCTAATACTTAACTCCATACTCAGCACACACACATCTAAAGAATACATCAACTCTCCCAAATGCAGCAAGCATACCATCTTTTCAAAAATTTCCTTCATGTTAATAAACACTATCTAAATAGGACGGCCATAATAAATAACTATGCTTGACTCACTTATTCTTCAATGTCAAGTCACTTCCTATTTTAGATAACTCTTTAAACAACCCACCTTCAAATTTCTAAACCAAGAAACAATTTCCCTAGAGGATTAAAAAGAATCTACTAGATGCTCAGTGGAATTTAGGATTCTGGTCCTTCAACTGCCCGATCTTATAAGGACAAGACTTGTAACACAACAACACAAACAATCCCCTTGCTCAACATAAAATGCACCAGAGGACACATGAACTTTGGCAAATGGCTGGTGCTGCGTGTGTTCCACGTCAGGCTATATTTGCAATTACATGAGTAATTTCAGCGAGATATGAACTGCTAATATAATTTAACTCCTACTGTAGTTTGTCAAACAAATAAGCACCTGGATATTAATGAACCAACAGCAAGGCTTAAGGAAATTATTCACTGTTGGCTGTCACACCAATGGCACACTTCCAGAACAAGAAGTAAGAAAAGGCGACGCCAACAGCTGGCCAGGAACAAGCACTAGAGTCTTTAACAGCACAGAGCTGTGATTTTCAGCTATTTAGTCATGATTTTTGTATGAGGCAATTCGGCTCTTCTGTCACTCCTTGCTAGGGAAGCCAATTCCCCAAACACCAGCGCGTGCCTCGCAGAGCTGCACAAACCCCTGCCCACACAGAGACATCCCCCCTCCAACACCCCTGACAGCCCCACACAGAGACACCCCCGTGACAGCCCCACAGAGAGACAACCCCCCCAACACCCGTGACAGCCCCACACAGAGACACCCCCGTGACAGCCCCACAGAGAGACAACCCCCCCAACACCCGTGACAGCCCCACA
>JAWWEU010000037.1:5577425-5615323 GCA_035583155.1 Acropternis orthonyx | reverse complement strand
GCCCCCCCGCGGCCCGCCCCCCGCGCGCCCCCCCCCCCCCCCCCCGGTGCCGCAGTGGTCCCGCCCAGCACCGCCTGTGCCCCCGCGGCGCTGCGGAGCGCTCACCCCGCCCCGCGGGGGGGGCCCGCGGTGGATCCGCCCGGCGCGCGGAGGCGGAAGGAGCGCGGCGGGCGCGGCCTGAGGCGCAGCTCGGCGGGCGCTCCGCGAGGGCTCGGTGAGGGTCACGGGCCATGTCGGCCGCCCCGAGGAGCTACAACCCGTTCGCGGAGGACGACGAGGAGGATGTGGCGGCGGGTGCCGGCGGGGCGGGTGCCGGCGGGGCGGGCGAGGCGGGCCGGCAGCGGTACCTGCAGCAGGAGGTGCTGCGCCGCTCCGCCGCCTCCGCCGACAGCACGGCCCGCTCCCTCTCGCTGCTCTACGAGTCCGAGCGCATCGGCGTGGCCGCTTCTGAGGTGGGTCGGGGCCCCCAGCACCCCGGGGCTCCCCCTGCCCTCAGCCCCCCGCGGCGCGGGTGGTGGTGCCCCTTTTCCCCCGAGAAGCCCCTCTGCACGGCTGGCCGGTATTCCCCTATCCCCGTGTTACTGCCGGCAGGTGTCCTGGGTGGTGGTGTGGGTTTTGAGGGGGGAAATCCCGGTTACACCCTGTCTGTCGGTGTAATATTGAGAAGGGAACTCTGCCGTGCTTTCAGCTGCTTTTAACAGTTCTTACCGGCTCTGACAAAACGGCGTCCAAGCCTGTTTGTGTCCGACTGGAAGCTTTTCGGCGGTTCTCTCGGCTTGGCGAAGAGCCTGCCCTGTCACTTGTTTTTGATGTGCTTGGCTTCCCCCCGATTAATCATTTCCTCCATTCCTCGGGCCCTGTTTCAGAGCGGAGTTTGTGCCCGGGGATGTCACTGTGTCACCTGCTAATGGGATGTTCCTCAGGTGTTATTGCCCAAATTAACCCCAGAGCATCCCCAAGCTGCACGAGGTGCTCCGAGGGTTCTTGGTGGCACTTCTGTGAACTTCCAGACTCGTGATTTGTTTGTCCAGAAAAGCACAAGTGAGGAATCAAGAATTTAGGCTTGACGCAGGGCCTGTGGTAGAACTTGAGTTCTGTGTGTTTGCTGCTTTCTTGAGGGGGGGCGGGGGAAAAGAACATTCAGCTAGAATTTCCCACAGTTTGCTGAGATTATGAACACAAGTTCTTTGTTTTGTGTAGTGGTAGCTGCAGGCAACTTTCCTGCCAGAATTAATCTTTGGATTACTTTGGAACAGTGTTTGTGCTGCTGAGTTAGAAAATAATGTACCTCTCTATATAAAAATTCCTGAATTGTGCGCTGTTAGTATTAACTAAAATATTCATGCAGTCTGAAGAAATTCTATTTATTTCCTTTGGTTATTCTGTTTCTAAATTATCAGGAGCATCCCACTAAGGTGAAAACAGAACCCCTTCTCAATGAAGGTGCTATTCACAGCTAGAAATCGTTTTGCTTGCTCATCTCCCTGCCATAAACCTTCGGATTCCCACCACATCACCCCTCTCGTGCTGTTCTTGTTCCATCAGCAAGGGATGCAAATGTCAACCCGACAAAAGGCCAGCACAGGCAACTCCTGGATGCTGTTTGTAGTAGGTATCAGGAATCTGGCATGGTACAGGGCTGAGGATTTTATAGCTGGTTAATGCCGTGGCTGAGGAGTAACTCCTGATTGAAATGCCCTGAAGGAAGAGGAGCGAGCGAAAAAGCCCTTTGCATTTAGGATTAATCTACACAGTTGAAGGAACTGTTGTTATTTTTCCCTAGAGTGTCTGTTAAACGTTTGATGGTTCAGTTTATCTTGGCTTTACGAGCTGCTCTTTCCCTGTCCATGCCTGTCAGGAGCTCGTCCGCCAGGGAGAGGCACTGAAGCGCACGGAGCAGATGGTGGATAAAATGGACCAGGACTTGAAGACGAGTCAAAGGCACATAAATAGCATTAAGAGTGTTTGGGGGGGCTTGGTAAACTACTTCAAAGCCAAACCTGCAGAGAGCAAGCCGGAGCAGAATGGAGCCCCTGACTATTATGCTAACAACAAGTAAGTAAAATAAAGGTTTGACTTGGGACTTGTCTCTCACAGCATCTCTGAAATGTCACCAGGAAACCAGAACTTAAAAGATCTGTTGATTCTGCCAAGTAAACCCCTGAGGTGGTTTCTAGCTCCCAGTTTCCTTTAATTCCTAGAAAAAGTGTTTTTTCTGAGTTACCCTGCTTACTTCAGTCTTAGCAGGAAATCTTGATTGATGTGCTACCAGTTAAAAGCTGTGTGTGTTTCTCTAGCTTCTATTACAGCTGTAAATAAAAATTAGTGCCTGTGAAATTACTGTGTCTTGCAGTACTTGTTTTTCTGTCACCTGAGAAACTTATGTAAAGCCTTACAGTGCTTCATGGTTTGATCTCCTCCCTCCCTTGCCCCTCCATCCTCCACTAGAGGAAGGGAGTATGTTGCCTCCGAGACAGAAGATGCAGTTTTGGTTTGTATAGCAGTATTTCCATTCACTATTCTGAGCACTGAAGTGATCGGTTCTGCTTTCACTGAACACAAATGCTGATAGTTAGTACTTTGTTATAAAGGAACATTTGAATCAGGTCTAACAATATTGTTCTTCTTGTGTAAATTTTGTATCTTTTCTTGTTTAACAGATTCAGAATAAAGCCTGTGGTCCATGGCAATGTTTTATTTTTATTCTCTTTCTTTACTAGGTTAAAGGAAGCAATGATGTCTAGTAAAGAGCAAGAGTCAAAATACCAGGAAAGCCATCCAAATCTAAGGAAGCTAGATAATTCAGGTTTGTTAACTTCATTTTACACTGAATGCCTGTCATCCACGTGGGGCAAACTTGCAGAGTGGTGAAGGCAGAGATCTTTCAGCCTGCCCAGCTGCTGACTTACATTGCTGTCCAGCATCTGGAGATTTCTGTCCCAGCCTTCATGGCTTTGATTCCTGGGGAATTGTTTCCCCTAAAACTCTTTACACCCATACTGAAGATGTAATTAGATTTGATTTTTACTGGGATATTTATTTTATTTAGCCCTTCCTACGGGGAATTTATTCTATAGCAAATAAAGGCTTTAGCAGCATCCAGTGCTTATCATCACATAGAAGAGACTGGAGCCAAAAATGCACACTGTGCAGGCAGCTGTGTTCCAGGGTGGCCAAAATGTCAATTTACACATTCAGAGGGTCTCCTCTTAACAATCATTTGTCACAGCTTTCAGATATGTTCTCCTTGTTATGTCAAACGTTGGACTCCAACCCTTCCTACCCAAGTCATCACTTGATTTGCCCCTGGGAGCGTATGGGGTTCAGCCTCACTCCCCCTTCCCACAGCGTGTTAACTTCTGTGGTGGCTCTTATGTGCCACGGAGCTGTTCCTTTTTCCAGTGAGGTTCGGTTATTTGGGGCAGTAGGAGTGAGAGAGCAGCAGGATATCCACCGTTGCAGCAGTGCGAGTGAGCAAATAAACAAATGCTTTGGGGACGCGGATCTGCGCTCCGTGCAATGCCAAGGGCTGCCCAGTAGGGGGCGGAGCAGCTCCGGGTACCTCACCTGAGCGGCTCCCTGCGGGAACAGGGACTGTCCCACCCCTTTGTCCCACCTGCATGTCGGTCGGGAAGCCGGGGTTTCTTTTTCCCTCTCAACTACCTACTACAGTTTAAAAATGCAGCCGAAAATAAGAGTTGTAGCTTGACTGTTCATCTTGAGAGGTGCCCTACAGGCAGTGGTGTTGGACTATTTCTGATACTCTGGTTATGGGATTATATGACAGCTGTGCTCAGGCTGATTTTTAATAGCCTTTCTAAAACTTTAAGCTGCTTCTCACTAGCGTTTTTTTATTGTATAACATTTTGTATTCTATACTCTTAACAGACAATGATTTCAGCAAAGCAGATTTAGTTTCTTCAGTGGAAAGGGATTCCTACCCAAAGAACCAACAGCTGCGAGCTTACCACCAGAAAATTGATACCAACTTAGGTGAGTGAGAAAACTGAAGCTGTTTGATGTAATACAAGTGCCAATTTTTGATTCCTAAGCCAGATAAAATTACTAAGTAATATATTGCCAGCAAACACTTTTTTGTTTAGTTAATATGTAAAATTTTATTATAAATTAAAAAAATCATTTGCTTGTGTTCTGCATTTCAAAACTATCTACATGGCAGAATCCAAAGTTTGATTGAAACATAAATTATTTGAATGGTAGAATGCTAAAGGATGTCTCTGGGTCAACTACTTGCAAATATTAGTAACAAATCTGAGTTAGAAATGCATTTGAAGTGCAGCCAGCTAGAAACAAACCAGCTAGGATTTCTGGAATAATATAAACTTGCTGTGGAGAGTGATACATCATTGGCATCAATTCTTCAACTCTTCTGCCACATGCTTGTGCTTTAGAAGTAGTTATGTTTCGAACTGTCCTAAAGCAACCTGGGGAAAAAAAACCCACAACAAAAGCATGAGTCCTCTTGGATCATATATTGACAATGAAAACCACTCTTACCAAACGTGAGCACACCAGCAAGTGCCTGTCATTAGAATGTGGAAATGGTGCTGCAGTATCCCGTAACGCTGGCACTCAGGATGTGAAAATGTTCCTTTGAATCATCCTGTCAGTTGACTGGAATATCACTGGGACAAGCAGGCTTATCCATCCAGTCTGACAAATCTTACAAAGCAGGTGCTAGTAATATCAACATGAAAATACTGCTGCAGATTGACATCCCCATTATACCAGTGTGGATCCTTCCTGCCTCTTTTTCTGAACCTTACCTCTTACATTGAAAGGTTCGTTCAACTTACTGAACTGACAGTTAAACTCAGGTATTAACTTGTACATCAGTTTGGACCCAAATAATTTAATACTCTGCACAGCTTTTGAAATAAACATGTTTTGCCAAAAATAGAAGAATTGAAAGGCACTAAATATTTACTTTGTGAATTTGCCGCGTTCCTTTCATTACTTCCCAAAGCCATTCAGCTGACTTTGCCTTCCTTTGTTCTGTAACATATAGACAAAGTGCCTCTTTGCTTACATGTGTCACTGCGTAGCTGACCTAGAAAGAAGAGATTGGGAAGAAATCAGAAAGGAATAGATCAAAGAAATAGTCAGGCACAAGAATTAGCGGAAGCACGTTTGTTCTGTTCACAACCTGTGGAAAACTTACTTGTTTCAGAAGCATTTATACCAATCAATCGTGCAATAAAATAGTCACCCTGTAGCCAAATTGGAAAAACTGGAAATAGGAGTTCTTCATTTATGATAAATAACTGCTTAAATCTTCAGTGTATTGATGATACCTCTGCATGCAGTTTAAGGAAAAACAATTGAGGTCATGAGCAGATTGTCTATGCTGAGCTGAGAAAAGATGTACCTGATTTTCTGTAAAAAACATTCGGAAAAAAAAAATAAAAATTACATTACAGGCTATGTTATTTGATAAAGATCTAATTTGGTGTTAAGCATTTGAAGTTCACTTAAAATGGTAATAAAAAGCAAGTGATCATTTCTGGTAGTGATGCAGTACAGGTATGGACATATTAGTGCTTCTGCTACTGCACAGGGACAGTTGTAACTGAGAGAGCAGTTGTAGCAAACATTTTCTAACCCGGGAGAAGGGGGAATTGTGACAGTGTCCATTTAAACAGTGTGTGTTATACCACCTTGGTCCCTTACGGTCCCTCTCTCCCTTGACAGATGAGATGTCTTCCGGGCTGAGCCGTCTGAAAAACCTCGCCCTTGGTCTGCAGACCGAAATTGAGGAGCAGGATGATATGCTGGATCGGCTCACGAGGAAAGTAGAGACACTGGACATCAATATTAAAAACACTGATAAGAGAGTCCGACAACTTTAGAGGAGTTTTAGATTTTTTTTTTTGTTGTTGTCCGGCGTCAGTTCATCCTGAATGTCTCATTTCAACCCCTCTCTTAAAAACTCTTCGATTTTATCTGTTTCTCTTTTTCTCTGTTATGTTACTGGTTTTGTTGTCCATAAAATTACATAGTCTTCAGCCAGCACAAGACAGTACATTTCTTCTTAGTGTACATGGGAATAGTGCCTGTGGCGTAAAGTCTCTCAGCACTGGTCAGGATGCCCTGCTCAGTTGTGTAACTGTGCTGTGTGCGTGGAGGAATTCGCACTCCACAAAGCTCCACTGTCCTTGGCCTGGGAGCTGTGGTGAGAAAAGGAACTGCATTTCTGCCTCTGTTTTGGGGAGGGGGCAGGGGGAACAGAGTGTGCTGCTCTGTTCAGAACACGTGTTGCTAATTCTGTTTACCTACAGCTGTGTTAAATTCTGAAAAAGTGCTGATTTCCAGCTGTAAAAATAATTTAAATTGACTGTTGTGGTATTTCTGGGGCTTAAGGAATGAACAGTTCTGTGGAAGTTGTAAAATATCAAGGGTGTCATGCAGTAATGATAACATCCTGTGCGTGTTCCCCTTCCTAGGTGACTTTTGACAAATGGTAAATCCATGAACTGTGTTTTTTATGTCTGGGGCACTAAATACTACTGCCTTTAACAGTCTTTTCAGTAAAGATCTCTAAGGATGTCATAGTCTGCAAGAAAAGTTGATTGACAGTGACCCAAAAAGTTTGGGTAACAAAATCAGGACTTACATGTATTTGTTTTTAAGATTCTTTTGCAGAAATTGTCACCATCTGCTATTTTTATTTTCTGCTCTTTCTCAGCTTATTCATTTAGGTGGTTATTTGAAAAAATAGCTTCCATTTTCAGAATGGAGAGTTGGTCTGGCGCTGCACAAACAGATCATAGAAGATGGCTTAACATTTATTTCAAATGTTAGTAGGGATGGAGCAGGTGCTGTGTTTTGCTGGGTAATGTGACTGTTAAGAAACTCCAGTATGGTTCACATACGTCTGCCTTGCCTTAGCAGGTATGAACAATTCCTGCAAAATGAAAAAAAGCTCAAAAATGCTTTTGAGTCTTCCAGATAGAAGCTGAGCCTTTCGCTTTGTTTTGTTCTTTAGCAAGTTATCACTGTAGAGCAAAATAATCACAATTTTGCTGCAGCCTGAAGACATTACAATGAGAATTTGCTGCCTGTTTTGAAAATTAATAAGTTATTCTGGTTTGGAGAGGCCCAGGGACCCGTTTCAGTGTTGGAACACTGGCTATTGCAAATGACAGTGTGTGGCTAGGAAGAGGTAGTTACTTTTTTTTTGAGCTAATGCCACATTATGTTATGAATTAAAGGAACACCTTGGTGTTTCGGGTTATCACGCTCATGTCCTTCATGGACAATGGCATTCACACCCTGCACTTCTCTTTCTCAGGGGGTTTGTTACCTTGAGCTCACTTGCTGCAAAGTGCACCCAGTTGTTAAGGCAATGAAAGAGAACTTGAGCCTTTTTCTTGTTTCACTGTTTCACCTGAAAGTTCACTTGTAGAAAAATAAATTACTGAAAAAGCTACACTTACTGGACGTTGTATTATGGAAAAAATACCACTCCTGGCATTAGTAGCAGGGTTGAGTTGTGAATTAGATTTAAGGTGAGCCTCAGTTTCATTTATTACTCATGTCATTGATTTCAGTCCCTAAATAAAAATCTGTTTTTCAGGGACATAAATTTTCAAGAGCTATTGAATACTTTTAATTGCTTTTTAATTTTCAGTATGTATAATGTATGCTCATTTAGAACCATTAACTACCTTATTAATACATCATCTTACTTCTTGGATGTATACCATGATTAATTCTCTTATTCTGTTAGAGTATTTATTAATTATATTATTTGATGTCTCAAGACAGTTGATACATTTATTTAGTAAATTATACAATTGCTAGTATTCAAAATGTTAAGTACCTCAGTGAAGGAAGATTGAAATTTTGATTATATCTGGTTTAGTTTATTTGACTTTCTCCTAATAAAAAGGGTGGAAAAGACATGTATTTTTCATATCCCGATGCTGGTAACAGAAACTCTTGTGTCTCAGAAAGGATACATAAATTCTCTGCAGAACAGAGAGTAAAAAAATTGCATAGTAATTAATAACACTCCTTTTAGGGTGAAATCAGCCTTTACCTGTAAGAAACTGTCACAGCTCGGTGTCTGCTGAAGTAAGACTCTGGTAACAAGGATGGGCACTGAGACTTTCTTAACTAAGTTATGACAAATGGAGGAAAAATGTTGCTGGAGGATCCAGTTGTGTTATGGGTGGTAAAAAATGTGGAGGTTGAGTCCAAGAAAAAAAATCTTTGATTCAAGAGTGAAGTGTGCTGCCTTTCTGACATAACCTACCCCATTTTTAATCTAAATTATTTCACAAAATGAACTCAAGTTTTTGTTCAGATGTTCAGTTGTGTTGGCCTTATGAAATGTTCACTGCATCCTGGATATCTTTGATGCCTTTAAATACCCAGGCAGGGAAAGGGAATGAAAAACAAATCGTTGTTTCTGCTTTGAGAACATCGTGATCCAAGCAGACTGGAAACCCAGGAGCTCAGCCATGTGGAAGTCCCAGAGGTCTAACTCCTCATCTTTCCTAGCAATCCCATCACTGCCTTTCTAATGTATGCCTGCCTTTGCTTAGGTTTTCCTGCTATTGTTTTCTTTTAATGGCCTTGTTTAAAGGATTATCTCCCACATTGGGGAAATAATTGCAGGGAGGGAAAGATTGTGCATGGGTATAAATGAATTTCTGCTACAAACTGAATTCCCTTCCTCTGCTGTCATATGGATGCTTTATGCTTTAAGTGGAACTGACGTGAGGAGACAACACTATTTTGTAAGAGTGGTGAATTTTTTTTTTTCTCTTGGAATAACTTTCCACCCGGCAGGAAAAGGAAATTTAAAGGAAAATAACCACATGATTTTTGCTTTTCCAGGAAATGCCACTTTACATGTGTAATGAAGGATTTACTTCAGTAGCTTTTCTTACTGTTCCTGAGATGGAGTTTTATTTCTTCTTAGATACTGCTAAAAAACCTAAACTATGTGAGGTCTAGGAATTTCAGAAGAGATTTAATTTGCACTCACTTGATAAAATAAATTATTTTTGCCTACATATTCATGTTGGCATGCAAACTGGTGTTCTTGCAGCAAAATAGTTCTGGTTATTTTTATTGGCTTGAGTAAAAGTTTAACAAGGCCAGAAGAAGATTCAAAAAAGTATTTTAAGTGTTCTTTATAAAAGGCAATTTTTTTGCTTCTCAAAAAGTGTACTGATCAGTTTGGAAGAGATTTTAAACACCAGGAACTAGCATAGCTTCGTAACGCAGACATAGGATCTAAAAGCAGCAAGGAAAACTAATGGGAATAACCAGTATCTGAGGACTAGATTTCTGGGTGTATTTGATTTTTAAATTTCCTGAGCATTGAATTAAATATTGTATAAAATGATGCGTAGCTGAATGTTAGTCTGTTCTCCAAGGATTTGTTGGTGTGCTGAGCTGGATTGGCCCATGGAAATCCTTGGGACACGATGGTGTCGGTGGTTCTTCTGAAGTATTTTGCTGCCTAGTGGTTTTTCTGCTATCATTATTAAGTGGTGAAATAGAAGATACTTTCTACCCATTCTGCCTTCTGAACAAACAGATTTTTGTAGGCATTTTTACAAGCATAACATCATATGGAGAATATGTGTTAATTTTTACTTTGAAATATGTAGGGCTTAATTTTCAAACCACAGGTTGTGATTATTTGTGTCTATACATTTATTAAATAGAACTTTAATTCTGTGACATGCAGGTATAACACTTTTTGTACAAGTCAAATTGCATTATCTTTTATTTAAATTCTAAACTGGACTGTAGTTCAGCCATTCAGGAGATTGAATGAAATAAGTGTTGGATGGGAAGATGGTCAATAAAAGGTGCTTATTGTTAACAAACAGTTTTTGTAGTTGTTTTAAAAAAAATTTTATTACAACTTCATTGATGCTTTTTCCCCATAATATCTGTGTTAAAATGCTGGACCTACTCTGTTAAGTTTGTGCAAATATGGAAGTAAGTTTGCAGCTGGTGGGTTTTATTTTCTGAGAATAAAAAGAGGGTATTACATTTCTATGTTATTCTTAGTAGATGCTCTTCAGATCCTGAAAGACGAATGCAATAACTGGGTGTATGTGTGAACAAGGCAGGTGAAATAGGCAAAAAACCAACAGGTTTGTAATATTTCCTGTGTGGTCCCAAATTTGGTGATGTAAGACAACTTGTGAATGTCCTGACCTTCAGTTAGGTTCTTATCTCTATATGAGAGAGGAACTGGGCTTCTGAATTGTTTTTTGGAGTAGTTTAATTTTGTTTGATATGGTAAAGCAGAGATTCAGAAGTGTTATTTATTACGAAAGCTCTGAAAAGGGAAAGTAGAGATTGACAGGTTTTTTTAAAAGTCAGATAACTTTGGTTTGCTGCGTTTATGCTGAGAGTTCTTCAAAAAATGGGAATTGAAAGCTCTTCCATCTTTGCACTTGATTGTTGCATATAGAAACCTCCAAATAATGCAAAGAGCACAGTGGGAGATGGTAGAGAATGGAGCAGTGTAGCTGATTCTGGATCTCTGCTAGGAATATTAATTGCTTCCTTGCTCTGCTTGCATGGAGAATCAGTTTCTGAGTATTTCACACACAGCTGTTTGTTTATGGCTGGTCAGGCATCTCAACCCTTTTGTGTTTCGTCAAGGACTTCCTTGCTTACAGTGCAGTCCTTGCCTTTGTGGGGCAAATGAGTGAGGGAAGGGGAGGTAAAGGATTCTCATCTGAGTACAGAAAACCAGGCAGAGGACGTGCTGTTGGAACGAAGGAGCCCACATTTCTGCCTGTTCCTCTCCCTGCTTCTAAAAAGAGTTTTGGCCTTAGGAGGGAGTTCTATAATTCTCATTTTGTTTTGGTAGGTTGGTTGGTTTACTTCCAAATAAATTCATTAGATATTCCTGAGAAGGGAAAATATGAAGAACAGCTCCACTGGGGCCAGAACTGAGGGCTTGGGAAGGCTCAGTTGAAAGCAAGCAGGGAGGTGCACCTGGAATAAACAGGCTGCCAAATTGGGAAGGTCCCTGAATGCCAGGCAGAGTTTTCTAAATACAGTGACTGTGGAGCCCTGCCTGCTCTATACAGTCTAGATGGACTGTGACTGCTGTTGGTCAGGCAGGACCTTCTAGAAAATGGGCTTCCAGCTCTAGCTGTGGATATTTTGTGGAAAACAATGGGCTTCCTTGGCATCTTCATTCTGGATGACCCTCCCTTCTCCTCCACATGAAGTGTAAAGCTGCTCTTTCTGCTAATGGACCGCAGTCCTGTGCCAGCAGTGAGCTCTGCCCCCAGGTCACTGCGCCCAAGAGCTGCTGAATTTCTACCAGTTGGAAGAAGAAACCTTTGCCCAGCCTAGTGTGTCTCAGCCTTGCAGGGGCAGCAAGGGCAGCAGGGGTATGAGTGTGCCACCAAAGCCACGCCATGGGCATTAACCCTGCAGTGTAGGAAGGAAACGATACAGCTTTCTGATTTGTTTGTCAGCTGCAGACAGCCCTAGAGTGAGAGCCACTGCCCAAAGGAGTTTATAATTTCAAATCAACTAGGTAAGGGCAGTTGGGAAGACTTACACAGTTTAGTTATCTTCCTTTGGTTTTATTCCAGAGATTTGCTTCAGCACATTCTCATCAGTGTTAATTTCCCCAGTTCTAGTTGAGTTCCAGTTATGCAGGTACCAATGTCTGACCTGTTTGCCCTACGATTTGAGCCCCAGATTCCTCTGAGAATTTCTGTGCGTTGTCTGTTCATGTGTAATGTTTGTGGACTAGATGGTGTTGTCTGGATGCCTTTGAAGGAAAATTCCTGCAGGAATTACCTTGTGTGAAGCAACTGCAAAGGGTGGTGGTACAGTCTGCTCTTGGCTTCCAGTAAGATCCACAGTAATGTACTAGGACAGGTCTTGATAGTCTTAACTTTATTGCCCTATTTTTCACCATTGCCTTGTGCCTGCATTGGTCAATCTGTTTACATCTCTGCCCACTGAGCCTCTTGGAGGGTGATGACAGGATGTTCCTTCCCTCTTTGAAGTCTCGGCACAGAGGCAGCCAAGAAATCCAGCAGTTCAATATAAATAGGTTACAAAATTGTCATGTAATAAAGCAAAGGTTAAAACCTGATTGCATCCACCTGCCCACAGAGAAAGCTTTGCAAGGGAAGTACAATGTCATCAGCCTGTATTTTTCCTTCTGGTATAATGCATGCAGGATGACCCAGGACTTTTTACTTGTAATTTGACTTTTGTGGAAAGCCAAGAACTCTTAGAAGGCAGGATTTTGCTGGAGACTGAGAATATTCCAGATTCAAAATTCTGCAGCCTTCTGTCCTGAAAATATTTAGGCTGCAAACAGCACTGCAGAGGAGACCTGTGAGTCATTTTATCTGCTTCATGGTGCATTGTTGTGTTGTAAGCTGTTGACATTTCTGGCATTTATTTTTGTTCCCAAAGCTGCAGTAATACAGCATGGAGAGGAACCAGCAGTGTTTGTGGGTGCCTTTGGGATCCTCTCTGTGTGGGTTCAGAATGCAAGGCAGGCAAGGTCAGTGACCATGCAGAGCCTGTTTTGCTATGGCCAGTCTGTCACTGCCACCTCCCACCTCCCCTCCATGTGCTCCCCCTGCAGGTGTGACTGAGACAGGTAGAAAGTAATCAGCACATACTGTATTGTGATATGAGAGGAGGATGTTCTTTCCTAAATGACAGAGCTGTAATAATTCAGTGGTGGGTTAATTTTTGGTAGTATGTATTTAGCAAGATCTAATGACCTAAAACTGAACTGCAACATTAAGCAAAGTGCAGGTGAGAAAACAAGCTTGTGAGGGGCATCTTACTAAGGCACCAAATTTATTAAGCCACAGAACAAGGCTAGCGAGCCACAAACTGGCATCTGTGGCACAGCAAAAGGAGCCTAATTCTCGAGACATAAAAATGGCCTTCTGGATAAGAGGTGCTTTAGCAGGTCTGATTTGTCCCTCTCCTCATTAGGTGGAAGAGTTTTCCAAGTTGAGCAAAACTGTCACAGGGAATCTTTGTGCTGAATTACAGCAGAAATTACTAAAGATCCCTCTGGTTCTGTGTGCACACCTCCTCTTAATGCTCACTTGTATCAATCAGAGGAATATCCTCCCATACCAATGCTGTTTCCAGAAGTCCATATAATGGTTTAGTCCTGCTAGTCTCTGTGACCTTTCATCACCAACTTTTCAAAGTTTTTAATTTCCTTAGCCATATCCCTCAGCAATTTCCCATGCTATCCAAGCAACACATTCATTATTGAAACTTGTGTGATTTAATAATTTCCTGGCACAACAATTCCCAAACATGTGGGAGGAAAAATGCAGAAGGATTTTTCCATTTCCAGGTGTTTATTTTACTCCCTGAATCCTTGCTCTTGATCCTTTTCTGTGGCTTTTTGTTGAACTGCATTTCAGCTGCTTATCTAAGACCTTCATCCTTGCAGCTGAAGCATGGCAGCTCTTCCTTAGGAATCTGATGTACCTGCCTGCTTTAGCATTTCTAGCTTTGCATTTCTGGAGCTGTTTTCTTTTCCACAATCTCCATAAGCTAAGCAAACACTTTTTTCAGTTGCCTGTTTTACTAATCAGTGTTTGAAACGCATTATTGAGGCCTTACTCCCCACTCAAGCCAACATGCTGGGTTTACAGTGGCAGCCTGCCAGGAGCCTAAGAGTTTCACCTGTGTCCAAGCAAGGTAAGACCAAGAGCACAACCAAAGGAGCTCTTCTGTGGGATACAGCAGGACACTCCTGGTTCCCAGATATCACTAGACACCAGCAGCTACTGGCAATGACAGAGCAATGGGGGCTGGGTGCATTAGAAGGCAAGAACCTGGAGCCTTAATTGCAGAATAAATATACTTACTTACGAAATAGGTGCGTATTTATGCTGAGCATCACATTAAAACCATTAAGCTTCCTTCTATCTTTCTACTTGGGCACATGTAGATGCATTGCTGAGTCAGCCTGTTAATGACCTCAGCAGAACTCCAGGGAATGTCTCTGCTTCCCCAGGTGTCTCATGTGTCAGGGTTGTGAAGTCGATTCCTGCAAGAACAATTTTCATTTGGTGTTTGAGAGAATCATTAGTTCCAGCTTACCCTTCCTTGCAGTAGTGATAAATAATGGCATTTGATAACATTTGAAGAGACATTTGTCAAGCCTCTACAACCTTGTTATGTACCTGCCCAAAAGTATGTAAAATGAACAGTCAAGAAAAGGAAGAGAACTTCTGATGAGTCCCGAATGCTCTGTTGTTCAGTTGCTCAGTCATCTGTGGGCCACATAGTATGACATAATGTAGATTTAGTTTAGCTCTCATCAACTGCTCTGCTGTTTTAGTACCTCTGTCTGTAGTACGGAGTGACTGGAAGATTGCCAAGTAAAGGGAAGTCTGTGTGTGAACAGCCGGGAGGGATAATACGTAAATCTGGTGGAAAGAGGCAATTAAAGGCAGAGTTGAGATATAATAAAAAATACACAGTATTGAGCCTCATCAGAAATAACAACATAAACAGCTGCTTACTGTACAGTGAAGTAAACTTTGCTGTAAATAACTGCATTTTAGAGAGGACAGATGGATTATGAAATCTGTGAGCAGACTTACAGAAAGCAGTTCAGTTTGGTCTTCAGGAATATGTCCATGTTGATGTCTGGCATGTCCTCCTGGCACAAGAGGACAAAAGGTGGCTTCTCCCTGCTGTTGTATTTACAGAATCCAGAGGGGAGCTGCAAAGTTGGATTACACACAAGCCAAACAGAGCTGAAAATATTTCTGCATGTCATACGTAACTATGAATGGAGATGACAGAGGAAGTGATATGTGAGATCAGCAGTGTAATAAATGCTACCTTGTTGCTTTGTAACCCAGCAGGTGAGGAGGTGACACACCAGTGAACACATCTGACTAACCAGAGGGACCATGCCTGTAGCTTACCAGGATCTTGGTGTATCACCAGCAAATCTAACTGCGTAATTTTTTGACATGAGTGGGTGGACTGGGAAGGGACAGACCATTCCAAAATGTTCATATTACAAGTGAGGATGGATCCCAGCTGTATTTTAATCCTGTGGCCTATATTTGACTATTTTTGTTCTGGAATAATTTATCAAAAATCTCAACAGTTTCCTGTATTCTACCATGTATTCAGCTAATTCAGTGGCTTTGTGAATGAGAATGATCAGACACAGCCCAGACACAGCAAATCAAGCTCCTGTTTGCAGACACAAACTTGGCAATATGCATTAACCGAACATAGTTCTTGCATCAGGCAACACATCATGTGCTGTCTCAGTCACATTCTGAGCTAGAAGAGAAATATGCAGATATTTAAGGATCTTTGTGAGGGCTCATGAAAGTGCTTATTTCTTAACACTAATTTTTTTCTTTCAGTTCTTTAGTTCTCCTCTTCCAGCATAATCAAAGTAACAAAAGAAGAGCTGCTTGTTATTAACGTGTTTTGATGTTCATGAAATGGATAGAAACACACAAAGATGACTCACTTCTGTTGTGCTGTAGCTAGAACCTTACTCCATCCAGAACTTTAAGCACTGGACTCTGGTTGAGTTGGAGCAAATCACTTCTAGAGAGCTAACACAGAAAATTCTGACACTGGGGCCAGAACTCATCCCTTTGGATGCAGTATGGCTTGGTGCAGAAAGAAGGAGTTAAGTAAAACCTACTGCATAATAACCTCCATATATTCTTTTTGAAAGTAGTACCATATTAGATCACATTTTTCCATGATGGGCAAAAATTTGCAGATTCCAAAATCTGCAAAGCAACATGACCAAAAAATGCTAAATAAATGGTTTAACTAGCACTTCGTATGCTTCCCCTTTTATTTTTGTGTTTGTTAAAGATACTCTACATATCTGGAACAGCACAGTTTTGCTGAAAAATTTATGTAATCTTTTTATGTTTCGGGGCACCCCTCAGGCCTTTAGAAAAGTAGAAAGTACCAAATACACTTTAAATTTGGGAAGATCTTTCTAAAAAGATTAACTATACTCTAGAAAGATAGGGTTGTAAATTCCCTCTGGTGCTTGTTAAGGCTTCTGCACAGGAGATTTTCTCCCTTTATTCAACACCCCTCACCCAAGTGGCATCAGTTACACTGAAAGCTCTGGCATAAATGGGCACAGCTGTCTTCATCTTGTGTTGCCTAAACTCATTCTAGTGACAGGGTAGCAAAGTGTTTATTTATTGCTTCTGCCAGCACTGCTAGGAATTTTTTAAAGGTAATTTAGTCACTTCATTGTGAGGACTTTGAGCATGTAAGCCTGTGCTTGCCTACATTTTGTTCTAGCTCAGCCATCTTGCTTGTTGTCAAAAATCTAACCAGTAGCAAATGTGTGATTGTTGAACCCCTCTGGGAAGTCTTGAAAATTCTAGTTCAGACTAAAGTTCCAGAAGAGCCAGTCTGTTACATTCAGGTTAGGTATGTCATTAAGTACCAAGAAATGCAGAGAACATATATTAAAACCTGTTCCACAAGCAATCCAAGACAGAGAAGCCAAGAGTGAATATAAGAAAATTAGGGTGACTTCTATCTTCAGCTTCCTGAAATTCTACAAGCTGTTAATAAAAAAAAAAAAAAGAAAACCCAACCAGGGCCTTAGTGTTACATAAAATAGCATTATATGGTCTAACACAAACCTGGTTTTGAAGGAGAGGACATAGTTCAGGAATATAATGGTGTTTTCAGGACAGGATTTCTGAACCTATCTTCAAAGTTAATGCAGACAAGGGTACAGATTCATACAAAAGCAGGAATTTGGGCAATAAAAAAGGGAGCAAAAATATTTCACGAACAATAAAACTAATTTAAGAAGGTGCAAATGTTGGTCAAATATTTTTATTACTCATAATTTGCACTGACTGCTTCATAGATTTGCCACTAAGGGCTGAACTCCCACTTCAGCCATTCCTTATAAATAAAAGTCTTTCCATGCTCTGCCTGCCTATTTTCATGACACTTGCTGGAATCCAGCATCTTTGAGCTTATTTCTTTCCCTCACATATGGCTGAATTTGGCCAATGGTCTCAAAACTTGCTGTGGTAGGGAAAAGGAAACAAGGCAAATAAGCACACTCATAAAGATTTGCTTCCTTCTGGAGAGGGGGGGAATTCATAGCTTTTGAATGTAGAGAGTGCTTCTTTCCAGGATTAAGACAAGGAGAAATATATTGTAAAGGCCTTATAGAAAACAAAAAATCTGTTTACCCTCTGCATGGTTTACCACTATACTTGAACACGTAGTGGGGTTTCTGCTTTTCTTGGCTTCATCCTCTTTCCTGGATAATGTAATACTGTTAAGAAAATGAACACCGAGGTTTTCCCTGTCAAGGGTCTATTTCAAAGGAAATAGCTTAAAGACCTTAAAAGTCAATATATTCAGCATTTCCCAAATCACTCTATTAATCTGCAACTGGCCAACACTGGCTCTTTCAGCCTTGCTCTAGGACAGAGGTGACAACCAGCAGACCCCTTCAGGTCCTTTCCAGCCCTTTATCATGTCCTATATATGCACACTGAGTAGTTATGCCCCTAAATGGTATTTCACCACTGAGCTCATTTAGGTTGAGATTTAACTTGGTCTGTTTAGAAGCATAGCTTGGTTTCTGTCATTCCAGATCTGGTGAAATTAATGAGAGATGCACCCTGGATTTCTATCAGCCATTGGTCATATTTTCAAAGAACACCGTCACCCTCTATCTGCTTGATGAATGAGCTGCCCGAGAAACACCCTGGAGGAATTCAGCTTCTAAAAAAGGTTGAGGTAGCACACAACCCTGACCCATCTGTCAGGAGTTTGAAGACAGACGTTGACTCCCATGCCCTTTATCCGGCTTCCCGTCACTCACCAGTAGACCTCTGTTTTCACAAGGCTGGGCTGGAGGAGTTGCAATTTCAGCTGAGAAACTGCCATGCAAGGAATTCAGCACCTGTGCTGCAAAGCCTGAAGAATGCCAGTGTCCAGGGAGGGAGCAAATGACTGTAGGGATGCACAGAGAGTGTAAATGTCGGTGCAATGCTCATGGAAATGGCACCTTCAAATGGAAATGCTCCTGGGAGGTAAGACAGGCATATTGTTTGCAAGTTACAAGTAAATTATGGATCATCATGGCATTCTCAGTGGGGAACCTAAAGACTTCCAGCCTGCACTGCTAGTTCCTTTAGACACTTCTGTTCATTCTGACATTAAATGCCATCAGAATCTGCTGATGGAGATGATGGAGATGATAATCTCCAGCAGAGCTTTCATGTACAGGGAATTACAGGGTGGGGCTTCACACACCGAACTAAATTCATAAAGTGACCTTTATCAAGAACATGTCAAGAATTAAATTCACCACAACAGGGGACTTCCTTTAAATGCTAAACATGTATAATGCCATTCTCCTTTCAAAGAATGAACTAGAGGTAATTTAAATATTACACAATTACGTATTAACAACTCTGCAACATAATCTTTACATTGCAAATAATTTCTTCAAAAACATTACAGTTTTTACCAGTCTGCTCTCAGGAGCTCATGCAATGACTTAAAAAAACTGCAGGAGAAACCCATCCAGCGCCTCAGAGTGCTTTATTATGACCCATAATTATGCATTCAGGAAGAACAGATGGAAAAGGAGAATTGAATTCCAGGCAAAAAGAGCATTATTTGAATGGAACTTTGCACTAAAATGGAGAATGACTGCAATACATGTACAAGGAGTCAGCTCTGGATGGGAGACGGTGAGAGGAGACAGTTCTTGACTCAGCAGTGAGGAGCCTGTTGGAAGGAAAGAGAAGAGACAGAGGGGAGGAACAGGGAGGGCTCCACCGTCTCCAGAGACAAGCTGGAAAGAAGTCCAAGGAGCGAGGGTGTGGTTTGAAAAACAAGGAGTACAGTTTCAAACTGGGTTCTGAGGCAAACAGGGCAGTCAGTGAGGGCCTTGAGATCCATGAAATACCAGTTTTCTCCATGAGACACTGAACCAGAACCTCAGGAGTTGTTGTGACACTGTCCTTGCTGCACTACATCTTTGTGTGATTGGTGATACAGCTCTCCTAAGGTTTGCGTTTACTTGTTAGGCAAAACACTGACACACTGCGGGTGCCAGGCAGAATTCACTTGGGAACAGATGTGGATCAGCATCCTGCCTTCAGTGCCCTTCCACACACAGCAGCTCTCCAGTAGCAAGCAGGAATCAGGCACAAGGACGACCAAGTCCAACCTGCACACACTCCCTGTCCCTTGGAGCTGCACGTGTTCCCACTTGGTCAGGTTTCTTGCAGTGGATGCTCTTCTTACAGGCCAGAAGACACGCTAGTGCCGTTTGACTTTTTTGTATCAAACCAGTAAAATGGCCAAAAATTTGCAAAATGAACACTTGTGTAGTTAAGCAGTGATTTGAACGGATGTTGTTGGGCAAGAACTTCCTTGGCTGATTCTGTGGGAAGAAGACTGAACATGCACAATACATACAATAGTTTTGCATGTAAATAACAGCCCCTTCCCACCCCACCCCCACCCCCAACAAAAATGTGGCTCTTCTCAGGGCTGTTTTCAAACACTGGAAAAAGAGCATCAGGCTGCCATCTATAAGATGAGCCAGAAAACCAAATATTTGGATGAGAGCAACCTCTGAAAAAAATAGAGGAACATTTACCAGGAGCTTTCCCATTTACTTTGTTAAAGGATTTCTAGGGATTACACTCTTCTCAGCTGCTGAGTGCCGTGGCTTTGCCTTGTCTAAAGGAGCAAGAGTAGCAGTCAGCTAACCAGAGGGGCATCAACACAGTGAACATTAGAGACCCTTCACATTTCCTTTTACATGACTACAGACTGCAGGAGAAATACCTTAAATAAGGCCAGTAGTGCCTTTCCATTGAGATATCCCAAACTAAATATAGAAAACAAGGTTAAAAGACTCAGTTAAAACATCCATGCACCCCAGCTGCCTGTACAGAGGGCAGTTCCTTTATCTGCAGAAGCTCAGCAGGCTGTAAAGTGGACAAAAGATGGCAAAATACTTTTCCCATTTTTTTTATTTGAGCCATAGTGCCCAACACTTTCAGCTTGCTCTTCAGAGCCTATCAGGCCAGCAAAGACTGTAACCCTCAGGATCAGCAAAGCCAGGTTTTATAAAGGACGGATATTTAAACACAGAGCAGTATAAAGAAGGTACAAATGAGAAAGACATCAGCAGACAGAAGTGTGGCAAAGCACTCTTACATAAAGTGAGATGCTTTTTTTACTATGGATATTATGGGATGTTGTAATTAGGATTTGGCCAGCTGGGATTGGGCATGAAGGATTATATTATTAAAACTGGAGTGAAGAAATATAACAGACCTTTAATTTTAATTACATTTTAAAAGAGCCTTGATTTCCTTAGCCAGTGATCTCTCTAGTTCATGTCAGCAGTTTAGTGCCAGACTACTAAGAGGGATTGCACACAGTACACAGTGACTCTTGCACATTTGTAATTCCTAATGATAAAAATGTGTCTCGGAGACAAATCCGTTGCCTCTTTTGTCACTATCCTTTTGTCATTTCTTTAAAACATAAATGGTGTAAAAATATATACATCCTATAACCACATACATTACTTAAAAGGTCTTACTTACTTTATTTGTGAAATAAATTATGAAAGTCTATGCCTTATTTTTCTTTAAGACATAGTTAGCTGTAAATTACAGAGCAAAAATAGGAGCTCTGGATATAAATAATTAGCTTCCATAAAGTGACTGTGAGGGAGGGCAGTTGACAGAAGAAAACACAGAACAAGATCACTATACCAACATGGGCTCTTGACAGATGACATCCCACTGACGGTCTGTCTCTGCAGCACTGCTGACTTGTCCTCATTTAGAAACTCATAACCCACCTTAATTAAACTGCTACTAACAAACCTGCAGGGCAGATGCTACTCAAACCCCTCCTGACCATGTAAAGAAAAGTTGTCTCCAGCTCCAGTTTTTGCTTTGTTCTTTCGAGAGACCAGAGCTTGGTGCCTAACCCCAGTCATGAGTCTTCTGGGGACAGCCACAGATCCCAGATTTCCTCAGGGATGGGGCTTTAGCAGTATCTCAGTCACAGCCACCTCTTCAATGAGCTATTCAGGGTTTCCTCAATCCAGATGGAGGCCTCCAGGGCTCCCAAACGTGGCAAAGGTGTCCCCATGGCTGCAGCCTGGGCTTGTGCGTGCCAGTAGAACTCAAGGTGTCTCAGCAGAGCAATACCTATGATTCTTTTGGAAACCTAACCCAATTTTGGCAATTCCCACCCACATGTATTAAAATTGAATTAGGTTAAGTGAAAACAATGAGGTTTTAAATTGTAATATATTTGAAATTGTTTTAATCTGCCTTCTGGTTTTGAGTCTTCAGGGGTCCCTTGTTCAGCTTTGCTTCACAATGCACAGCATGAAAAACTAATCTATAAAAAAATTAAATCAGAGATTCGCCTGTAATCTTGTGTTTCCCATAGCTGAGCTCTCTGGGAACATGTGAACAACACAATGCTCTGCATGAAAGTGATGGAGCTAGCAACACTGCAGCCATTTCTACCTCAAAGGATTACTGTAATTTAGGAGAAATATAATAGCTTTAACATTACCTTCACCACTCTCATCTGGTGCTAATGGGCTGACTAGGAGTGAGGGTGAAAGAAAAAGGTGTTGATAAAACTCTTGCATGTTGGACTCTTCACTTTTTGATTATTCAATAACTTCCAATTCACAATGCCAACTTTTCCTTGGGGAAAGGAACCCTATTTCTATTTAGAAGCCGCACAGGGCAAAACAGTGGGATGGTTCTCCAAACGTGGTCACAAAACATCTCACCTGCCTTCAGGCACAGCAGCAAAGCCCGCATGGCGCTGGGTAAGTCGGTGGGTGGTGGGCCAAGGGCAGCTGTACCCGGGGTCGGTGTGAGGGCGGCCCGAGGGCACTATCCCCGGTCGGTGTGAGGGGGGCCCGGGAGCAGTGCCCGGGGTCGGTGCGAGGCTACCCCAAAGGCAGTGCCGGGGATCGGTGTGAGGCTACCCCAAAGGCAGTGCCCGGGGTCGGTGCGAGGCTACCCCAAAGGCAGTGCCGGGGATCGGTGTGAGGCTACCCCAAAGGCAGTGCCCGGGGACGGTGTGAGGGCGGGTCGGGGCAGAGCCGGGGGGAGCCGGGGAGGGGTCCGGGTCACGTGAGTGCGTGTGGCAGCAGCGGAAGGATACCTGCACTCCGACACCCCTCCCCGCACCTCTCCGCGGGTGGTACCGGGGGCAGGACCCTCTCCTCCTTTCTCGGAGCGCCGGCCCCAGCCCGTCCCCCCCGTGGGAGCGCGGAGACGGCGGGGCCGCGGGAGGCGGGGGATGAGGGCGGGCGAGAGGCGGTGGCGATGGGCGGGGGAAGCGGCGCGGCGGGGAGGGACTATTTGAGGAGACCCTGTGCAGCTGGGGAGGTGCGGAGTGATCCCGGCCGCGAGTGAGCGGCCCCGCTCTGAGGCAGAGGAGGACGGCGGGCGCGCCATCCCAGCGAGGGCTCCGCGCCTGCGCCGCTCCCGCTGCCGTGAGGGGAGCCCCGGCGCCCGCACCGCCCGCCCCTGCCCCGCGCCCCTGCCCCGGGCAGCTCGCCCGCAGCCATGGCACAGATACTGCCCATTCGCTTCCAGGAGCATTTCCAGGTGAGCGCGGCAGGGCGGCGGCGCGGGGACGGGGCTCCCCGCTCTCTGCCTCATCCCGTCCCTCAAAGGAGGGGGGGGTGTCCGCGGCCTAGGCGGGCTGAGGGCGGGGAGAGGGGCCCAGGCCGCGGGGGGACCCTCTGGGTCCCCTCTTTCCCTGCCCCCGGAGCGCGGCCGCCGTCCCGCTGGGCGCCGCGGGACGGCGCACGGGGCTGAGCCCGCCCCCGGTGCGGACTCCGGGCTGCCTCGCCTGTCCGTCCGTCCGTCCATCGCTCCATCCATCCCCCCGGGCTGCCTCTCCGCGGCGTGCGGAGCGGCCGCGATTTGTGCAGAGTCACTCGCCGCCGGAGGGACCTCCCGCTCCGGGGAGGGGGAGGCGCCGGGGCCGCGCCGCTCGCCCCGGGCACCGCGGGCGCTCCCCCGCCTCCGCTCGGGTGGACGCCGCAGCCTTGCAGAGGGATCGCGGTTTTTCGCTTTCTACCATCACCCTCAGGATCGCGGAGGTTCCTGGGAACCTCTTCCTGTGCAGCCGCGAGCTGGGAGCAGATTGGTGCGATGAGGTGTAAGAAGCTGTTTGGACTTGGAAGCTGCATAGCTTGTGTCCCTCCTTCCAAACATGACAATATTAAAAAAAAAAATCCTCCCCCGAAATAACATGCTTCTCTTAATAGCCTGTGAAAACCATAATGCCAGCGTTGGAAAAGATCCATGACTAATGGATGCAGAACAGACAAACCGGTTTATCTGTTTCCCTGTGACCTGGTGGTAAGGGAGGGTTGTAAATGGAGTGAGAGAACAGCAGACTCTGAACATGTAGTTTGAGGCAGGAATTAAAGGAATTTGCTAAATGAATGAGAGAACAGGAAGTGGACTTGGCAAGTCATCCTTCTGTCGCTGTACCGCCCCTTTCTGTCAAATCAGGCATCCATTTCAAAATACAAACGGGGCATCATCCCCCAGTATGAACTTCTGCCTCTTCAGGCATTTCAGCTTGGGAAATGGTTATGGTCACTTTCAGCTCCCTTTGGGAAGGATTATTTTGCTTAACAGGAAGAATTGACCCTAGAAGGAGCTCTAGCCTGAAAAACAGTAATTAGAGCTAGTGAATTCCAGACGTATCTAACCTCTGTGTCCAGGAGAGCAGACACACCTGTGTCCTCTGAGTTTTTATGGGTTAGGAGAGTTGAACAGGGTGAAGAATTCTACTGTCACTGCACCCCCTCCCTGCCAGTGTCCACTATAGTGATTGTAACAATCTCAAATAGGTTCCTAAGAGCTGCAGTACAGCTGTCTAAGAAACTTGGGATCAAAGTGTTTTTGATGTCAGACTCTCCTTAGAGAGAAGTGTATAGTTCTTACAGTTTAAAACTAGCAAGCATAACCAATCATGTTGTTTGTGTTTGGTCTATACAGTAATGATGAGAGGACATCACACTTAATATGCAAGAGGTGTACTGTGCTGCTTTGCATGTTAAATGACTGTTTCTGTGATTCCTAGTGGTGTGTGTGTCTTGCAACACTGCCATTATCAGCATTGTGGTACCTCAGTTTTGGGTGGGGGGCTACCCACCTGCTTCTCAAGGGATTTGTACTGAAGTCATATTCTATTTTTTGCTACCACCTGCTTTAGCTCTTAAATAATATGATCTTATTTAAAGGGCTAAATCTGCGCTTGAGTGACTTTTCCTCAGCATGAAAGCTGTGAGCAGGAACAGGGAAAACCTTGGGATGCCCATTGTTGTTAATATGTAGGACCAAACTTTATCAGCACTCACTCCTTCCTGCTTCTCCCCTGGTCGAAGCTCTAAAGCAATACTCTGCTGAAGAGAAATTGAGATCAGTGGTAGCTGGTAGTAGGAATGCAGTCAGCCTCCTCAGTGCTGCTTCTGCAGTTGTCCCTACATGGTGGGATAAATAGGGAGGGGAAAATGAAAGGAATGTAGTGTTTGCTCTGGCTGGATATCTGCAGTACAGTTTTATCAGCTCTAACTTAATATTACGTATTGTAAACATCTAGAGTCATGAATTATTGATAAGTGCTGCTTATTATTGACTGGTAGGGAATTTGTGGAAACATTAGGCCTTCTCTCCTCTTTGTAATTCTACACTATCACCCATATTTAGCTTTACCAGCTTAATCTCCACCTTCCCCCCCTACTTCCAACCAATTGGCTTTCCAGTTAAATTATCATATTTAGAATTAGTGTAGCAGATCTATTATGCTGCTTTATGATAAATCCAAAAAAGTTACAATTCCTTGTAATTGTGCTGTGCTTCAGTGATCCTAATTTAAATCTTTCTGTACCTTAAGTCAATCTGTGTGCTGTTTGTACCTGTAGCCTTTTTAGTTAACTACTGTGACTTTAAGTGATTGAAATTAGTTATAGTACTAACTGATACTCTAAATTCAGCCTGTTGGTGATGAAACATTATTTCCTTCAAGTTCAGTGTCTTCTTGAGGTAGTTGTATGTACTTTACTAGAAGAACTGAACCATGCAGTGCTCTCCAAAGAAACTAAACATAAGTTGCAGTGCTAAATACTGAACTCTTCTCTCCCACTCTCTCTCACTGGAAGTGGATAAATGGTAGTGTGAAGTGAAACAGCAATCTTGGTCCACGTAGATTTGGAGGAGTACTAGGGATCAGCAGACTGTTTACATTCCTTGTGCAGCTCATTTTGCCTTGTGTTGATCATCCTTCTGACTGAACAGTAGCTTCAAGGCTGTGCAGGAGGAGTGACTGCCAGTCACAGAGCACATTAAATTTGGAGTTATTACAGCTTGTACAGTCCTGTGTGAGCTGAAGGATGGAGAATAGCAGCAGTGAAAAAAAAGATAACCAGGTCTTGATGGGGTAGAAGGAACTCAAGACTGTTTAGCTACATTTAATACAATTAGGTGGGAACTCTGTTGTTACGAGTCTTCACAAATTCAGTACTTGCATCTTGCTCCTTCTTCCCCCAGAGGATATTGAAGTTAAGTCCCATAGCAAGGGAAAGGAATAAGACAAGGACTTAATTTTTATCTATGTGGGTGCCCAGCTGCAGCAGTGCAGACTATGCCAAGCCCTGCTACAGTGAATTACTAGTGTATACTATTTGAGCTAATGTGATTTAATCAGGTTCTTAACTCCAGTGCTTCTGTTGGAGCAGTGAATTTTAAATTATTTACCACATTGAACTCTTGCAAGGGGATTGTAATTTACAATGGAAGTGCTGTAAAAGACCAGATACGCTGGGACATAGACTGGGAGCAATACTACTGGAATTCAGCATACAAAGTGTTCCTGATCTAAAATTAAAACTTTTCCTTTACTTAGTCATTAGTTTTCTCTTAAAAGCTTCTCTTTGTGCCTTTTTGAGCTTTTTTTTCCATTCTTACTAGCAAAAATCTCTTGCTTGTCTACAGAGAAGACTGTTGCTGATGCTTATGATCCAAGCTCTTGAGTACAGCCAACTACTGTGAAAAAACTTGTGTGCATGACAGGCTCTTGATACATAAGTGTTGTGCATCTTGGTGTAGCACTGAAATGCTAAAGTATGCTGGTTGTAAACATAAAGGATGTAGATTTACTTCGATCATTTTCAAGGCAAAATCAGTTTCTATTTGTGTAGTCTGACTTGTCTTATTAAGAATTACTGTCTGTTGTGCAATAGGCATGACTGAGCTGAATGGCTTTCATGAATTTGCTTTGGCTAGACATGTGGGCTTAAGCAGTCAGGATATTTGCAAGCTATAAGTGACTTTTTAAACTTGTACTCAAAATGTAGGGCTAAATACCCATAACTTGATTCAGCTGTTTAGTGTTGAAGAGACTGTATTTGCTCACTGGATTCAAAAGTGCCCTGCATGTGGTAGGGAGACTCATTGAATAGATTTTCCAATCCTCATCACAAACATACAGGAACAGATTTTTGTGTAGGGAGTAACTGGCACTTAAGATGAAAGCCTAATTGCAACTGTAGCCAAAACCTGTGAAGTGGTGGTCTTGCATGCTCTGGGTCTTCCATATTTCCTTGGTGTCCCTTATTTATCAAGGTGGGAACTGTTATCAGGAGATAAGGTGAGGGTGAGCAGTCGAGCAGGGATGCCCAACAATTATATGCACATCCTTACTGGGAATAATTATAACTTTATGTAGTCACATGAATGAAAGTTACGGGGAACTATTACTGCATATTTGGGTTGTATTATGTTTCAAAGGATACTTGCTTACAGAGCTTTTAGCAGGCAGATTTTATTTGGATATATAACTTCTCTGTCCAAGCCCTACTCTTTTCTAATGGACTTAAAAAACAATAGTTGATCACGTCTGACAAGCATTTCTGCTAGAGTTGTGTGGCATAAAGCTGAAATGAGATATTTACTGAGCTCCAGAGAGATATTAAATTCACAGAGTTCTTCTGACTTCAACATTTAACTGATCGTAGGTCCTGATTATTAGATTGTCAGTATTAGACAGTAAGTCAGGCTTAAGTATTCCAGTTAGAGAAATGGACTTAGTTTGAAGACTGGAGTTGGTCTGTACTGGCTCAGTCTGGAATTCTTGTGTAAAAAAACCCATTTTGACTCAATTTTGTAGGAAATGGTACAATACTGGTAAAGAAGAATGGAAAAATGCTAAGTATCAGATTGATAATTGTATTTCATCCTAAATATCCTTGTATTTTCACTCACGTTGAGAATCAAGTAATACATCTCTGGTTAATCTTTACCATGCCAGTAAGTTCTCAGTATCTATAAGACACCTAAAAATAAGTGTGGTGTCTAACCCAGCCTGCAGTAGTACTAGATATCTATGAAGCAAAATGCTTTGTTGTCTGGCTCATTCAGCCTGATAGTGAAGCTGGTTCTATGCTGTATGCGTAGGTAATGGGTGTTAGGGCATGAAAGGGCAGGAGATGCATTAGGCTGCTACTTGTAGAACAGAATGTTACCCTCTCCTCTACAGTGAGGCTCACTGTAACCTACATGGGAGTGCTTGGTGGGGGGCTTAACTGTATTATGCAAAAGTAAAGTGTGGGTGAAATAATGGAAAAGGTGGTAAATGGGAGTCATGGAAATCACAGTAAATGTCTCTGGAATCACTGTGTTATAATGAACCTTTCTCTCAGGAGAAAGCAACCTTAGTCTGGGAGACAGTACTGCTTGTAATAAAGCGTAATAAAGCATAATAAAGAATGAAAATTTAGTAGCAGTTGAGAGTCCTGATGTTCACTCCTTTATGCTAATAAACTGCAAAATCACTAGTTTATGTATACAAATTTTGGTAATGACCTGTAGCCCCTTCACCTGAGGGCTTTTAAGGTCCACAGGTAAGTGCTTGCTATCTACTGTAAAAAAGTTTTATTTATGCTTGAGGAAGAGGGGAAGGTGCTTTAGAACAACCGAGTCCAGATCGTCTTGGCAGGTGTGTCCCATCCAGGATAGAAGTGATGCCAGCTGATGTTGCTTTATTTGGTGGTAGAGGAATTCTGCTTGTGTCCTTGTGTGTGGTCAGTAAGGAATATGCCTCTTGCATTGCCTCACATATGATCACAGGAGGATATTTACCACACCCCTGATGGCACAAACAGTCTTCAGTGTTTTCAGACTGTGAAGTGTTGTCATCATTCAGTGAGGCTTCCAGCATTCCTGTGACCATCCTTTAGGAAGTACTGACATCTTCCTGCCTTTGAATGTTGTGATGGACTTACCTAGTAATACAGGGGGCAGTGATAGCCATACTGAATTTAGCATTGCGTTTTCAGAAAGCTTTGCTAGTTTTTATAGTAGTTAAACCAGGACATTTTAATACCAGAGCATGATGCAAAATCTTACTTATCTTAATTGAGGATACCCAAAATGTTATTCTTCAACATAGACCAAACTTTGGAGTGAATAACTGTGGGCTTAAAGCTGAACGTAAGTAGGAAATGCCTCAAGGCTCTCACTATGCAAAATGGGTTTCCAGGGGCTGTCTCTTGAAGAGTAGGTCCAACTGAAACACTAATTGAGAAGAGACCTTGAGAAAGCTGTGTTTCTACTTCAGTGCTCTGGAAATACATCTGGTTTTGAATTAATTAAATAAAGTTAGGAACTTGGCTGTGCTGCTGTTAAATCTTGACCACTGTTGTGATGCTTAATCAGTGTCTTAGAATGGACTGTGCTCTGTTGGCACGTGAACTCGGATTGTGCTCAGGTGTCTGCTACATGAAGATGTAATTTGTCACAATAAGTGGACGTTGTCTGATTTAGAGCTTATGAGCAAGAAAAGTAGAATTAAGAGCCCATCATTTATTCCTCAATTGTTAAAGGTCACAGAAGTTGATAGAATTACAACTTGCGTATCTATTGGGTACTAAAACAATGTGTGTTATGTGTGAAAGGTACAGGAGTTGTCTTGATATGGAAACTTCTTGCTGACACAGAAGTCTGTAAGAGCTGCATGCCCAGCAGATCTGTTCACAAAATTCCAGGTGCAAGCATGTTCTGACTGCATTGTGCCTAAACGTTGATTCTGTTTTGGAATGCATGGCACCTAGTGAAGTTTACTAGTGTGTACTGAAGTATTTACCTTTGAAGGGAGGTGTCAGCTGAACGGCTCTCAATTCTTCTGAGAGACACTTTCGGGAATGAGTAAACGTCTTTTTACACATGCGTACATTTAGCTTGTGTTGCATTACTGACACTTGAGTCTGTTGAGATTAGCAGTTACTGAGATGAATGGCTCTTCATTAGTCAGCTCAGCAGAAAAAAAGCAATTCCTGAGGCATTCTTGGGCACAGTCCTGACACACCACACTTTTAGGCATCTGTTACATACCCAATTTAAAATTTAAGTGAGTAGCTTTACAGAAGGCTGTAACAAGTTGTGATCAGCCAGTTCAAACACACGATAACAGTTTTTGTGACACCATCATGGGACTTCTTGCCCAAGGGGTTTAGACCATTGTACGAAGGTCCTGATGGTATGTATCAAAGGAGTCTAATGACTCAGTGATGCTGGTGGTAGATTCTATCCTGTCTTCTTGATGGCAGCAACTTCTCATTTGCAGTGCACTGAAAAGCAGTGTAGGTTAATCCCTTGAGATGCTTCAGTGAAGCTGATACAGTTCCTGTGCTTGAAAAGCATCGCTCTGGGGCATAAAGCAGGTGCTCAGGCTTGTCACCGTTACTGTTCTAACAAATGCAGGTTGCAGACATACCAAGGTGGGGTGTGCTGCATAGGTAAATCTGATTTACTGCACACCAGTGAAACAGTCATGCTTGTTCCCTGCCACCTCCTCCTGTTAGCCTGAAATTGAGAGTGAATGGAAAAGAAGTATAACACAAAAGGATGAAAATGAGAAATAACCATCTTCTAGGGCAGTCTATTCAGCAGCACAAAATGACTTCAAGTTCCATTAAGAGTAACTGCTTTGTTCCTGCTGTTGTGTGGTTGGGTTGAGCACAAGTTATGTTTTGAGACTTAGGCATAAGGCTGGAAGGGGCCTGCATTGCAGTCCCATCCTTTGTGTTGAGCCAAATGGTGTGACATCTTGGGCAAGGAGAGATGGAATGACTGGGTATTTGAACACACCTTTCACTGGTAAAAAATGGATTCTAAGAAGATGAACAAGCTGACTTGTAAAACCTAGGCCATTTGAGACTTGCTGTGTAGACTTCATTCCTTACTGTTGCTACGAGTGGATTGCATAAGGGTAATTGGTTATTTCTGTATGACCCGCTGATGCTGAACGTTGTATTTCTGCCAGTTAAGTTTGGAATATCACATTTACCAGCCTTGCTAAAACTGGAATAGTGATGCTACTGCTTGTATTCAGTCTGTCACATTACTAGAACCAGGTTAAGCTTAAATTAAACCTCCTTTTTTAGTTTGCATCAATAACACAACTTTGGAATGTCTTTAGGACCTGAATACTGACAATTATGTAGCTCTTTACCTATGGAACAAAGAGAATCAGAAGATAGATCATAGTTCAATAATTGCACTCTCGTCAGAGAAATTTGTCAGTCTTGCATTTCCTCCTAGAGAAGATTTTAGGCATAGAGGTTTGAGTTAGACCTTCAACATGGAAAAGATGATAGAGCACTCTTTTGTCTTTCTAGCTCCAAAATTTGGGCATTAACCCAGCAAACATTGGATTCAGCACCCTAACAATGGAATCTGACAAGTTCATCTGCATCAGAGAGAAGGTGGGAGAGCAGGCACAAGTAGTGATAATTGACATGAGCGATCCCACAACACCCATCAGACGTCCAATTTCTGCAGAAAGTGCCATCATGAATCCAGCCTCTAAAGTAATAGCGCTGAAAGGTGAGTAACCCTTTAGCACTACAGTATGAAAACTACTGTTTAGCTGCATTACTACTTACGAATGCTCTTCAGCTTTATGTAAGTTTTCTAAGAAGAATGTATATGAGGATAAGAATTCTTGCCTGAACTTGCATGCTGTATTTTTGGCAGTAGATCTTTCAGTAATCTTTGGATGATATGCCTCCAAGTGGGTGTGAGATGCTTGGACCTGGCACTGCAGCCTCCTATCCTCGCTGAGGACCAGGTCAGCATCTGGTATGCTTTCCCTTTAAACAGGTATTGTAAACATAATGGACACTTGTATACATGTAAAGCTGTTCTTATTTTCTGCACTGTTCTGGCCTTTTCTCATAGCTCTGCAGGGTTTACTAGATAGCAACAAAAATGTCATAAGGGTGGCTGGTAACTGTGAAAGTCTGAACGTACAAACATGTGAAGTTTGACAGTCATGAGGTTTTCAAGCTAAAAGACCTCTGCTTACCAGTACCTGTGGTGTTGTTACTGCCTTTAAGTAGCACTCTGAGCTCAAGCAATTTTTAATACGTCTCTGGTTCTTTTCTCAAATGACCAGCATCTGGTATTTAATCTGAATAACTATTACTGACTATGTACTTTTCTTCCTGCATCTTATCTAAACAGATGGTGAGTGAACTTTGTCCTGACATTTTGTGTTTGGTAGTTCAGAATGGTCTAATCTCATAAAAAGTGCGGAACTTTAAGGTAGCCATTTGACAGTTCACTTCATAGCCAGGTGGGGGAATCTTAATCCTCAACTGGTATTATGGTGGCAATGTTCTCCATTGGCTTGTTTGTAACATTTGGCTGCTTTGACTATTGACTGTACCGAGTGAAGGAGAAGAGTGTGCTCTTAATGTCTGTGTGTTTGTGTGTGTATATGATGGAAGTACAGTTGATAGACAAAATGAAGTTGCAGTATTTTTATGAGAGACCTCTGTTAGCATGTCCTGTGTGCTGTTCATTTCTGCCTAAGTGTGGTTTTTATTGTGAAAAATCATGGTGAAATTACCTAGGGGTCCAAGAAATAATTGTCCTCCGAACTGGCACAAAACCTGTAACTTCTTGTCTTTGATCTCAGGCTTATACTGACATCAGGTGAAAACTGAAGTGTGACTGACTGACCTCAGCTGAATCTGTGTTTCAGTTGAGATGGTTATACATCTTGCAATGGACTGCCTTACCTGGAATATGGGTAAAGGTAACAGGAAAAAAAGTTCAGATGGGTTATGAGTTCACTGTCCTTAATCTTGGACCCCTTTGAACTGTATTGGCAAGGAAAGTGCCTTCTCTACACTAGCAGAGCTTCGTCTACCTCTTAAAAGGAAACTGTATAATCTGAATTTGACATACTAATGAACAAAAATACTAAATGAATTACCATGAACTTCAAAGAATATAGCTTTATTCTTGCCAGTTAAGACTTGCTCAAAAGGAGTATTGTTCTGTCCATTCAGAGTGACTAAATCTGTCCTCTGAACAGATGTGGTTGAGTTAATTATGTCACATTGAGATACAAAGTTGTGTTGTCAAGTGTTGCAAACTTAATAATCTCTTCTATAAATAATCTGATGGTCAGAGCGTTGGATAGAAAAGAGGATTAATAGAGCTACTTAACTACTATGTTATCCATGATAACCTAAAGACATGGCTTAAGTCAGCCAGTCACTCCAGACTTTTTCCTGCTGATTGAGTGAGACTTCAGTAGTCAAAACGGTTGCATATTGTGTCTCAGTGTGCCATGATTGGGAGTTGCTCGTAATCCCAGTATTATTGAGCAATAAATGTACAAATCCACCCTCAGAAAAAGAAATGAAATGGTTCTGGTTGAAACTGAAATACAGTATGCACAATTTCATTTCTGGATTGCATGTGGCATTCTCTTGGTGTATCAAGGTTTATGCGTTGTCTTTGTGTGTGTGATTCTCTTGCTTTGCTCTGTACTTGAGAGTACTTGGCAGTTGGTGTAAGTGGAGAATGCAGCACTTGGGGGTGCCTCCATTCTTTGTGGAATGGAGAAACTTCATGATCCGGTGAACTGAAATGTAAATTCTTGTGCCAGCATTCGAAACCAAATCTGTTTACTTGACTAGACCTGTACAGTCTAAGTAGTCTCATCAGTTTGGTAGCTTCATTAGAAAAACTTATATAAGAGTCTGGCTTTTTGTCTTTGATCTTGGCCTAATAAAGTGTTCAAGTAGACATAAGACTCAAATGCACACATATCCTCACTGACTTTATTGCAGGTCCTGCTCTCTATGAGTCTAAATAACAGAGTTTTTTGTCGTGTAATTACAGTCTAGGGTTGTGAAGTTTAAATTTGTGTTGCCACACTTAGGGAATTGTATAGCTATGGCTCCTGCAGCTCCCAGCATCCAGAGCTAAACTGCCTAATGAAGCTTCTAAAGCCATTTCCAACTGTAACACAGCAGTCAAATTTAGTCTAGAAAATAGACAAGCATGAGCTTTTAGCTCCTTTCAGTAGCCTGTTGGTTTCTTTCATGATCTTAAAACTAGGAAGACTGTCCTTAAGAGCAGTTTCTGTTTGCACATGCGGGTGTTGCTGTTTAGATGGTGACCAGAGCCCTTCCACAACTACTTGTCTGCCTTCTTCATGTGAGGCTGCGTACTGTGGGAGTTCAAAATCCATCCCTTGATAGCACCAGGGCACTGCTGGACAAATTGTTGTCCAGTATATTAAGTATGATGTTTCCAGCTATCAGTTCACAGGCCTGGGTTTATTGCATGTGTATAATACAGTAATTGCATATGCAGAGCAAGGTGTTCATGAACAAGCTGCCCAAGAAGGGCTAGGAAGCTGTCCTAGGATCTAGCTGATCAGGTGGACAGTTTTTTCTCTATGCAGTTAAACCAGGCAGCAAAGTCTGCATGTGCTGACTGTAAGGTCTTGTGTTGTCTCTTGGCACTGCATTAAACTAATATGATCGATTCATGGTATAAATTATTCTAGAACGTTACAGAGCAGTTTGAGATACATATTAGCTTGGGGTTAGTATCTCCTGAAAACAATTTCTCAGCAGCCTTTATCAACAAACATCTCCCAGTTTGGCAGTCACAAGTGTTACTAACAGGAAACACTTCTGAAATGTGGATAGAAATAATGGCATTACAAGCCAATACTCTAGCAGTCTGAGTGGGTGTCTTGTGAACAGAAAACAATATTCCTGGAGCTGTCTCCTCTGTAGTGAAATAAAACATCACTTTGATTTCCTTTAAGGAATAGATTTCCTTATTCCTTATAGGTTGGTTCAATTAACACTTGCATTAAGCCTGCTCTTACTAGGGCAGGGCTTCTGGTAATTTAAAGAAATACTAAAACCAAGCCTAAACCTGCAGTATAGTTTCCTAAATCATGAAGCAGTAATCTTAACTGGAACTAAAGCTCCAAACCTTTCTGCAGTCTTTCTGAGCTTTCAACTGTCCTCTTCAGTAGACACTTGTACAGAGCCCATCCATCTAGTTCAGTGTGCAGTTCATCCAACAGAAGAATAAAATGAAAGCTGTGATGTTTGACTATCTCAAGGGCTGTTGTAAGTCTTGTGCTGTTGGACTCAGTCCAGGTCACCTACAGCAGCTACTAAATTGGCACAAACTAGATCCTTTCTTCCTAATGAATGACATCTGCTAGACATCTATAACTTGGCATACCTGTGCTGCCAACTAAACAAGAGTTTACACAAGCTCTGTAGCTTAGACTGTCTTTTAACTCTAGCTTATAGTTAATTAAAATGTCTGTGCTTGTCAGTTGTTGGAGTGTCTGTATAAGTGTCTGTAAGAAGGATTTGTTTTGTTTTCAGGATGATAGAGGTGTTGGGGGTGGGGAGGGGATTCTGTTCAAGAGTCAAGTATCAAAGGAAACTCAGAGGTGACAGGACACTAACCCTATCTGTAACATCACTGGAACAGTGGGTTAAATTGGGTGCTTATAAATACTTATAAATGCTTATAAAGACTACAGGATGGGCATTGTGGTGATTGATCTATGATGTTTTTTGGATTTTATCATACTAGCTGGGAAAACACTTCAGATCTTTAACATTGAGATGAAAAGTAAAATGAAAGCCCACACAATGGCAGAGGAAGTGATCTTCTGGAAATGGATATCTGTGAATACAGTTGCCTTGGTGACAGAGACAGCAGTCTACCACTGGAGCATGGAGGGAGAATCACAACCCCAGAAGATGTTTGACAGACATGCCAGTCTTGCAGGCTGCCAAATCATCAATTACAGAACAGATGAACACCAAAAATGGCTGCTGCTGATAGGAATTTCAGCACAGGTAAGTTCCCTGGAAACAGCGTGTTATGAAGACAACTGGGAGAGCCCTGGCCCCACTTCACCTAATAGCTGCTATACCTTAACTTTGGTTTCTGTAGATCAAAAACTCAAAAATATCTTTTGTATGGGAATAACCTGACTTTGAATGTGGTTGGAGGAGGGGATGAGAAGAATTTGCTGCTTTTTAATCTACTGTCCCTAAGGTTTTGCTACAAACATTTGAAATATTATCTCTAAAAGCCAACCTTTCTTTTTTCTAGCAAAATCGTGTGGTTGGTGCAATGCAGCTGTACTCAGTTGATAGAAAAGTTTCCCAACCTATAGAAGGCCATGCAGCAGCTTTTGCAGAATTCAAAATAGAAGGAAATGCCAAACCTTCTACCCTCTTCTGTTTTGCTGTAAGGAGTCCTGCAGGAGGCAAGGTAAAATCTGCAGCTGTGTTCTTGTTGTGCTGTAGCAGAACTCCATGCTAATAGAACTTCATGATCACATGTTCAGTGTGTGTTCTTATTGGGAACCATGTGAACAGCATATTTGGTCAGCATCAAAACACTTTCTTGCAATAGCATAGAAACTTCAAAAAGTTGAGTTCCTTGGGTAAAACTTAAGCCTAAGAACAAATGTAGATGCAATAAGAACTGAGCCCAGGGTGTTAAAACATCAGTGTATACCCTTGTGGGTTTTTTTTTGTGTATGAAGTAGTCATTTAAGCAGTCCTGTGTGTCTTGAATTCAGTACAGAAAGAGGCTAGATAAACTGTGGTGCTGTATATAGGTTGTTTGCGTCAAACTGAATGTGGAATTCAGTAGCAGTTGAATATGCTACAACTGCTGAGCAGAAAGAGCTGAGGTAACAGCAAAATAAATGTCTTGGCCTTCCTAGCCTTGTTCTGCAAAACTGATCAATCAATCAAGTCTGACTATGCTGGTTTTGTCTGGAGTAGGGTTAACTCTTCACAGCCCCTTACCAGCCACTGTGAAGAAAGTTAAATCTACCCCAGCCAAAACCAGTACACTGACTCAAAACATCTTGAACAGGGTATCATGAGTAGGAATTGTTTGTCTGCTTTCATAGAAAGTGTGGTTGTTCCTTTTTTTTTTTGTTTGTTTTAATATTTCCCCAGTTTTTAATTTATCAAGTTCCAGAAAACTTACCACACTGAATATGTGGAGCACAGCTCCCAGACTGGGTTGGCCAAATGTGGCAGATGACTTCAACAGCATATCAGAGGAGAGGAACTTCTTTCATGTGGCTGTACTTGCAGGCAATCTTGTGACATGAACTCTTTTCTTCCTAGCTACACATAATTGAAGTAGGTCAGCCAGCTACTGGAAATCAGCCATTTGTTAAGAAAGCTGTTGATGTGTTTTTCCCACCTGAGGCACAAACAGACTTTCCTGTGGCAATGCAGGTAAATGTTTGAACCCAAAAAAAATGAATGTTATAGGCTGGCAAGTAGCTGTCATCTCTGTTGAAAAGAATGCTTTTTACTAGCACTTTGCTGTCAGTCTTCCTAGTTCTGGGAGGGGTATTAACAGGTTTGTAGGAGGCAGCCTGGATATTGAAACAGTAACTCAAATATATAGACTGTTCCTGTATTTGTCTAGATGTCAACTTAAGGTTGTATTTAAAAATAATAAAGAAAAAAGCTCCAACAAAATCCCTACCAAAAATACCCAAAGCCCATGAAAACAACAAAACAGACCCCAAAAAACCCTCAACAGTGCCTTCAGGTATTGAGCTTCTTACTAGTGTTCAGAATTCTAGATAAGAATATTAGCATACCTCCTGTAGTAGCAGCATAGAAAAGGCAATTTGGGACATTAGTGGGAGGTTCTTCAGGAAAGAACATAGCTGGTTACTTTCACAGACCAAACTTCACTTAGAATGTCTGCAGGACTAGAAATTGTGTAATAAAAGCAGACTGACTCAGAGCATGTAACTGCTGAGGAGTCCAATAGATCAGCTTTGTAAATGGACCAAAAGGTGCCTTAAATGAAGGTAAACAAAGCAAGCTGTGTGCATGGCAGGATTCATGTGGCTCTGTACTTCAGCTTGAGGCTTAATTAACAAAACATACAAAGACTTTTTCCAAGGGGAAAATACTTCCTTGTCTGAAGACTGTTCTGGCTTGAAAGCCTCCCCAGTTTCAGTGACTTGACAGGTATACTGGAGTACTCGGTAGCTGAGTTTGGTTTAGGTTCTGCTAGTGCTTTGGCGAGGCTTTGTTGGAAGAGAATGGGTTTATCTCATTAGTATTTCCGAAGAGAAACTTGCACTGACATAACTAGACTAGAATGCTGATTATGCCCAAACTTTCTCCCTCAGCCTGGCTCATTAGGATGAGGAGTATGTCCTTTGCTGCAGATGAATTTTAATTTCCCTTCAACTTCTCTGTTCACTAGAGCTATGCCTGCAAATGGCCATCAAAGCTGTTCATTGCTTTTGAGTCTGTAAGGAAGACGCCGGAAGCTATATTTGTTCTTAGTGTCAGTGCAAAGGCATGTCACTGCAGTACTTTCTGGTGACTAGGCTAAAGGCAGCTGTCTTAGCTGTTACAGTATTAGTCTTGACTGATAAAAACCCATCTTTTGGCAGATTGG
>JAWWEU010000037.1:5560475-5577325 GCA_035583155.1 Acropternis orthonyx | reverse complement strand
TGGCAGATTGGAATTAAGCATGGTGTTATCTATCTGATCACGAAATATGGCTATATCCACATGTATGACTTGGAGTCTGGAGTGTGCATCTACATGAACCGTATTAGTGCTGATACTATCTTTGTCACAGCTCCTCATGAACCTACCTCAGGCATTATCGGTGTGAACAAAAAAGGACAGGTAACAAATGCATCATTCTGTTTCTGAGCCTTCTAAAGTTCAAATGGAATGTAACAAAACTCATGAGTGGCATCATGGAAGGGAGCAAGTGACTATTTGATTAATAATTTTTTAATCTCTCTTAGTACAGAACTACTTGGAGAGGAATTTTTTTGTTTGTTTTTTTTTGTAATCTACCGCTTCACTGATGGGCTATGTAGCCATTTTGTTGCTGTATTATTTGATAGTAGCTGTGGAAAGGACAGTACTTCTCAATATGCCTCTTGTTGTTTTCAGGTGCTTTCTGTATGTGTTGAGGAAGACAACATAGTGAACTATGCTACGAATGTTCTCCAGAATCCTGACTTGGGGCTGCGTATGGCCATTCGTAGTAACCTGGCTGGGGCAGAGGAATTGTTTGCCAGAAAGTTTAACACGCTGTTTGCTCAAGGAAACTATGCAGATGCTGCTAAAGTAGCTGCATCGGCACCAAAGGTAAATAACTCCAAAGGTAAAGCTTGGAAATTATGGAGATTTGCCTCACTTTAGTCAATACTTGACATTCAAAACGTAAAGTGCTGCAATATCAGCCTTAGTTCTATGCAGTCTGGTAGTGATTCTGACTAGTGTATTCTCCTGTATCCCATAAAGAAGCATCTGCCCTACTTTTCCAACCAGACTAGGCTTTCTGTGGCTGCTGACTTCTTGCTACAGTGTCTTTAGTTTGATGATCTCCACCCTGGAGACTTAACAGTAGATGCTTCAGTGTATAGCTTGATGTCTGTTTTTTTGACTAATATTATTCAGTCTTCACTAATTAAGCACTGCTTCTCTCTTGTGCCTCTTCAGGGTATTCTCCGTACCAGTGATACAATTAGGAAGTTCCAGAGTGTACCAGCTCAGCCTGGGCAGGCCTCTCCCCTGCTCCAGTACTTTGGAATATTGCTTGACCAGGGACAGCTGAACAAGTTTGAGTCTCTGGAGCTGTGTCGCCCTGTCCTGCAGCAGGGCCGCAAACAGCTCCTGGAGAAGTGGCTGAAGGAAGACAAGGTAGGCTCAATTGTGATACTGGGCTACTTCTGTTGCCGCGTAACAGCTGAGTGTGCATGATACTTTTGTTGATCTGACATCTCTGAATTCTTCTGCTTGACAAAACACCCCTTTGACTTCAGCTGGAGTGCTCAGAGGAACTGGGAGACTTGGTGAAGACGGCTGACCCAACCCTTGCACTCAGCGTCTACCTTCGTGCTAATGTGCCAAACAAAGTGATTCAGTGCTTTGCTGAAACTGGCCAATTCCAGAAAATAGTGCTGTATGCTAAAAAGGTAAAGTTGTTTATGAGGAACTGCAGGCTCTATCTTATGTTTGATGTGTACATTCTCAAGCTATCTTCTGTGAGATAAGTTCAATTCTTGTCACTTAAAGCTGATAAGTAGTTAAGATTGAGAATCAATGTTTTCTTCATTGTTGTAGTGCAACTCGGAGTGTATGACAGTCTGAGCAGCCTGCAAAACATAAAATTCAAAACACCCAGAATTTTATGAACTATCAAATTAATTGGACTGGCTCAAGCTTATTCTAGGGAATAAAGATAGGATTCTTCCTAAATTCATAGGACTTTTTGTTTTGTAATCTGTTTTTAAAAAAAAAAAAAAAAATCTCCTAATGTCCACTTGTAGGTTTAGGACTTTACTTGATAAATAGTGCCTTAAGACTGTTGAAAGATTTGTCCCAAGCTGTTGTCTTACCTGGCAAGAGAAATGCCCTGGCAAGAGTTCACTTACTAAGTAGGTGAATACTGAATTTCTGTGTCAACAAACAAGCAGTGCTTTTGTCTGAGAATTCCAGGAAGATGGGGGATGGGCACGGCAAGTTCACAGCAGTTCATAGTCCCTGTGCTAAAGAATCTGAAGGCTGAACAGATATGTAAAGCTTCCTAGACATGCCTGACTGTTCCTGAAATCTCTAGGTTGGTTATACCCCAGACTGGATCTTCCTACTGAGAAGTGTGATGAGAGTCAGTCCAGAGCAAGGCCTGCAGTTCTCTCAGATGCTGGTACAGGATGAGGAGCCACTGGCTAACATTAACCAGGTGAGGCCTACAACAAGAGTACTGGTCTCTTTCTAGACAGGGTAATAGCACAGTTCAGTTCTGGAGACTGCTAAGGCTAGTTCAGATCTCTAGTTCTCTTGGTTAAAGAATTGACTAAACTAATCTGGTCAAGCTTGGTTACTGTTAAGTCTTTAGAGGCAAATGTGTTCTCAAGTTCTTGTGGAAGCGCTCTGGTTTATTGATAACAAATCTGCCACAGTCTTAGTCTAAGCAATGGAGTGTTACTGTCCTACTGTTGGCTTTAATGGAGCATTAACTCTTCCCATGCAGAGCATTTGTAGGAAGATGAACAAATAAACCTAAGTTGAGGTGGCTGCCAGTGGCCACTTCTGGTTAAATGGACAGAGAAATGAGGCAACATTTTGCATTATTAAATAATTGAAGCTATTTCTTGACTTTTTGTGTAGCAACTGTCCCAGAAAGAGAGAAGGGATGGGATTTGCATACTGTACTAGAACTAAATAGAGTGGGTGGCAAAATCTGGCAAAATAGCTCAGAGTAATGCACTTCCTCCATTCTAGAGAAAAAGGAAACAAAGTGTGAAACTTGCCTCTCTGCTACCATGGTAGTAATCCTACGAAAACAAAAGGAATGCAGCATGCTAGGTGCTTTGATGAGCTGCCTTTCTAGCCAGGCTGTTGGTATGCACAGAAAAATGTGCATGTGTGTATATAGACCCCCTTCTCTAACTTGACCAATCTCAACAGATTGTGGATGTGTTCATGGAGCACAGTCTTCTCCAGCAGTGCACATCCTTCTTGTTGGATGCCTTGAAAAACAACCGCCCTGCAGAAGGCCACCTCCAGACTCGTCTCCTGGAAATGAATTTGATTCATGCCCCACAGGTGAGACCTTTTAACCCAGTTCCTCCAAAAAATGGGAGAGACAGCAATAGACTTGCACAGGACTATGATGTCTAATTCTGATACCTATAAGTAGTTTAGTAACATGAAAGACTACTAAGTCACTGCTGTGACTTTTCAACAGCTTCTAGGCTGAGGTGCTGTGATTCTCTGACAGTCTGAATATGAAATGTAACCTCCTAGGTTGCAGATGCCATTCTTGGAAACCAAATGTTTACACACTACGATCGTGCTCATGTTGCCCAACTGTGTGAAAAGGCAGGCTTGCTCCAACGAGCTTTGGAACACTACACAGATCTCTATGATATTAAACGTGCCGTTGTTCACACTCACCTCTTGAATCCCGAGGTAAGTCTGTATAGGGTAAGGAAGTGTTCAGTTCACTTGAGCTTTATTACTTCTGCATCTGCTCTAAGATGGTTTGTAGGTACTAAAGTAGAACCGGTAGCTGTGATTCAAGAACATTTGTCCAGTTACTGGATTAAACTGTAGTCTGTACTTTCAGTGGCTTAAATCTGACCTCACTTTCCTAGGTGGGCACTTGAGATATTATTTCTAAACTAATTTTGTAGCTGTCAAGATGGTGAGTGTGTGTTTCTTTTTAAATCTTTGGTCTAGAAGTCAGCAAAATCCTGTAAAAGTTTATGAGTAAAATTTCTGTCTCTTTGCAGTGGCTTGTGAACTTTTTTGGCTCACTCTCAGTTGAAGATTCTGTGGAGTGTTTGCGTGCCATGCTGTCAGCCAACATCAGGCAAAACCTACAGCTCTGTGTGCAAGTTGCTTCTAAATACCATGAGCAGCTTGGTACCCAGTCTCTTGTGGAGCTTTTTGAGTCTTTCAAAAGCTACGAAGGTACAGTATTAGAGGGAAGCAGCTTACTTGGAAGCACTACTTGATTGAAGCTAATAGTAAAGATTGTAGCTTTTATGGGAGAGGTACTTGCCACGTGGCTGGACCTTAGAATGCATTTATCAAAGTGAGCTCATCCCAGTGAGTTCTCTGGCTACCTTTGTTCTAGGTAGTTTCTTAACCCACTTGAGTAAAGATCAGAAAGAAAGATGAAACCTGAAAGAGGGGAAAAGAATGCTGATATTTCCTGCAGTTGAATGAAAGCTTCTCTCTCAGCAGGGTTGAACTTAATCACAAGCTTAAGCCTGTGCAGTCTGCAGTTGCTTCACTTACCCTTCTAACAATGCTAAAAACATGTGACTCTTTCTAGGACTGTTCTATTTCTTGGGTTCCATTGTAAACTTTAGCCAGGATCCAGATGTTCACTTCAAGTACATCCAGGCAGCTTGCAAGACTGGTCAGATAAAGGAAGTGGAAAGAATCTGCCGTGAAAGTAACTGCTATAACCCAGAAAGAGTGAAGAACTTTCTGAAGGTAAATATTCTGCCCCATGGATTGGAGAGTCTTACATATGTTTTGCTTAGCAGCAGAACTACAGCTTTCTAATGGAGGGAAATAGCAGGAAGGTTTAGCTGTCATGGCTTTGAGTCTTTTGTGGGGCTGAAATAGGAATCCGATTCTATTTCAGACATGATACATCCTTCTAGGCTATCTCTGGGAAAACAAGCCCAAATTCACATTCCTTTAAAACTAGCCTGTATGATATAACTAGTACAAACTCATGAATATGTTGTCACCTAACCATAGGTGAAATCCAGGCTGGCAGAAGGAAAGATTATGCTGAAGTGTTCAGCAGGTGCTTTATCAGGGCTGTTGGCTAGAAAAGCTTATTAAAACTGGAGTCAATCTCTACTACAACACTTTGCATGCTTTGTGACTGGTAAAATGGGGTTTTAATGCCTCTTCATTTTGCACTGTCAAGTTCTTGGCCTAGCAACGGTCTTCTGTATTGATATGTGACTTGATTGTAATTTTGAAGCTAGAGATGTAGGCCTAATGTGGCACTTGGTGAAGAACTTAAACTTGGGACTTGACTGAGAGACCAGTCACATAGTATTCCTAGTGAGTAACTTGCTTTTGAAGTCAGTTGTCTGCTTGGCAGTCTTAAATGGGAATGTATTGTGATTCCCAGAGATAAGGGAACTTGGTCAGTCTTTCCTGCTTTGAAAGCACTTGAACGAGTGGTGGTTGCTTGCTGATCACTTTTTTCCCTCCCCTCTCAAAATACAGGAGGCAAAGCTCACAGATCAGCTTCCTCTGATCATTGTCTGTGATAGATTTGACTTTGTTCATGACCTGGTGCTCTATTTATATCGCAATAACCTGCAGAAATATATAGAGATCTATGTACAGAAGGTAAGGAGAATTCTGTGTTAAACTCTTGTTCTTTCCTTCCTTAGAAGGAACTTAACCTTTTAGTAGACAACAGCATAATCTGGTGTGTCTCTTTTCTTCTCACTCTTCCATGCAGAGGTTCTTCAATCACCTTTTGTCTGTCACAAACATAATTTAACTGGAATTTATATACAAATGCATTAGTTACTTTGACTTCGCTGCTCTAAAGCATAACTGAAATTGTTAACAAGAAGGGTTATTAGTAATGCTAATAACTAATTTTAATGATGGTGGATTATTCTAGGTGAATCCCAGTCGTATACCAGCAGTGGTTGGAGGGCTTCTTGATGTAGATTGTTCTGAAGATGTCATCAAGAACTTGATCATGGTGGTTAGAGGGCAGTTCTCAACAGATGAGCTGGTGGCAGAAGTGGAAAAAAGAAATCGGTAATAAAAGTGAATCTGTAGACACCACTGCTGGGCTTTCCTGACCCTGGTATACACAAATTGAATTGGATGCAGTTTTGTGAAATGATACAATACTGATACTGGTTTGTGTCTTTATATAAAAGCAGTTTAGATTTGTTAGTCAGTCTCTTGATTATTTGGGCCATACAGGAATGCCTGACAATGCTGTGTGATGAGTAACATGGCTTTGGAACATTACTGTATAGCCAGCCATGGGATGTGCCTTTGGAGTGAATCTGGATCAAACTGTCTTGACAGTCTTGTTGTAGGCACACAGCAGTTTGTTAATTAGTTTTTAGTTAAATGTAAAGTGAAAAAATAGCTTTAAGTGTGAACTGCCAGCTAGCAGGACAGGAGTTGAAAGACTGTAAAACTACTGGCACCTCCAATGTTCCCTGATGTTAAACTCCACTCATTTAAGATTCATTAAAAATAACTGACTGGTCTGCATTTGCTTTTAAGTTTGACCAGCAGACTTGCTTGAAGGGAAGGCCAGGTATTGAAGAGTAGCTGTCAAGCATACCTCTGTCGGACTCACAAACCTGAAATGTTTGTTTCTTCAAAGGCTTAAGTTGCTGTTGCCATGGCTTGAATCAAGGATTCATGAAGGTTGTGAAGAACCTGCGACTCATAATGCTTTGGCCAAAATCTACATTGACAGTAATAATAATCCAGAGCGCTTCCTCCGTGAGAATCCTTACTATGACAGCCGCGTAGTTGGCAAATATTGTGAAAAGAGGGACCCTCATCTGGCCTGTGTTGCTTATGAGAGGGGGCAATGTGATCTGGAGCTCATAAAGGTTAGAAAAACTGTATCTGTAAACATGTTAAAGAACTACTTGCTGCCTGAAGTGGAAGCCTAGCTGGCTGTTAGTATAACACTTGCAGAATCCTGTCTTGCACTCTCACTCAGGTGTTAAGGCAGGCAGGATTCTTCGACATGGAGACAGTAATTTTTATGCTGAAGGGAAGAACTTGGGCTATATGTCCGAACTAAAATTGTATAACTGCAACTTTGAAGTGCCATCCATATCTTTCATCCACTGATCCTGATCAAAATTGTGGTTTTTTATTGGGCCCAGATAATGTACATGCCTACCATCAAATCTTTGTTATTTTGATTTTATTTTTTTAAATTTTTTCTTTTTGAGCCTTGAGCACTTGATCAGCAGCAGGGACAGACTGTCATTTAGCCTGACTCTACAGTAAGAAGAAAAGTTTCCCTGAAACTAGAACAAGACTTGTAATGTTCCATTAGTGTGATTGACCCTTAGAGTTGCTCCAATACTTAACCAGAAACAAGGAAAACAAATACTGACAGTCAAACTACAAGGACTTACTCCAGTAGCATTCCTCTCCTATCTTGAAACTTGTTGTTTCTAGAACCTTCCTCAGAAATTCAAGGGCAAGTGAAATTCTCAGAGTTCTGAAACACTTCCTTGTCTCAACATAAACACCAGAGCTTAATGCCAGATTGTAGTGCCTGTGGCTGCTGAGAAAAACAACATTCTTCTCCTACCTGCACTTCCATACTAGTATGTGCAGGGAACATCAGCTGTGACTGTTGGAATGGTAGTATAATCTAGGCTTGATGCTGAAAGTGGATGACTTTCCAGCCTGAAGCAGTTATTTTTGAAGTAATACCTCCACTGTGGCTGTTAAAAAAGGGTTGGCTACATTTGACTTCTTTATTTCAGGATATGAAGGTGCTCTGAGTTGTTTTGCTAGGAAACTGCTAGGATTAGCTTTAACATTCCGGTTAACCGTAAAAACCAGTCCATACCAGTTTCTTCCTTGAACTGATGTTCTGAGTAGGTGTTTCTAGTTATGGAGAAAAGATCTTCCTCCTGAAAGAATTATTCTTGAGACATTGTTGTCTCCTATAAGAAGGCTCAACTCCTGCAACTGAGAGATGTGAAGCATAAAGCAAAACTACTACTAATTTGCTTACAGCAAGGTAATGGAGATTACACAAGCTAGTCGGGATACTAACAGAACATGAGCTGTTGGTATAAGATAGAATAGGCCACAGTTTCTACTCTTCTAGCTGGAAATCAAAGCTAGTGGTACTAACAGGATCATGACTGGTAACTCTTCTGTGATGCACTTCTATAGGAGATTTCACATTTATTATGTACCCTTAACACTTTAACAGGGGAATCCAAGCCACTTGTTACTCTGAACACTAAAGCAAATGACACCAAATATATAACATATTTCTAGCTTTAAACACCAGCACCATTCACTACTTAAAAGGCTACTTAAAATGTCACAGTATTTGTGTGTCAGGCAAAACCAAGAGAAGCTATAGAAATTCTGCTGGAGACCTTCTCCATGAGCCTTCCAGATCAGAGGTTGGGTAAGGACTTGTCTGTGGCGTTTAACATTGGTCAGCGATTAGTTCTAGTCAGTCTTCTAGACTGCCTGATTGATAGCTAGCTAAACTTGTCCTGTGGTACTGACCCTGAACATTAATGCCAGTCTGTGTAACTTCTCCTTCAGGTCTGCAATGAGAACTCGCTGTTCAAGAGTGAGGCTCGTTACCTGGTGCGCAGGAAGGACCCTGAGCTCTGGGCCAATGTGCTAGAGGAAAACAACCCATTCAGGCGGCAGCTTATTGACCAGGTACAGCAAAAATGCTGAACTTTCAGTAGGTGGAGACTTTGGCATGTCTCAGAAAAATTAAGGAGCATTAAAGTAGCACTTTCTCCCACAAGGTCTTTCAAGGCCCCATCTCAACCATACAGAAGTTCTTAAGAGTTTGAGTGGCAGGTATTAACTCTGACCTTCATGGTCAGAAGATTTAGTTACAGGAGGATTTTTTTTCTTTTCTGTGAAGTGACCTGTGGAGTGAACTATGAAGACCCAAGGTGTGACTTTACTTCTACAGCTATTAGCTCTTTTTTGCTGTCTGTGTCAAAATACTCTCAAAGTTCTGAAGCTTTAATTTTTAGTTCACTGGAATAGGTTGGCAAATAGTTCATTTGGGGAAAACATTTAATACATGCCTGCCTTTAAATCTAGGTTGTCCAGACGGCTTTATCAGAGACGCAGGATCCAGAGGAGGTTTCTGTAACTGTGAAAGCTTTCATGACTGCTGATCTACCTAATGAATTGATTGAGTTATTGGAAAAGATTGTCTTAGATAATTCTGTATTCAGTGAACACAGGTAAGAGGAGAACTTTTGTCCCCAAGTTTAGCCTATTCAGTGCCTCTGTTTATGTTGTAAATTGACTCAAGTTATTATGGGTCTCTTGGTTGCAGTATCTAAGCACTCTTCAATGTGTATAATCAGGTGAAAAAACCAGAATTTAGAGTGCTTTGTGCTTTAAGCACAGAGCTTGTTCAGTTTTGCAGTGATGGGTTAAAAAAGGAGCACATTGACATTGGTAAGCAGTGTCTTTTTGAAGGCAAATGCCGGAGGCTCTCAGTCTGGGGATGAGAGGTTGTTGTAGTGACAGCAAGCGGGTGTCCTTTTTTACATGTACAATCCATGTCACTTGAGCAGGTGTTGCCGTGCACTGCTTATAGTCTATGCCTTCTATTAACCAAGGAACCTCCAGAATCTGCTGATCCTGACGGCCATTAAGGCTGACCGCACCCGAGTCATGGAATACATCAATCGCCTGGATAACTATGATGCCCCAGATATTGCAAACATTGCCATCAGTAATGAGCTATATGAAGAAGCCTTTGCTATATTCAGAAAATTTGATGTTAATACTTCAGCAATCCAGGTGAGGTGTGGTTCCTGCATGACAGTACAGAATGATTCTTTGGACAGAAGTGGCTGTTTAAGAGCAGTTAGCTTCATATCGCTTACAGAGAGCAGTGTATACACTTGAAGGAAGAGTTCTGTTAGAAGGGACAGTGTTATGAAGCTTTGATTTTTAATTTTCGACTTCTATTTCAAACAGGTGCTGATTGAGCACATTGGGAACTTAGACCGTGCTTATGAATTTGCAGAGAGATGTAACGAACCAGCAGTGTGGAGTCAGTTGGCCAGAGCACAGCTCCAGAAAGACTTGGTGAAAGAAGCCATTGACTCCTATATAAAGGCAGATGATCCATCTGCCTACATGGAAGTTGTTCAAGCAGCTAATAGAAATGGTAAGGCAAAGCATCCTTAAACTTCAGATTGTTTGGATATGAGCTAGGTTGTTGTATTTGCAGTGAGCAGCAGGGATTCTTGAGATTTATGAATGCTAAAGGAATTTCAGAGGAAATGGGAACAGTCAGTACATGGAATGGATGAGTCAATGTTTAGTGAGATTCCTGTCAACAAGCTTGTCTGTGTTGCTACACCAAAGACAGACCTTCCTGTGGAGATGATTTGGATGGTTATCTGAAATATAGCCAAGTATACTGTATTTATGTAGCTTTAGACTGGCTTGCCAACTGGACTGCAGAACACTGTCAAGAAGTTCAGCCTTACATGAAGGTCACTCAGTGTTTAGCAGGGAATTCTGTAACTCACCAAATGGTTTACTGTGGTGGTGGAGGAGATCCTTGAGCCTGCTAGTGAAAACTGCTCCTAAGGTGGGCAAAGTGAGCAATACAGACTGACTAAACAGAGGATCTTAATCATCCCTTCTCTCTTCCAGATAACTGGGAGGACCTAGTCAAGTTCTTACAGATGGCCAGGAAGAAGGCTAGAGAGTCTTACGTAGAGACAGAACTTATTTTTGCTTTGGCAAAAACCAATCGCCTGTCAGAACTGGAGGAGTTTATTAGTGGCCCTAATAATGCCCATATACAGCAGGTATGTCTTGATCCACAGTGCCCATGTGTGACTTGCTGCTTAGCTGACCCTGATAGTTGCTGTTACCCTTGTTTACCTTGGACTCCCAATCCAGGTTGGGGATCGCTGTTACGAAGAGGGGATGTATGAAGCAGCAAAACTACTCTATAACAATGTGTCTAACTTTGCTCGCCTGGCATCCACCTTGGTGCACCTTGGGGAGTATCAGGCGGCCGTGGACAGTGGCCGCAAAGCTAACAGCACAAGGACTTGGAAGGAGGTAACTTAAACTTGTGGGTTTTAGTTGTCTGCACAATGTGCTCCGTTGTTTGTTCTAAGTAGGTTGCTTTAGCTCTGGTAGCAGTTTTGTGAACTGTTCTGGCTACAGAGCATGTCTGTAGTTTTTATAACCTCTTCTCTTGCTTAAGATGTTAAAGCTTAATTTTAAACGTAATGTAAAAATGAATGACAGATTTTAATTCTAGTACAAGAATTACAGAAATACCTACTTGGAAGTGTTAGTAAACCTCAAATTTGGTAAAGCTTTGCAAAATAATGTTCCCCTTAACATAAGATTAAACATTGCAGTATTGTCTTGTTAGCTGACTATTTTCTGACTGTCATTACAGGTATGCTTCGCTTGTGTGGATGGAAAAGAATTCCGCTTGGCACAGATCTGTGGCTTACACATAGTCATCCATGCTGATGAACTTGAAGAGCTGATTAGTTACTATCAGGTCAGTCACTGTTAATGTCCTGGAAGACTTGAGACAGCATACCAAAAAAACCCAGTACTCTGCAGGGGCTGATCTTTAAATTCATTTTTCCTCTGTCTCCATTTCTTGATGGCTGTGTGTTTTTTTTTTTTTGTGTAGTAAATGGAGCAGTGATAGTTTTCAGTGTCCCTTCTTTTATAATTCCATTGCATCACTGGAATCACGTCTTACAAATCTAAGCACTTTCAGTTGGGAAGAAAATCAAAGCATTGTTGAGTTTAAGTAAACAGGCATTTCAGCAAGCTTTAAATGCCAGTTGGTCATGAATCTGCAATTAATACTTATTTTCCTAAAATGCAGGATCGTGGCTACTTTGAAGAATTGATTGCCCTTTTGGAAGCTGCTTTGGGCCTAGAGCGTGCTCACATGGGAATGTTCACTGAACTTGCCATCTTATACTCCAAATTCAAGCCTCAGAAAATGAGGGAACATCTGGAGCTCTTTTGGTCTAGAGTTAATATTCCAAAGGTATGCAGTAAGGTAGCTATGCTGCAAGTGAAGGTGAGGAGCTGTCAGTGAATCAAGCTGATGGGGTTTTTGTTTGTTTGTTTTATTAGGTGCTCAGAGCTGCAGAACAGGCTCATCTCTGGGCAGAACTTGTATTCCTCTATGACAAGTATGAGGAATATGACAATGCAATAATTACTATGATGAATCATCCCACTGATGCCTGGAAAGAAGGGCAGTTTAAAGACATAATTGCCAAGGTCAGTAACTAGTTAACTGAAGTTCTGAAAGTTTCTTTCATGACAGAGGCAAAAATGTGCAACAGAATTTCTGTTTAGAAAATGAGTTTGCTTAAGCTATTACTCAGTTTTCCAGCTGTACTTAAAACGACTTCCAATCAGTTTAGCACAAAGAATACATCCAATTTTACACTGTTTCTTTTCTGCTGTACAGCACATTGTGTTGAGTGGCAGCAGCTAGCACAGAATGTTTTCAGAGACTGCTCAGGATCATAGGTCATAAACAAGAGGCCTAACCTCTGAGCTGACTGCTGTCTTCCTCTGAGGCTGTAACTGTTCTTGGAAGATTTCTGCAAATGTTTCCAGCTGTTTCAATGTGAGAAATGGAATGGACAGTCCAATGAAGACAACAGAGCATGATGAACTGAGGAATAGTTTAGACAAGATTTAAGACTGAGTATACTCAGACTGGTCTTCTGGGTTTTAAGGATACAACGACTTAAAGACTGTTTAAGGCTGCAGCCTTTACTGGCTTTGAGAGTGTGACAATGGTTGCATTAACTGTAGTGGGCTACCTGTGCCAGGATCTCTTAACTGTGGGTGAGTTAGAATTGGTTTGTACTACCCCTGGTAGCTTGAGTTCACTGTCTGGAAGCAGATGGCACAAGAAGCAGTCATAAGATTGAACAGGAATTCTGCATAAGTATAAAACTTCTGGCCTCTAGGAGGAAACCTAAGCTGTTGTTTAGGACTCAGATAAACTTTGGGTTAAGTACTCTGAACTAAGCACCTTAGGCTTACTTGTGTTTGAAGTACTAATTGGTGTCCAACCATGCAGGTGGCCAATGTGGAGCTGTACTATAAAGCCTTGCAGTTCTACTTGGACTACAAACCTCTGCTAATCAACGACCTCCTCCTTGTGTTATCTCCACGACTGGATCACACCAGGACAGTCAATTTTTTCTCAAAGGTGAGTTTAGGAGATGGTAGATGAACAAGAAATCCTCTTGCTCAAGTTAGGATACTCCAGGCTCTGACTGGAAAACAGGGTTGACATCTGTCAGGTAGCTTTGCCTCCAGTATAAAGGACTGAGAAGCAGCCCAGTCCTGGCTTGTTATGGGAAGCACTGGAAGAGTGAGCATAACTGGCCTGGGAGGCTGTTTTATTTGTGGCAATGCAAGATGCTCTGTCTGAATGGTCCTAACAATAAGTACAAATTCTTGTAATAACAAGTGGGAACCTGTTTCAGGAGTATGCAATGTCAGAGTTGATATACCTAATCTTGTATTGGAAACATCTTCCTTCCAGGTTAATCAGCTACTTCTAGTAAAGCCTTATCTGCGTTCAGTCCAGAACCACAACAACAAGGGAGTTAACGAAGCTCTTAACAACCTTTTAACAGAGGAGGAAGATTTCCAGGTGAGCCCCAAAACATAGATTGCTAAGCCTGGGAGATGCTCCTCTCCAACCAAAAAAGCTACTGATACACTAATTCCCATGAATAGAAGATAACACTTCTGAATTCCTCAGAGGGGAAGTGCGGTCAGGCCCTTTGTGGGCCGGAGTCTTGAGACATCAATGATTTGCAAAAAAGCAGATGCCACAGGTGTTTTTCTTGGGATAGACCTCACAAAGGTCACTATCAGGCATGTATACTCTACTGGGCAGCCCTTCTGTAAATCAATTCATTTCTGGCCCCATTGGCTGCTATTTAAAAACATACTTTACCTTTTAAAGATAACTAGCTCTTTTGTGTCTGAAGTCAGTATGACCAAATTAGCATCTCACTTTGTTAAAAAATGTCTTTTGAAGAGATGCATGAAACATGTAGGTGAAGAAGATGTAGCCACAGTACTAACATCCAGCTGGCAGAACCCAAGCACTCGTGTACCATGAACAGACATTTCTCTGCTGCAGTTCTTGCCTACTGCCACCTGGAAGCATGTGTAACAACGCTCTCTCAAACAGGGTTTGAGAGCTTCCATTGATGCCTATGACAACTTTGATAACATAACGTTGGCTCAGCGTCTGGAAAAGCACGAACTGATTGAATTCAGGCGCATTGCAGCGTACTTGTACAAGGGCAACAACCGCTGGAAACAGAGCGTGGAGCTCTGCAAGAAAGACCGTCTGTATAAGGTGAGTTAATGAGATGTCTAAGCCATCTGAGCTATGAAGCACAGCTCTCCTGGATACTGAATACGCTTCCTTAGTTCCAGATCTGGAGTTGCAACTAGTCTTAGCCCTTCACTTGAAGTTTATGGGAAGACTCTTAGAGCAGAAATGTTTGCAATTTCAAATGCATGTCTTAAATCTAGTTTTATATCAATCAATGGCATCCCCATCTGTATCAGTATGGAACATCATTCATAGAACTCAAGACTTATGCCCTTGTAAGGGTACAGGTGAAATGTGACTATGGTGGTATAATCTTCAAGCCTGTAGTGAGCTCACATGGGCCAGTTTGTGCCTGCTTTGTGGGAAAACTGGCAAATAGTCTTCTGTCTTGCCATGTGGCAAGCAGTTGATGCAATAATCTCTGCTGCTCTGGGTAATCCCCAGTATCTAGGTAGGTGGGGTACCAGAAAGATTGTTTATCTTCTCTGCTACAAAACTAGGCAAAATCTTTCCAGGTCACTTCAGGTACTTGAGGAAAACCTGTTGGGTAATGTTAATAATGTATGTGGCTTGCCTCAAAGTTGGTGTGTACTGTACCTTGCCTCCTACAGAGCATGCCTGGTGTTAAAGGCTAACTTCGTGGTATGTCAAATACCTGGCTTATCTAGCTAGCACTAACATGCATCTATGGTGTAGAGCAAGATGTTGACAAGGGTCAGGCTTAACTGCTGTTCTCTTCTTTAGGATGCTATGCAGTATGCTGCAGAATCCAAAGATGCAGAGCTGGCTGAGAAGCTGCTCCAGTGGTTCTTGGAAGAAGGCAAGCAGGAGTGCTTTGCAGCCTGTCTTTTCACATGCTATGACTTGTTGCACCCAGATGTGGTCCTTGAGCTGGCATGGAGACATAACATCATGGACTTTGCAATGCCTTATTTCATCCAAGTGATGAGAGAGTACCTTACCAAAGTGAGTATTGTGTAGGCTAAAAAGTTAAGACTTCAGTCTGCTGTATTATTAGCATTATGCAAATCAGAGCTCTTTGCATATAAATGGAGTATTACTGTTCTTCACAGGCTAAGTCTTCTTGAAGTTCTGTGGGTTTCGTCACTTCAGGCTAGCTAGTAAAGTTTATAAATAGCTGCCTTGGGACTTGAAGAGGTCTAGTTAAACATAAGCAACTGTGCTGAGAGCAGCTCCATAGTTGATGAAACTAAAAGCTTGGTGAGGACAACACATGTATCACTCTTTATCTTTGTGTAACTGAAAATAAAGTACTCTGTGTTCTTGATACAGAGAATAGAGCTTTTCAGTAACTAATAATGCACATTATTCCTGCATTGGCCATAGCAATAGACTGCTATAGATATTTTGGGGTTTTTTTAATGGAAAACAGAACTTTAGATGCGTAGTCTGGCTGTACAATACTTAGACCAACAGCTGATCCTCAGCTGAGAGAAGAGAGATTCTGATCATGTGTGGTCCTGAAAGGCTTGTCTCAAGCAGCTCTAAGATACTAAGCTAAGATCCTGCCTTGGAAGGCTCTAGTGTTGCATAGGACATCATAGTAAAGAACTTCATTAAAATGAACAATTTAAAAGTGACTGCTTCAGGTTGCTTCTAATAAGTCATGTTAAGTATTCCCCTCTGAATTTTCTTGCAGGTTGATGGGCTGTTCTATAAGGTGACACTCTGATTTTAAACTCTTTGTGTTCATTTGTGTCCCTCAATATCCTAGGTTTCTTTTACAGGAATCTAGCTGTAGCTTCTGCCAGAAGAGCAGTGTAATTTAGCTCTAACTCATTTCCTATTCACTTTCTAATGCTAAAAGGATAACTATTCACAAGCAACTTGAAAATCCAACCAGACTCTGCTCCTCTTCATGGGAAACAGAAACAAGTGATTGAGGAGGACTTCAGTGTTTAGGTTCCTGTTCACTGTATTACAGAAGTCTTGTGGCAGGGAGGATGCTGTTCATAAGCAAAAAAAAGCAGTTGCCATGGAACAGGATGTGTTCTAAGGACAAATTGCTTGTTACACTGTAAATTACTGAAGTGTGCAATAATTCAGGCATGGCAAGTTTGAATAGTGCCATAAAGCTTCTGTAAACTTCTTGCCTCTTAGTATGATGAAAGACCTTGCACAGATCTTAAATGCCTCCTACTCCTCGTATGTCACTCAGGAGAAACTTGCCACACAAGTTTACCTGAACCTTTCCATGTGAGGTTTAGGTCTAAAATTACGTATTTTAAACTGCTGGTTGGATTTACAAGTAATCACATGTACTAAATACGGGATAACTTGCCAGAAGGAAAATCTGCATGGTGAAAATGGTTTACAGTGAAACTAATTTAGTCTGTTGAATTAACTGCAAAACATGGAATTGGAGAATGGGCTTTATAAATGTGGTATGTCTAAAATTGTCATGTAACTAACTTCAAAAGCACAAAGAAATAGACTAGTTTCAGTAGGGTGTGTACATCTTCCAGAACTTACCTTTTTTTTCTGCATAAAAAGGTGTTAAAGCACAGAATAACCAGTGTCTCAAACAGGGCCAGGCACACAGATTATGATGACACTCACCTGGAAAGCTTTTGAACTGCTTCTAAGCAGCAGAGCAGATGAGTTTCGGCTTTCCCAGAGCTGCTCTTGTGCCGTGCTTGGGATGGCTGCTCTCGGCATT
>JAWWEU010000037.1:5511460-5560465 GCA_035583155.1 Acropternis orthonyx | reverse complement strand
GCTGAGGGCAGGACTGTGCTGCTGGTCAGAGTCACTGCAGGGCAGTGCTGAGGAAAGGCGAACCTCAAAGAGCAGGAGTCAGTCCCGAGGACAAAAAGAGCAGGACAGGTAGTTCCAAACGGGTAGCTGTCAGTTGCTTTGATCCACAGTAATTTGGATAGCATTGGTAACACCAGTATTCGGTGTTATGCTGAGGAGCTGTTAGGCTGACAGCTATAAATGGACCAGTAAGAGATCTACTGCCACTCAAGTTACTAATTTGAATTGCAAACTTGAAAAAGTTCAGGAAACTGTTAAACGCATCTAGACAACATCTCTAAAGTGTAAGAGAGACCCTTCTCACAGCAGTTCTCAGGTATAATTCTTGCAGTGGAAAAGGAAGATGAGGAGCAGCTGAAATACAGCATTGGGCTAAATGTAGGTTTGCCCTGAATGTTAGTACTGCCTGTACCTGGATGTGAATCTGTGTGAATTTTGTGCCTTGCAGTCTTCAGTCTCAGTGGTTATCTTATAGAAGATACACCGTGTTAGACCTGAGAGAAGGAAGGTACTGATGCCTCTTCACATTGCTCCCCCCACCCTCATTCAGTTTATTCAGGGTTCCTGCATTACTGTAGCACTTTCACAAATGTAGTTAGCATGAACACAGCTCTATTTGGCACAGGACTGAGATCTGCATAAAGCTGATAGACCACTTTCCATGATGGCTCTAGAGTTTGCCCTAGAAGTCTCTGAATACCAATATGGTTAAACCAGTACCTTGCAGCCAGGTTAGACTGTAGTCCTAGATAAGATCAAACTATGGGCCTGGAATATTTGCAAATATCTGTGTGTTGTCATTGAAAGGGAGAGGGATTGCAGGTTAATAGATAAGTGCAGATTAGGCCCACTCGAGATGATGCTTGGAATTGCAATGTGAAGGGTTTGTGTTCTAGGTCATGGAGTTACCAATGACTAGAATAGGGCCCGAAAAAGTATTTCATTTGGAGGTAATGAGTATCTCATCTGCATTTGAGAGCTATTGTTTATTGCAATATACCTAAAGCAATTGGAAAGTCAGGTTTACAGCATAGCTTGCTGGGAATAGGCAGACTTTTAGTAGTCTCCAGCTTGGACTAAAAAGGAGCATTTGATAGCTGAGGTACCAGGCATGAAAAGCTTCACACAATGGTGCAATTCCTGGACAAGACCTTCATAAATCTCCTGTTCACTTCAATGTAGGTGGATAAACTTGATGCTTCTGAAAGCCTAAGAAAAGAAGAGGAACAAGTAACTGAACCCACTCCAATAGTATTTGGTAGGTGAAAGACTTAGTTTTAATTGATTACCTGTTGTCACTCTGATCTCTGTGGAGGCAATTTACATGACTGTTCAGTCAAAGTAAATTGGTTTCAGCTGGATAGTAATTGAAATGGTTGTCTCTGCTAGATGAACTGCATAAGTTGTTTAAGTGACATCTCGCTCTTACAGTTCTGCTCTTCAGCTAAAGTATTGCTCCTCTTACATGGCTCAGAACTCTACCTTAGGAATACTCTTTCAGTGTGGTAACAGGACAGGGGATACCAGGGTGTTGCCAAACGCAGGAGTAACTTACAGAGCATGCAAATTCCTCCTCTTGTTCCTGTCTGAGGAATGTGTCTGCTTTCTGCTCTTCCAAGTAGAAAGGCAGACTGGCTTTCTAGCTCACCCATTTTAAGGCATATGCAGCCAAAACACCATGGCAGTCCTCAAGTGTGCTGCTATTCTAGAAGCCCTTCTGAAGAGGCATTCTGCTAACAAGCACCCAGAAGTGGCTGGTAAGGGAAGGATGTGACTGGTTCACTGTCTGATATAAATGTTAACCTGAATTTAACATATGCATGAGGCATGTGTGGTCCTAGTGATGAAAACACATCTGTCAAGGTATGTTCAGGCCTTTTGGAGCACTCTCCAGACTGTGAGACCTAACAGACCTAACTATCTGCTTGAATTGCTTTACTCTTTAGATCTGACCGTGCATGGGCTAAATAATACCAGTTTGTTTGGCTTTCAGTATGGTCTCTTCAAAACAAGTTACATTTATCATGCCCTCAAGATCAGTTGATACTCATCTTCCCCCTGAGTCCTGCCTTGCTTTTGTAGCTTTCTGGTAGCAAGAGCAGTGGCCTGGGTGCCCACTCTGTGGTGCATGTTGGGTAAAAGTGTGACTTGACAGTGTGTGCTTGCACAGGGGCTGATTTTTAGCTAAAGCCTCATAATCCTGTCCCGTAATACAGCTAGAATTCAGGAAGCTTGGGATCTTGAACTAACTTTCTCTTTTTCTCATGCTTTTCTAGGCCAGCAGTTGATGTTAACAGCAGGCCCCAGTGCAGTACCTCCCCAGGCAAACTTCCCATATGGATACACAGCACCAGGATTCACCCAGCCGCCTGTTTATGGTTTCAATATGTAACTAGCTCTCTGACAGACCTTCACTGTCTCTGTTCTCTTCCTTCCTGTCCCTTTTTAACTTCTCCAAGAAGTACAATGGTCCTAAAGGCACAGATGACCTTCTGTTGGCTGAACACACTTGCTGCCCAGCTCAGTGAGGAGACTTCAGCAGGATGCCTGTTACTGTTATTTATTGATTATTGTCCGGTTACATTTCAACCTCTGAAAGGCAGCTTTTGTTATGACATTGTGAGACTCTTGTCTGAAGTTAAGGCACTATTTCACTAACTCATATAGCAATAACTGCTTGAGGCCAGGGGGAAGAGAGCATATTTTTCTTTCTTTTGCAAAGCCCATTGAAGGCAGCTGGGAAATTGCCTGGCACCAAGTTGTTAAAGCTCTAGTAGAAGCTACTGAAGTAGCAGGGTTGTTAACAATTCAGTGAAGCATCTCGTTGATAATGGATTGTTGAAAGGTTGTGTACATCTGACTACCCCATTTTATTTGCATTCTTATGTGCAAAAGAAAATGGGCTTTTCTAATATTTGTGCTCTGAGTGTTTAGAGGAATATTGGGAAAGTTTCCTTTTCTGGACAATAATGCTGTTGGGGTTTAATGCTGTTGGGGTTCAATGCTGTTGGAGTCTGTTCTATATTTTCTGGAGTAGATCTGAGACTTGAAGAAAATAAATCTTCTCATGCCAGAGAGCAAATACTTCCCAGATCCTTTTTGTTTAAGAAGAAGAGAGCATGTTACTTATTGACGTTAAATGGTACTAAAAGACACCTCAGCTTTGTGTGGCAAGAGAACATAGGAGTGTGCATGGGCTGCCAGAGTACTAGAGATGCAAGAGCACAGCGTCAGGGTTGGGGAGGGGCACACACTGCTAAAATATTAAGGCAGTAGGGAGGGCCTTAATCCTGACTTTTTATTTGCACCTTTAACTGATTCTGGCATTGGCTTCCTGCCACACCATGTTCTGACCCTGTGTGGTGGGCAGAGCCAGCACCACCTGAACTAACAGGGTGCAGTGACTCAGTTCTGCTGTGCTGCAGTACTATCAACAGCGTGTCCATCACCCACCTCTTCCTTTGAGAATGCCAACAGGGATGTATTATTACTTTGTGCCACTTCAAATATATGTATCATTAACGTTTTATGTACTTAGATAACAATGTATAATTTATGGTTATGAATCTTGTGCTAATCTTGAATATTATAAAAGTCCAACTATAAATGTAAAACTGCAGTATCCACTGTGTGGTTCTAGTCTTAATATCTTGGGGGTGGGGACTGGCTGGTAGTAGTAGAACTACCACTCACAGCATCAGGGTTTCTTAATCTGATAGCTAAGGGTGCCAGGCAGGAAAAGGGAGATGTGCCAAAGCACATAATGGGGAAGGCATAGAAAGTAACTTACAGGGAGTTGTGGTGTCTTCACTGGACACATCAGCACTCTCTGTCACGTGAGGAGGGCCTGCTGCAGGAGGCTGTCACATGCTTACAGGGTTTCATTCATGGGACTGGACAAGCTCCAGGCCTGTGGTGAGGGAGGTGCTGCAATAAGTGTATTCTCTGCTGAGATACAGCAGTACAGTGGTGGTAGTGGGAAGCTACACCTTTTCATACTGTATGCTTCTTGAACAGGGCAAAACATCTTTAGTGCAAGCCAGTAGAGATTGCTAGGGCTGTGGAATCAGTAACAGCAGACTGTGCTTTGGCACAGTTCTAACTAGTGTGTTGTCTCTCTTGGTCACCACAATGTGATGGCAATGGCACAGGGATGTGGTTCCACCTTCCTGACGATGCCAGAGTGCTCCAAGCATTGCTGTAGCATACTAACCTCAACTTGTACTGATCAGCACTCACAGCTCAGCTTGAAATGTCAAGTAGCTAATGAGTTCAGGCAAACCTCCACTCTGTCCAGACTTATTCATAGCAGGAATTAGCCAGGTAGCATACCATTTCCAGGAAAATGGTACTTGTGTTTTGTAACCAGTTTCTTGTGGGTGAAAAGAAATGTAGGTAAGTCAGCTGGAACTGAAGACCACCTCCAAGATTAGTATGACTGTACGACTTTCCTCCTTCTCAACTTTTATGTGCTGTGACTTTAAAGCAACAAGTGCAAGCTGATGGTGGAACACAGTGAAGTGCTGATCAAATACTGGAACAGCTCCTGGCATGTGGAGAATTGATGGAGCCTGGGGTTCCTTAATAGCTTCAGTCTAAAAATCTAATTACAGCAGTGACTGAGTTCTCAAGGAAAGCAAAGCTGCCAGCTCTGATGAACAATCTTGCTTTAGTTGCTCTCCTGGTATCTAAGCTCTTGCTAAGTATAATGGCTCTTACAAATTTTGTGATCTTGAATTCTTGAATGCACTCAAAATCATACACTCCCTGCCCCTACAGTGCAGCAGTACCTAAAATGTGGAACAAACTCTAGCGTACCAGAGTGCTTCACTGCTTCTTTAACAGTGAAATTGGTCTCAGCAGGAAATAACCCCTCTTTTAGCGGGTTAAGTAGAGGATTTAATGCTGTTTATCAATTTGTACTGTCCAAGTTTTTTAAAACTTGAATAAGATTGCTTTTGAAGGAGGTCTGCTTTAAAACTAAGCTTCTCTCTAATTCCCACCACTTCAGTGAGATGAGGCAGTGCTGTCCTGTGGAATGGTCCCTTCATGCAGAATGTGCTGTAGGGTGCAGCATCTGGAGACCCACTTTCAGGTTTATGTCAGGGAGTGACTTGCTTTTAGTGCCTCATGCGTTCCCTGTGAGAAACCAAGTATGGATTTCATGTGTAATGGCTCTTGCTGTTTATCAGACCTTAGGGGAATCTTCCCCAACCTGGCAAACTGGGCAACTATAGATATGGCATCAGAGAAGACAAGCAATTCAAAATGAGAATTTGGAAGGAGTGCATTGCTGGGGTAAGTCCTGTTTCTTACTGGCTACATACTGGTGTGGTATTTTACAAGACTTCTATTACCCTTTGGCCCTTTTTAGGGCTCTCTAGTTAAATGGTAGTGTAGCAGAAGGAAATGCTCTGAAGTAATTTTGCTCCTTAAAAAACAAAATTCTAGGCAGATGAAGTCTATTCAAGTTTGTGCAAATTATGGACATTATACAGCAAAGACAGTAGTAACTATAAGGTCCAAAACTTAATTCTGATTAAATAGATTCTTTTTTTAGCAGCTGCAGCATGACATGGATTCTTCATCGGGTTGCGTGAAACAGGGAGTGACTTTTCTCATGGCAAATCCAACAGTCAGTCATAAGGATAAGAGATTTCCTCTGTTTTTTGAACTCTTAAAATGACAAACAAACCCTTTGCTGTCTGATGCCCACTCAGATGAGTGTGAGTAACTTTAGTACTGGGGCAAAGCTGACTGTCAGCTGCTGTGCAGTTAATGTTTATGCTTGGATGTGTGACATGTTAATTGCAGGCTGGAACTTGGCCTCTGACAAATTCCTGGTGTGGCTGAACCAGCATGACAGTGGACCCAGTCTGTGCTGAAGAAAAATTTAGGCTAGAACTCTTTGCAAATCTTGGAACGATTAGCACTGCATGTACCAGGTTCTCATAACAAGCAGTTCAGCAAGTGTGTGTATTACCTTGTGACAGTGTATTTCTCATGTGCAGAACTTCTCTCAGGCTTGCTGGGTCCTTCCTGTTCTGCTGCACTTGGTTTCAAGCTGGCTGTATTTCCTTTTTTTGCTTCACTCAGTACCCCAAGACTGCTTCAATCTCATTTGTTTCCACATAAGGACATAAGGCTGGAATACGCTTAACAACACCAGAGTGCTTTGTGACACTGGTGTGTAATTAGGCTGTGGTTTGCCAGTGGCTGAGCACTTGCTGTAGCAACCTGCAGGTGCACCAGTCCAACTTGATGGATCTGGAGTCTTTATTCTGCTCCATTTCTTACTCCAGCAAGCATTCAGCCTCCAGAGGGTTTGTCACTTGTCAGGCTTTCTCATTTTTCAACACTGTGTTTTCTGTGGGCACCTTTCCAGAGGTAATGACAGATCCTGACTCATGTTTTTACTAATAAAATGCTGCAAAATTGTTAGCCTAGGTATGTGTTTCAGTCTGTATCTTTCAGTCTGGAGCCTTCGCAATCTTTCAGGAAGGCAGCAAGATCCATCTGTTTTCTTCCAAGCTAAAATAGACTATAAAATTGCCAGCTTTTAAGCTTCAGGTGAATTTGAAATCCAGACAGTGAAGTCCTGTTTTGCTTTTACGTGTCAGAATTTAAAAATCCTGAGTAATGTTCTGAGTTTATTCAGTCATGCATTTTCCTGCATGGTTCAATGACTCAAGGGGTTTTTTTTGGTTTGTTTTTTGTTTTTGTTTTTGTTTTTTTTTTTTGTTTGTTTGTTTTGGGTTTTTTTTTTTTTTCGGTCTGCTGTGGTTTTTATCAAGATTTTAAAATCTGTTTGTCTAAAAATATCTATTTCTTCTTCCTCCCCCAGTGGTTATGAAAGGAAGGAATTACAAAGTCTTCTGGTATGTTGTTTTCCACAGCAGTGAGGGCTCCAATATTACGCAGATCACAAATTCCCCAACTGGGAAGCTAGGAGTGGGTTTGGGTGGGAAGAGGTGGTTAATAAATCTCTGAATTGCTCTCCTTTTGGAAGGTACTTTTTTATGTTTCCAGTTAGGAGGTGGGGAAATGGCCTCATCTAGGATAAACCGCTAACGGGGTTTGTCAAGTGGAGTAGCTTCATTGAGTAATATATCCTGCTGTGAAGGACTCACAGCCATGGTGTGGTAGCAGAGTGATAACCTGTAAATGCTGTACATGTGTTTTGCTCCTCTGAGTCAGGCCCACGCAAATGTGAGGCAACAGGGACTTCTGAGAGGCTCAGTCCTGGTAATCTCAGTGAATAATCTTGAATAGCAACAGGATCTCCTTTAGTGCGTGTGCTCAAGTGGGAATCGTGCTAGTTGTTTGGAACAGCATCATCTTTCCTGTAGTCACAGAAGCTCTTGCTGCACACACTTGAAAGCTGAGGAAACATTGACTCAAGTCTGCAGGAGCATCACTTCTCCTTGAAGCCAGTTATGTGCAGGATCTGTTTGCATAAAGGAACTGTTTGGTCTTGACAGAGAACCTGAGAGGAAATGAATTTTCTTATTTTGCTGTGAGACCCCATGTGATGGGGATTAATAATGCATGGAAAGGTTTGTAGAAGTTGATGAATTGTAACAATTGCGATAATAAAGCAGTTTATCCAGTGAAATGAAGAGAATCTCTGGTCCAAGGACATAAAACAGAAGTTATCTACCCCATATTGACCACTTGTGGTCTCTGAAACCATGGTATGCTGCCTAGTACCAATCAAAGAAAAGTAACAATAGTAATTTCAGGGAGGGTCAAGGAAGGAATAAATTGGAGCAGATCAAGTGTGGTCACTGTTTATGTGCTTCCTAGGATCCAGGACACTCTGTCTGCAATTGGTGTGTTTAAAAAAAAAGAAAAAGTGAAAGTTACTTTCATTTTCAGGATTTCTTTTTAATTCTGATGATTAGGGCCTGGATAGATGCCAAAAGGCACACAGGATGCAGGAGCACCTGACTGTATTTCACAATTCTTGAGTCTTTGAGTGCCAGCAGAAACAAGCACCAGCCACCAGCAAGGGAAATGGGTTCAGGTTCTCAGAGGGTTGTTTCCATGAAAATTCATTAAGTGAGAATAGTAAGATAGCGGATTTGATGTCCTGTCTGTAACAGGAGTTGCTCTTCTATGCTTTGACCACCCCTTTCTTAGGAGACACTCTTGGCTGTGCAAGCCCAGTCAAGTATTCACTTTCACATAAGTCATGAGATTTAAAATGCCCCTGGTATTTCAGGGGTTGCTTATCTTCCTCCGATGCTTCTCCTTCAGGCTTTCTGCTGACAAGCAGTATTAGCAGCTTCCTGGAGGTCAAGTCGAGATGCCTTGTAATCTGCATGTGATTAAATATGAATAATCCTTTCCCTGTTCAGCAAAGTAAGCACTGCTGTGAATCCCATTGAGGCTGATGCGAATTAAGGATGTGCTGTGGTATGTTCTTGAACAGGATGAGGTTGTGCTCAGGCCTTGCTGGCTTGATGATTTGGGAATCTGTAGGAGCCAGTGTTTGTTGTGAAGGTATTCGAGGCCTCCCAGCAGTGGGTGTACGTGTCTGCAGGCAGATGTGAATGCCATGCTTATTTGATGGAAAGGTATGAGGAGTGGCAGAGGCTAATCAGAAATCCAAATGCATTTGTTTGCTTGCCATCTTTCAAAGGATTTATCTTATCTTTCCCATTCTAATACTGCTAACCCAAACACTGAGTAGCTGCTCTGCATCTGTGACTGGGCCCATGACTGCTTCTGCCTTCCACGTACCCTTCATGTGTTAATTCCCTCCTCTTTTACTCCTGTGTGCTGAAGGTGGGGGACCTTAGACTTGGCATGAGACCACTTCAATGGACTTGCCTCTGCGACTGCTTTAACTCTGTTGTGAAACCAGGTACAGTTCTGGCCTCACCTGGGGACAAGTTCTGCATTACAAGTACGTTTGCTTTTAATAGTGACAGAATAAAGATGCTTCAGTTTCCCAAAGGGTGTTTCTGCTGGTGGTTTAGCCACGAAGCCAGGGCTCTGTGGCTGCAGAGTGAGCTTAGAGATGGGGCTGGCAGCTGCCCACTTGCTGAGTCTTGTTAAGCAAATATGTCACAAAGCACATAGAGCAAGTCTGGACAGGAGCACGTTCTATGCATGGCAGGGGGCGTCTTACACAAAATGTTCCCTCTTTGGAATAGGGTGGCTGCTCCAGGTCTAAGGGAGTGCACAGCTCTGGAATCCAGCTCCAGTGTTGTCTGGTTCCCTTGAAATCGCAGATGGAAATGAAAACAGTGTTGATTTCTCTCCCTGTGTTCCTGTAAAATACAGCTTTCAGACATGAATCAGTGCAGGGCTGTCTTCCTACAGCTGCAGATAAAGCAGAAACAAGTGGTGGTGCAATTTGCACAACCCAAGTATTGAGGAGCAGTAGATAATAAATCTCCCACAGCCCCTAAAACAAGTAAACAACCAACCACCCACTACGCCCGGAGTGTTAGTGAACTCAGAGCAGCCTTTTGAGGATGTTTTGGTTTCTTTTCCGCCGCACTGGGCGTTTAGAGGCCATTACCACCCCGGAGAGCTTCCTTGTCTGCCTTACTCATTGACTGAAACACAAAGAATTAAAGCCAAGGGCAGGGGAGGAGCAAACCCTTCCCTTACCATCCTCCCCAAGCAGGAACTTTTCTTACGCCACCCTCCCCGAACCCGAGTGGGTTTGGGCTGTTACACAGCTCGTCCTGGCCCTAACCCTGCCCAGGGGTGCTGATGCTGCTCCGAGGGGAGGAGGCAGTGCTGGCCACGTCCCTCCGCCCGAGCCGCCATCCCTCCGTACCCACGCGGACGCTTTCCCCATGGGCTTCTGGCAGCGGGCTAAGCAATCCCCCCTCCCGCAGCACCGGGGCGCGGCCCTGGCCACGCTGCCGATCGCCTGCCGCTCCCTCCACTTCCCCCGTCCCCGCAGAGCCGCCCCACGGGCCGCCCCCGCCCCGCCCCGCGAGGATGTGACGCCGGCGGGGCCGCCCCTCGCGGGCGCGGCTCTGAAATAGGGCTCGGCGCGGCTCCCGGGCAGCCCGAGCCGCGGAGCAGCGCGGCCATGCCCGCCCCCGCCGCGCCCCGCACCCTGACCGCCGCCGCCCCCGCCGGCAAGGCCAAGCTCACCCACCCCGGCAAGGCCATCCTGGCAGGTAAGGCTCCCCCGGGGCTCCCCCGGCTGCGGGGGCTGCCAGCGTGGGCATCCGCGTGGGCGGGGGCAGCTGGACCCGCCCCGGGGCGGCGGCGCTCCCGCAGGTGCTGCTGCTCCATCCCGGCGCCGCCGCCCCTCGCCCGCTGCCCGCGGCCCCGCTTGGACCGGGGGTCCCCTTCGGCCGCCGCAGCATCCCGAGCTGTCCGCGGGGGTCGCGCCGTCCCGCCGGGGCTGTTCCTGCTCGCGGTGGTCTGTCTGGCCGGGGAGGCGCCGGTGGCCTCGGACATAACGCGGGGCGAGCGGCACTCGCGGGGTTCAGCGGGGCAGGTTTTCGTGCCAGCAGGAGGGAGCGGCACGGATGGGAGAGGCTGATGGCAGCAGGGACCCCCGCACGCTCCCCCGGAGGTGCCAAGCGACGAGTCTGAAGCGGCAGCAGTCGGTTGTTCCAGCCTCATCTGTGTCCCACACTCAGCGTTGATGCAGCTCCTCTGAGGGTTGCTTGGTTCCTCCTTTGTGCCTCGGCATCGGTCCCTGTGGATCAGGGCGTGTTTTCCCGTCCAGTTCTGATCACTTCTATGGGATCGAAATAGGCTCCGGGTGCAGCAGTAGCTGCAGAGTTAACGCTCTGCCTATTGCTTGAGGCTGCTTCGAGCTCTGAGCTGAATGGGGTCCAAGACAGTCGCAGGCTTGTTAAACTCCTTTGTAACTGTTCATTAGCTCCCTGGTTTCTCCTGCCAGTCGCAGGACAGTTCCCAGAGTGGAGATTAGTGTCTTTGTTTTGAAATGAGCCTTCGCAGCCTCGACATGATTGGCATGTTTAGAGCTTTTGTGTATTCCAGCCAATTCCCCCTCCTACCATTGTGCCTTTGTCTCTCCAACTCCCTGCTCCCCTCCAAGGGCAGAGCTCCAGCCTCCAGGACCCGGGAGCAGCAGGGCTCTTCCCACCCTGGCTGGACACGGGCAGCCAAGCACTTGCTGCTCCAGCTCTGCCCTCTCTGCCTGTTGGATCTCCCTTCGCACAGACCTGAAGAACTGCCAGAGATGGCTACTTGGAGCACTGGAGCGTACAGAGGGTGCTGAGGCCTCCCAGAGTGGGGTCTCCTGGAGGGGACTGTGCCTGTGCCGTCACTCGGGCTGCCTGGCCAAAGGGCTGGGGCACAAACGAGAGGGTGCTTCCTCACTTAGGTGAACCCTTGGGTGAGGCCAGGCTCCTCCAAAGCTCTGTGCCTCTCTGGAGGCTCAAGGCTTGTGCTACCCCACCTCAGAATAGGTTACTTTTTCAGGCCTCTTTGCTTAAAGGTCTTTCAAATGGGATTTAATCCAAGCTTAGGATGGGAAAGACATCCTTCTTGCCCATGCTTTCTAGTTTTCCCTGTCTTGCTGCCCACGTACAATGCATCAGGTACCAGTGTACCAGGAGACTTTCATAGTCCTTGTGTAGGTCTCTAATCTGGATCATAAGCTGTAGATGGACTATTGGCATCAGCCTCCTCAGAGAGAGGCTGCAGTAGGCTTGCCCTGCACTCCCTTGCCATAAAAGTTGCCGTGGGTGTGCCTGGGAGCTGTTCTGGTGTAAAGGAAAGGACATGGTGCTTGTGGACTTTGCCAGGTGCCAGCTTAGGCAACGTAGCACAAAGCTACATGCCCCTGCCAGAGGGGCCCCTCTGGGTCCACATGAGGCTGCAGAGGTGGAAGAAGAACCCTATTGAGATGCTGGTCTTCTTCTCACAGGCTGTAATCAGAGTAATTGGTTAATGGGCAGAAGTCCAGCCAAGCCTCTGTGGCATCTAATTGTATTAGAGAACCACAGAAATGGGAGAAAGCTGCTGTTAACTCCCTGCACCCTGGTCTGCTCAGCCCTCCCACTGTATCCTCAGGGATAGTGTTGTTTGTGGCTGTCTCTACCGACTTTAAAGGGTTTGCTGATGCTCTCAGGGTTTCTTATCTGACATCTGTCTGCACAACAGGGATGTGTGCTTCAGAGCTCAACTTTCTGGAGAGCTGGAGATGTTAAGATGGACCATTCCTGCTGTGCCTCATCAGCCTGTACTGGTGGAGTTAAATAAGCAGCCATCATCCCACCCTGGATGCAAATGTGCTCCCAGAGCCCTGTGTAACTGGGATCCTCTGCCAGGGAGGCACAGCAACCTTGGCTGGGCTGGCTCTTCTCTGAAGAGCTGCAAGTGAAGCTCTGGCTGCCAAGAGCTCTTCTTCAGTTGTCGCAACAGACAAACTCAAGGTTAAAAATTAATTTGCTAATGGACTCTCGTTTGCTCGGGCAGCTGTCGTGTGCCAAGGCAGCACTTCACCTTGCAGTGACCACGCAGGTGGTGCCGGTGCTGTGGCCGTGTGTGGCCTGAGCACACGAAGGCAGCTTGGCTGTCCTGACTGGTTGTGGGTGGGTGTTGCTGCCAAGACTTGGAATGGGAGATGCTCCATGCAGATTGAGCTTCCAGAGGGCAGAACTGAGGTGATCCCTGATGCTGTTCCATCCCAACACCCCCTTTGCGAGCGGATGAGTCCCCAGGCTCTGAACTGGTGATACAAAGTTGGTTTGGAGAACGTGGTGCTGGGTGAGAAGTGACATGGCTTAGGACACTGCAGTTTGGTGTAACATGGCTTAGTTTAGACCTATTTAAAAGACTGGTAAACGCACAGGCTTTATGCTGAAATGGATATTATTTGTGTCTCCCCAGCTCTCCTGCTGCCTCCCTTACCTGTTGTAGAGCTGGTACAATTTTTCTGTGCGCTGGTTTGAGGACCAGCTTGTGCCTCTTCTGCTGGGTAGCAAACAACCTGTTAGCAGGCAGGCCGGGAGCCCAGCTGTGCCTCCAGCCTCCCCACAGCCAACATCCCGGCTTTGTGCCGTGGGTTCCAAGCAAACCCTTGAGCCCATGGGGCTCCTGTGCTCCCCACCAGCATCCTGCAGGGCTTGGTGCTGCTGGTCGGCTGTGCAGCTCCCAGCAGAGCCCGGCAGTGCCAGGGGTGGGTGGGGAGCTCGAAATAAAGGCAGCAAGTAGTGAGGCAGGAACCCCTGTGATTCCCTAGAGCACTTCTTGCTGGTGTTTTGGGCACCACAGTGCTATTGGGTCAGCTCAAGCCAGTCTGAGGTGGTCTATTTAGGGCCCAGCACAAATGATCTTTGCCATTTGCAGGCAAACCCCCGCACTCTTGCCCTTCTCTTGAGAGCTTTGCTCGTGGTTAGCAGCGCCCATGTGATGAAAGGCTTTGTTTTCCCTCTCCAGAGTTAAGTACAGCCTTGCTCTGTTTTTAGCCAGCTTTGAAGCCCGGGGTCTGCTCTCTCCCACGGGAAAGCTCCCAGATGCCTTGCTCTCTGCATGGCACCTCTGCTCATCTGGGGGCTGCTGCACAGTTGCTGTTCCTGCCTACACCTAATCCTGCCTGGTCAGGGAGGCAGGACACTGGGATGCTGTCCGACATGGTGCTGGGTTTGGAAAGAGCTCGCAGTGATTGTGGCTGCTGCTCTGATGTTGGGTACCACTGGGAAATAACAGTGATGTGCACCAGCGTCCCAGGAGATGCATGGACAGGGGAGAGGGACTCTGCAAGGAGAGAAAAGGACCTGCAGGGTAGGGCATGAAGCAGGGACGGTTCAGCAGGGAGCCCAGCCTCCCAAGAAACAAAGCAATAATTAGAGCTTCAGTTTCCTCTCCTTTGTTAATACCTGATACCATCTTTCTTAGTAAATATTGTACCTGCAGAGGAGAGGAGTCAAGGACTGGCTGTGAAAGCTGGGACTTGCTTCCTGCAGAGCAGGACTCCTTTCCCAAAAGTCCCAAGTCCACCTGGATTTCTCTCCTGGGAGGGTGTGAGGGAGGTTGTACTGCTGGGGATTACTGTGGTCTGGCACACTCCCTGGCTTTGAGATGGATGTCTGGTGCTCACAGCAGAGTAGGGGATGTTTCCCCCTTAATGCTGACCTGGAGGAGCCGCTTGGGGGGCTGAGCACAGCCAGGGGTGAGGGTTTGTAAGTGTGGAGGGAACCAGTCCTGCCAGCTCTGCTGCCCTCAGTGCATCTCACCTGGCTGTGGTTTTGCCTGCAGTTACCTCCTCTGGCTGTCATCTGTTTGGGGAGTGGGGCACAAGGAACACGCTGGCCTTGAGCATGTCCTTTGCTGCCTGGGAGCCCTCATGGACTGCCGAGGAACCCTGGAGCAGCCCAAGGCTCCTGGTGGGAGGAGGATGTCAGCCCCAGGGCCAGAAAACCACACTGGGCTGTCCATTTGGTCTGAATGGATTCTGTGTGAGCTGGGGTTAACGCTGGGCTTTGAAATGTGAGTTCCTGAGATTTTCACATGCCTGGTGCTCTGCTTGACATTCTGCAGGCAACCATTTTCTCTGGGCTGATGTAAATGGTCGGAAGGAGCCATCCATCTTCCCAAGGCGATGAGCACCATGAGCTGACAGCTCGGGGATGTATCAGCGTCGCTCCTCTCTGATGGCCCTCTGTGGTGCATGCCAATGCAGCCTCCCTGCTCCTGCTTGTGCCCTGAGGTCTGGGGTCAACTCCTGACAGCAGGAGTTGATTTTTTGCCATCTCTTCTCTCTCTCCCTCTGTGCTCCAGTGCCTGGCACAGCAGTCACTCGCCTGTGCTGGTGGCGAGGAGACCAGAGCCCATCAGTGCCCAGGCAGTGTCTCCTTCATCCAGCTATGGGGCTGTGCTGGGGGAGGCATCCAAGAGCCCTGGGCTCTGCTGTTGGTTCCCTGCTGCATGTCTGCTGAGATTTTTTTTGATACTTGAACAGTTGGTGTCCAGAGTGGTGTGGTGGGTTGGCCATGCTGCACAGGACAATGGAGAGAAGGTGACTTGAGCGGGGCAGGGGACGTGGCAGTCCCCAAAGGTGGGATCAGCATAGAGGCAGCTGATGCTGTGACCAGGAGCACCGGGAATTGGCCTCTGCCATAATACTCACAGCCAAGAAGTTTAAGATGTAATAATGATTAGTTGTAATATTGAGAAATGAATGCAGAGGTGATGAATTAGTGAGTTGTGAAAAGACAGCCTGTTCAAACAGGACAGTTCCAGTAAGATTCAGGACAGATTATTCCATTCCATCCAGAGCTTTATCTGCAGCGCTGTTTGCACGGGGCTGTTTGCCCACCAGTGGCACAGGGTACAGGGAGGCATGTCTGCTGTTTGCCATTCTGTGTATCCCTGGTGGGGATCAGACTTTATGCCGCCTGCCTGGCACATGCTCCTGTGGCCAAACCAGCCGTGTGTGTTTGTTTACTGATGGCCATGCTGAACCCCTGTGCTTCCCACTGGCCTTGCCCCTGTCAGATAGGAGACCTTCCAAGGGATGGACACCCTCTGAGCCTGCTGACCTGTTGCAGGACACATTTTTTTCCCCTTCTAAACAAAATGCAGATAATCTTCTGGCAGCCTGGTTTGGGGGAAGCAGCCCTTCCCTGTCTGAGCACTGTGTAAGACCTTTGGCAGCAGAGCTGCCCCCGTGGTGGTTTTCCCCGAGGATTTGGCTGTGGATGGGTGGTGGAGGGCTCTCCATGGCACGAGAAGGTGTCTGGGTGAGGAGGGTGCCCTCCCCAGCGGGGTGCCTGCCAGCTCCTGAGCCCTGAGTTTCACAAGATGGCCCGTGGTGGGATGTGCGGGGGGGTGGAGCTGTTAAACCCGTTTCACCGCTGCAGGCAGGGCAGGATTGCTCCACCACTGCCTTCAGCCAGGTTATGGCAATGGATGGGTGAAGAGCAGCCTGCGTGGCTGCCAGAAGGGGTTGTTCCCTTGGTGGTGAGGAGCAAGTGGCAGTCTGGGCTGCAGGGACCTGTCACATGCTGGCAGTGGGTATTTCTGCCTCTCTGATTTGTAGCACCCTGATGGTCTTTCGTTCTTTTTATTTACATTTTTTCATATTTCCCCAGCTCTGAAAAGCTGTCTTGGCTGATGGGAGAGGGCAGCAAGTCCCCTTGTGACAGTGGGAGCTGTAAGCATGGCATCCAGGGAGTGGGCAGGATTGCCCACTGTGCCTGCTGTGTAAGGTCCGTGTCACACGTGGGCTGGGTGCCCCCCAGACAGGGGGAACTCAGGGCTCTGCCTCTGCTGGTGCTCTCAAGAGGAGCTGAGAGCCTTTTTGTGCCTTCCCACCATCCTGAGCCATCTGGCTGGCAGAATGGGGAAGCTTCAGGCATGGGTCCTGGGAAAGCATTGTTACTGTGCTTCCAGACCCTTAGGAATAATTTCCTCTGGCCTGGAAGGATCCTGCTTAATCTGAACTTAAAAGGAGCTTTTTGTATGGCAATCAGGTGCTTGTGTGTCAGCATGTGAAATTACTCTTAAAATGGAGAGGCTGAAATTGCTCTCCAGGTGCTCACTTCTCATCAGAGCTGCACAGAGACCTGCTACTCTGTCTCTCCACAGGAGCAGGATGCTTTTGCAGGCACAGTCACTTGCAGGAGTGGCAGAGGGGCCAGTGCCACCTCCTGGCCCTCTCTGGGTCCCAAACAGGGCAATGGGTGCTCACTGAGGAACTTGCCTCTGGGTAGGGGCTTGCAGGGGGTGGCAGTGCCAGCCCTGGCTGTGCAGCCTTGCTTTGTGTCAGTCCTGGGACTCTGCTTGTCTTCCCCATCAGAGCAGCATCCTCCTGCCCTCAGCACCCGCCGTGTCCTGGACACTGGAGTTGGGGTTCCTGGGACAGGGTGGCTGGTGGTGTCCGCAAAAGCTGCTCACTAATGGGGTGTGAAGCTGAACCTCCATGTGCTGATGCCGTCACATGCGATGTGAGCGCTGCAGGGGCAGCACCTTCCCCCTGTCCCCAGAATCCCTCTTCTCCGTCCTGCCAACTCTCCCCAGCCATGCCCGAGAGCTGCAAACGTGTCCTCAAATGACAGCCTCCTTTGGCTCTTCCTCAGGGGAGAGCTAAACTTTTTCTGGGAAAACCATGCCAAGTGGCTGACAAACAGGTATTTTTCCTGTCTCCCCGTGCAGCGTGTGGGGACTGCTGGTAGCTGAAGCGCTTGCAGGCGCCCTGCAGGCAGGGAGCCATTCCTGGTGCTGGGAGTGGGATCCCCCCCACAGGAGGCACCTTCACTGGGGCCAGGCATGGCGACCTTCCCTGAAGGACATCCTCTCTGCTGTGGCTCCGCTGCATCCAGCTAACAGCCGAGAGCCTTGGCCCGGCACCTCAGCTGCCCTGCTTGCTCTTTCACCTCCTGAGTGCTGCTGGCTGTTCCGCTGACTCCGCGGTGTTGCAAGAGCTGAAGCTGCTGGTTAAAGTCCGGGTAAACAGGTTGCAAAGCCCCCGCAGCCCTGGCGAGGGAGGGGTTAGACAAAGCTGCTGCTCGTGGGCAGTGGGGTGATTTATTTGCATGGAATAAGGTTTCTGCTGGAATAAAACTGTGTGGGGAGAGAAGATGACAGCAGAGGAGGACCTCTGATGGCTTTTGCCTCCGGGGAGGGAAGGGCCTGCAGGGTGTGTGGTTTGTGCCACCCTGTCTCTCTGCAGGCAGATGAAAATGGGTTAAAATTGCCACAAGTCGTGGAGTGTGTCCCGTGTCCCTGCTTTGTGCACCATCCCGTGGGATGAGGCCAGGACAGCAGTGGGAGGCTGGGAGGGGACCTGGCAGTGTGGATGGATTCCCTGTTCCTCCATCCTCGGTGAGTGTCCCAGAGACTGCCAGTTCCCATGAACAGCATGCTGTCCCTTTGCTGAGGCACTTCACAGGCTTCTGTAGATGTGGCTATTGCCTGTGAGGCTCTGGGCAGAACCTCCCTTCCTCCCCTGCATGGACAAATGTCCTTGATCCCAATGGCAGCCGAGGCTGTGGGCAGGTTGCAAGGAGGTGCAGCATCCCTCCCTGTGCCATTTGGTGTGGCTGCCATGAGCCGAGGTGCTGCTTACACCTGGACTGGTGCTTGTCCTGGGTGCTTCCCTACTGTCTGGCTCCCAGAGGTGCTGGGACAGCAGCTGGTGCTGGGGTACCAAAAGGGAGCAAATATTTATGATGCTTAAAATGTCCAGCACTTCAGTTCTGCAGTGTAGGAGGGAGGGAAGGGGCCTTGGCAGCGGCTGGGGTGTTCATGTGGCTGTGGCAGCAGTGGTGTGGAGAGCTGCCAGCTGGGGCTCAGCTTTTTGGGGACTGTTGCACTCAGCTGGAGGATACTGCTCCTCATCCGGCTGCTTCCTGGGGACCTGCCAGCTGTTCCTCAGAACTGTTTGTTTTTGCAGAAGTTACAGTGCTTGACCAGCCCCTGAGCCACGGGACCAGTAGTGTCTGCCACCTCTGATGGATGCACCAAGGATCGGAGAGGGCTGGGGAGGCAGCAGGAGCACAGTGGGGACCCTGGGGATGGTGGTTGTCTTGTGGTGCCCCGGGGGAGTGGGTGACTGGCTGGCTTCTGTGGTGTGTGCTGGCCTGGCTGTGGCTTCCTCCCACGCCCCCAAAGCAGAGGGTGCTGGGGAGGAGTCATGGCTGGCAGTGGTCACCCACTGCCGCCTCCTGGGAACCGCCTGCCTGGCCTGGGCTGGGCAGCTCCAGCCCCCACCCTGGGAACGCAGTGGGAAACAAGGGGCCTTTGTTTGCTCTGGAGGAGCTGGGCTGGCCTCACACTCCATCCCCAGCGCCCCATGGGGCTGAGATGCTGCCAGGCTGGGCTGGCGGGTCCTGCCCTGGGCACTCAGTGCCACGGTGTCCCCATCCCCCTTCCCGTGCCTGTGGGAGGCGTGGGATGCTGTTTGAGCAGGAGCCAAGCTTTCCATCACCCCAGCTGTGCTGAGTGATGGCCTGGCTTCTTATCTCCCCTGGGGAGGACAGTGCAGTCTGGTGCTTCTTGTGCCTGGGGGAAAAACCAGGATAAGGCTGTTTTAAGGTGGGTGCTGCCCAGCTACTGGAAGGAATGCTGCAGCGAGGTTGCTTTTCCTTCCCTCCAGAAGGACAGGCCTGAGAGAAGGCAGCAGCGCTCCGGAGAGTGCCAGTTGCCAGTGGCACTGCCATGGGGGAGCTTGAGGCAGCATCGGAGAGATTAAGTGTATCTGTTGTAAATTTGGAGGCCATACAGAAGAAATATGACTTTGTGAGAAACTCTGCCGGTGTGAGGAGCTGAGACTGCCTGCTGCTGTCACAGGGAGCAGCCATGGTGCCCCCTATCAGCATCCCCTCATGGGGGTACTTTGTGGGGTGTTGATAAGCAGAGCTGTGCTGTGCTGCACTTGGCTGCAGAGCAGGATAACCATCCAGTTCCAGTCCTTCCCACGATGGCACCGTGTTCCTCCCTGGGACACTGAGGTGTCTCCAGGTCTGTGGTGAGGCTGCAAGCCAGCAATGGTGGGAGCTACAGTGCTGCTGAGTCACACCGAGGCTGGAGGGGACACTGGAGGCTGTATGGGAAACTGGCAGCTGGCAGCCCATCTGACCCTATGCCGTGCCCTATCCTGATGGATGGGGCATGGTTCACTGTCCATGAACAAGGAGCAGGGAAACCTTGGGTGTGCCTTGGTGGGTGCTGACCCCAGTGGCAGCAGCACCCTGTGTCCTGGTCTAGGCTGAGCAGGGTTTGCCCTGTGATCCCTGAGAGAGCTGGCTTGGCCTTGCACTTCCTCCTTGTTCCGGCACAAAGGGCTCCTGCTGCTCGGCGAGACCTGGCCGCGCTTTGATGCGAGGAAATGCTCTGTCATCCATCGTGGCCGGATGGGCTGAGCCCAGCTCCCCCAGCCCAGCTCCCCCAGCCCAGCTGCATCCAAGGGCTCCACCCATGCAGAGCAGAGCCCCATGGCTGAGGGCCGGCATCCCTTGGGCCACCAGGAAAGGCTGCACTAAGTGTAATCAGCACCCAGCAGCCACCGCTGCGGGAGCCCAGGGCAGCTGGACAGGCTTGATGATAATTGTGCTTCCTGCTGGCATGGCTGGGTCTGCAGATGGGGCTCCTGCCTGTGTGGGGAGTGGTGCCGGGCCTGCCACAGCATCTCTGGGTTTATAAATCCCACTGCTGGCGGGTCACCTGGGAGTCTGGGACTCTGGAGAGGGAGAGGTGCCATTGAGGGGGCAACACATCAGATAGGCAGCCCTGGGTGTGGTGTTTTGCCTGGTTTTACCACCCCTTGGCCAGTTCCCTCGATGGCTCTTGCCATAGATGGGCAGTGATGCCCGTGCAGGGCACCAGGTTGGCACAGAGCCCTGTGGAGTCCAAAGGGTTTTGGTGAGGACAGGCACACAGTATCCCAGCCCAGACCTGGCTGCTGGAGGCCCCGGGCTCAAACCATTGTGGAGCCAGCAGCAGGCACACAGCACTGAACAGACCCGGTGCTGCTCCTGCCCCAGTGCCCCCTCCTGTCCCACACAGGTGGCCTGGCTGGAGGGATCGAGATCTGCATCACATTCCCCACCGAGTATGTGAAGACGCAGCTGCAGCTGGACGAGAAGGCAAACCCTCCCCGCTACAAGGGCATCGGTGAGCACACACCCAGTGCCTGGCCCCAACCCTCTGCCGGGCTGGGGGGCTCCCGGGGAGCCTGGCTGGGGCTGGGGGGATGTGGTGGGTGGTGGTCGGTGTGGCGGGTGACAGTGGCACTGCTGTGCTCTGCCACAGGGGACTGTGTGAAGCAGACTGTCCGTGACCACGGCATCCGGGGGCTGTACCGGGGGCTCAGCTCGCTGTTGTATGGCTCCATCCCCAAGTCTGCTGTCAGGTAGGTTTGTCCCCATAGCACGGGCTGAGTGGGGGGGACCCCTGACAGCAGCAAACAAGGGGTGCTTTTGCCCTTGGTGTCTCCATTGGCATTTCACCAGGCCAGGTGCTTTCCCAGATGGGAGGATCCTCTTGCAGGGTGTGCAGCTGCTCCTGGAGACGGACCCAGAGCAGAGGGTGCAGCCTCCTGTCTCAATGCCCAGAAGTTGGCACAGTGGCTCCTTTGCAGGTTCGGGGTGTTTGAGTTCCTCAGCAACCAGATGAGAGACGAGCAGGGGCGCCTGGACAGTACACGGGGCCTCATCTGCGGGCTGGGGGCTGGCGTGGCTGAGGCCGTGGTGGTGGTCTGCCCCATGGAGACCGTGAAGGTGAGTGAGAGGCAGCTGCCAGTGTCCCCTGCCGTGGCACCCCTCACTGGGCTGGGTCATGAGGGTGCAAGAGTCAGGGTTGCCTGACTTTCAGGGACCCGAGGTCTGCATTGGGTGTGCTTGGGCTGGTTTTGTAGGGAAGGATCTGAAGCTGGAAAGCCATTCGGAGGTCAAGTCAGGTGGCCATGGCCCCTTCCCCATTCTGGGAAGGAGCCCCGCACTCAGGAGCCATCTTGTCACCCATTTTTGGACTGTAAACCCCACATGGCAGCTTGCAGTGGCAGTTTCCCAGGTTTTCCTCTGCAAATGTGCTGCTGCCATGGGTACAGACTTGCCCTGTGGTCTGTGCCAGTGTTGCCTGGCTCTGGTCTTGGGACTGTCCCTGGCACAAGGCAAGAGGTGCCCGACAGCCCTTTGGGGCCATCACACCTGCCCTTACCTCAGCCAGGACGAGCACATCGTCTCCTCGTAGGTGAAGTTTATCCATGACCAGACCTCTCCCAACCCCAAATACCGTGGTTTCTTCCATGGCGTCCGGGAGATCGTTCGGGAACAGGGTGAGTCCCGGGGAAGTGGCACCCTGACCCCGTGGGTACTCCCATGCTATGGGGACAGGGTAGGGTGGGCACAGGCTGGGATGGGTGGCCTGGGGAGGTTTTTCTCTGCCTGTTGAGGGTGGCCTCTCCTCCAACACCATCTTCTTGCAGGACTGAAGGGGACCTACCAGGGCTTAACTGCGACCGTCCTCAAGCAAGGATCAAACCAAGCCATCCGCTTCTTTGTCATGACCTCCCTCAAGAACTGGTACAAAGGTATGATGCCCTTGTCCCCTCACGCCATCCCAGCTGTGCCTCTGGCTCCCCCCGCCCATCCTTGGGAACTAGGATGGACTTTCCATCAGCACACCCCCTACTTCTCATGGCTCAGCCACTCAGCAAGAGGAAGATGAAAACCAGGGTGGGGTGGCCCCAGCTAATGAGACTGAAGGGTTCTGGTGCTGGAGCATCACTTTCACACCCTCTCTGAGCCCCTCAGTGCTGCATGGGCTCTGTGGGGCTGGTGCTGCTGGACAGCCCCCTCCAAAGGCTCCAGTGCTGAGTCCCCCAGCTCAGCACTGCAGCATGACCACAAGCAGCCAGACTTGGGATCTTCCTTGTGGGCTCCCTTAGGAACACATGCTTCATCCCACCACCACTCTACCCTCAACCTCTCTTCCTTCACAGGGGACAATCCCAACAAGGTCATGAACCCCTTCATCACGGGGGTGTTTGGAGCCCTTGCTGGAGCTGCAAGTGTCTTTGGCAACACCCCCTTGGACGTGGTGAAGACCAGGATGCAGGTACAGTGCCAGGACACGGTGCAGGACTGCTCTGCCTGCAGTAGGCTGGGGCTACTAGCTGTTTCACATAGTCCCTGGGGCAGGTGCACGATGATGGTGGGATTTGGTTTGGGAGATGCCTGGGGTTGGTGCTGGGAAGCGTCTGCACCGAGGTGGGGATGTCCCTGCCGGGTTTGATTGGCAGCAGCTTCGGCCTCTGATCCTGCTTTTCCCTTCCTGCAGGGTCTGGAAGCACACAAGTACAAGAACACCTGGGACTGTGCCTACCAGATCATGAAACACGAAGGGGTCCTGGCGTAAGCTCTGCGGTGGGGGCGGCCAGGGGGGAGGATGGGCAGGGAGGGGGCTGCGAGGGCACCCAGCCCCACGTTCCCCCCTTTATCCCTGGCAGGTTTTACAAGGGCACAGTGCCTCGCTTGGGCCGTGTCTGTCTCGATGTGGCCATTGTCTTCATCATCTACGATGAGGTGGTCAAAATCCTCAACAAGGTGTGGAAAACGGACTGAGGGGCTGGGCCAGGCAGCCCCTGCCTCCTGGACCCCGCAGGGCTGCAGCTGGAGAGCACAGACCAAGCCCACACCTGCCTGCGGCACCACCAGGGCAGGGGCTGCCCTGCACGCCCTCCCCCCAAACCTGGCTACCTTTATCTTTAGGACAGGCTCTGGAGCAGGTTAAATTAGTAGCTGTGTGCTAAAAGGAGCAGGGAGGGAGCAGCATCCCACCATGCACACCCCAAGCATCCCAGTTATGCCCAGCCCAATCCCCTGGTGACACTTCCCCCTGGTCCCACATCAGGTGTGAGTGCTGGTCATCCAGGGTGAGGTGTCCCCTAGGACAGTGGCCCCAAGGCTCCCAGCAGCCAAGAGCTGCTGACTGCCTGAGGAGCAGCTCTTTTGAGGGTGCTGAGAGCTGTCCAGAGCCATGGTGCAGTGCCAAGCTGTACACGGGGCATCGCAAGCTGACAATGGGCCTGACACTGACAGCTGGGAGCGATGCACTGGGTTACAGCAGCTCCAGGGGGAGCCCAACAGCCCTGCACTCCCCAGGATGGGAGGGCAGTGACCCACTGGTGTGACCCCAGGCTTCCTCCTCCCTCCCTGCCAACACCAAGACCACCGGTGTGCAGCATCCCATCCCTGGGGTCCCGCTCAGCCCTGAGCTGCTGAGCAAGGGCTGCCCAAAATTGCACATACAGCCAGGCCTTTAGTTCTGCTCACCATGGGCCAGGGTTGGGGTGAGCTGGGTGCCCCCATCACTTGCCGTTTACAGTCGAGATGTGTGTGCGAGCCGGGGTGAGGAGAAGCAGCCCCGTGCCGCAGACTTGGCCCCTCGGCCGGGGGTGCAACCCCCTTTCTTCTGCCACATTCCCCCCATCTGCCCTCCTGCCGCCTCTCTGTGGCCCTGTAGGTAATCCTGTAGCTTTTGGAGCTTCACGCTGACCCACTAACACCCGTGGCCGTGGGGACGGAGCCCTGCCCTGCCCGCACCAGGCTGGCCCCACACGATTTGTGCCAAACTTCTCCTGAGGGAGCTGGGGGTGCAGGAGCCGGGGCTCGATCCCTCCCTCCTCCCCCTTGTCGCCAGCGATGAGCTCAGCCTTAACACAGGAGGGTGAAGGAGGAAAGCCCGGGCTCGGTTTACCTGCGGCTTTCGGCTCTGAAGCCAGTGAGGGTGGCATTGGGTTTTTTTTTTTTTTATTATTATTCTGTTTTACATTCGCAATTTGAATAAAATCAGTCTGGCTTTAGCAGCTGCGTTGGTGTCTGGGCAGTGCTGAGTGAGCAGCGAGCAGCCCCTGCCCTGTGGGTGTGGGACCGGACCCTCCATCGTGCCAGGATGGTGTTCCCGGCGGAGCATCATCTCCAACCCAGCAGTGCCCATTCACAGATGCTCCCAGACAGCTCCAGGGTTGTGTTGTCCCATGCACAGTGCTTTATTAGTAATCCTGATTATCTGTGTGGAGTCCTTGCCCTGCCATGGAGCGAAGCGAGGGGCGGTGGAGCAGAAGGGAACGGGCTTTGTCCGCCCGCCCAGCCCGGGGGCGGTGCGGGTGCGGCACGGCCGGAGCTCCCAACGCCACCCAGCACAGCCCTCGCTCCTCATCCAGGAGGTGCGGGGCAGAGCCGTCCCTCGGGGCTCGCAGGGTCCCGGTGCCATGCAGGGCCTGCTGCTCTGGGGGGGCTGGCTGCTGGCCACCTGCCTGGTGGGTGCCACGGGCAGCTGCCGGCACCGGTGCTGCCCAGGCAGGAACAACGCGTGCTGGGCCCCCAGCACCCGCCGAGCTCACTGCTACTGCGACTCGTACTGCCAGAGGACGGGAGACTGCTGCCAGGACTACCACGCCACGTGCCGCCGTGCCGGTGAGTGGCACAGGGGATGGGGACACCGCAGGGGCCGCTGTGCTGGGTGGTGGGTGTTCGCTGTTACCTGTTAGCCCCTGCTTTGAGAACAGCATGCATCTGGGGATGCCGGCTATGCTGGATTTGTAGCAATATCCCAGTTTCCCTCTTTTTTCCCTACACTGAATGTCTGGATCGTCCCAGTTCAGTGTGGGAGCCCGCAGCTGCTCTGTAGCTGATGGTAGCGCTGTCATTGCAAGCCTCAAGTGTGGGACCCAGCAGGGCAAATCTCGGCAACACCCCTGCCACCGTCATGGGCAGTGCCTTGCACAGGGACATGGGAGCCAGGGGCTGCGCTGGGGGTGCCAAACTGGATCGTGGGCTTGTGTGCAGAGCCAGTCAGCCCTGGGGACCCAAACCTGGGCAGGCGGGCGCCGGCTGTGGCCCCCTGGACAATTGCAGCAGTCAGCCCTTCCTAATCTCCGGGGAGATTAGCGGGGTCCCAGCTCAGCGTGATGCCGCACAGGGATAAGGTCCTGCGGAAGCGGCGCACAATGTCCCTGTGCTGGCGGGGGTCAGCGGAGAGGGGCTGCTGGGCTCACCCTGGCCCTTGTCCTTCCTCCCCCTCCGCTGTGCTGCATCTCCCCCGCTCTCCTCTCTCCGCTGTCCGTGGCACTGAAGCTGTCTCTCTTCTCCCCCTCCTCCATCGCTCCTGCTCCCCCGCAGCCGTGGGCTGCGCGGTGGGGCCGTGGGGGCCGTGGAGCGGGTGCAGCTCCCCGTGCGGGGTGGGCAGCAGGGCCCGCAGCCGCCAGGTCACCGTCCCGCCCCGGCACGGAGGGGAGCCCTGCCCTGACCTCAAGCAGCGCCGCGGCTGCCTGGGGGAGCACCCGACCTGCGGCACCGCCAAAGGTAACCCGGCACCACCGATGCCCCCGCCCGGCCCCGTGTGCTGCCGTCCCCGCTGCCTGCCCTCGGGTGTCTTTAACCATCCGTGTGTCCCCCACGGCTGCTCTCCCACCAGAGGTAGCCAAGATACTCCCCAAATCCTTCAGCTGGGACTTCAGAGATCCCTGGCGCAGAGCTGGGCTGCCACTGCCGGAGGAGCCCTCTGGGTACGTGTGAAGTTGGGACCCCTCTGCATCCCTCTGCAGACATGGCCCCCTTGCAGCCCTCAGACCCAGGACGTTTTTGGACCTCCCAGCCATTAGTCTTTTCCCTACCCCAAACAATGGCCCCATCGCACGCCATACAAACCTGTGGCCCCTTGCATCCCTCTAGAACCATTAGCCTCCTGCCCCCCCAAACCACAATCCCTCTGCACCTCATAAAGCTGTAGTCCCTTTGTCCCCCTGCAGACTCATAGCTCCATTGCACCCCTATACAAAGCCATGGCCCTTTTGCACCCCTCACCCCCAAAGACTCATTATCCTGGTCCCCCAGACCATGACCCCTTTGGACCCCTTAAATTCGTGGTCTCTCTACACCCCCTGCAGAGTCAATACCCTTCTCACCTCCCCAGCCATGGCCCCTTTGCCCTCTGCAAACCCACACCCCCTTTACACCCCTGATCCATCAAAAAAACACAACATCTGCCCTACCTTCCAACCACTGTTTTCCCTATTTTCCCCACCATTTCCCCTCTTTCTTCCACCGTTTTCCCAGCTCCCCCCTCCCCAGCTACTGCGGCTATTTCCGCTTGACGCAGGTGGGCCCCCCGTGCCGTGGGCAGCCCTGGAGCCGCCGGCTGCACCGGGACAAGCAGGTGTGTGTGGAATGCTGGGGGGACGTGTCCCACCACCGTCCCCGTTGCACTGGATACGGGCTGCAAGGAGCCAGGTGGGTGGTAATTTTTGGAGGGACGCACCCAAATGGAAGAACACCCCTAAGGCGTCTTCATTTTACATTCTTAATATATTTATATACAAAACTATTATTATGTCATAATATACCATAGTAAGATAATAATGTGGACTATAAATTGACAATATATAATATATAAAAATAAATATATTTAAATAGATTATTTCAGTTGGAAGGAAACTACAATGATTAGGTAGTACAACTGCCAATATGTATTCTTATATATAATATAAAACTGTATACAATTAAAAAAATTACATACAATTATTCAACAATTTTCCCTTCCAGGACATTTTGGGTGGCTGCCTCTGTGGTGGGGTGCCAGGGCTCGTGGGTACAGGAGGGGCTGCAGGAGGGCTGTGTCTGCTCCCCACCTGCTCTCATCTTCGTGTAGGATCTCCCTGAGAAGGTGAGCTGAGCCTCCCTGTGGCACTGCTCCATGCTGGGGAGGTGGGTAATGAAATAAAAATGTGCTGTCTTTTATAATTTCACCCTTTTGCAGGTTTGCTGCTCACCCTTGGAGCCAACTCCCTGTGTATGCCATTAAATATTTTGTTGAAGAAGGGGAAGAAAATCCTTCTTATAAAGATTAAAAATAAGGGAATTGCTGAAGTGTGGTGACTGATGGTGGAAGAACATGCCGAGGGTAAATCTGGGTGAGAAGATGATGTGGTAGTGACATGGTGCGATGATGTCACGCTCAGCCGTGACATCATACCGGGCAATGAGCTGCCACTGGTGAACAACAGGAGGATGGAGGCAGCATCCCTTCTGTGTGTCTGAGATCACTCACTGGAGTGAATGTTCGGTGAGCTGTGCAGGGCGACTCAGCTGCATGCTGTGGTTTGCAGACAGGAATTGAACAGAGACACCCAACATCTGCTCATGGGCAATGGTGCCCAGGGCATGTCCAGTTCCAGCTGTGGGGCTTGGCAGCCCCCACTGGAGGTAGCGAGGCTGGGCTGGGTGGTGCTGGTGCTCTTCCCCACTCCTCACTTGGCATGACATGACCTCGCTGGTGGGGTCCCTGGTGCAGCCTTTGCCCATGGTACCACAGCATGGGGTGGGAGGATGTGCTGTGCCAAGGCTGGCTCTTGCCACGCTGGCCGAGGGTGTACAGGCAGGAGGGAGCCCAAAGGGGCACAGCCTGGGGTCTGGTGGGAAGGAGAGGGCTAACCCTAACCCATCCTCAGGAGGAGCAGGCTGTCTCTGTCCCCACAGTACAGAGGACTGTCGGGTGCCCAGCTCCCTGTGGGATGTAATCATTTCCAAGAGGAGCTGTGGGGGTTCATGGAGGACTGCTGCCCAGGGTTGGGGTTTCAGCCAGGCAGTGAGTTGTCACCTGCCTCTCAGCTGCCTATGGCCATGAGCCAGGGTGGCCCCATGGGGCTGGGGTCTTAGGATTTGAGGCTCCTCCACTGCAGCCAGTAGCTGTTGCCTGTTTGCTGCCCCAGGACATGTGTGGCTCCTGCTGCCTGGTCCAGCTCCCTCTCACACCACCCTCCAGGGCAGGGAAATTAAAAGGCTTTAACACTGGGAATGTTCTTGGCCTCTTTATTTGGGAGGAAATCCCAGGTTGGCCATGGACCAAAATGCTGGTTAAAAAAACAGGTGGTGGGAGTTGAGGAGCACGAGGGGATGTGAAGGCTCTGGGGCATGGGGCTCCTTCTGCCAGCCAGAGCTGAGGGCAGTGATGCCACAGGCATACTGCACTGGAGTCCTCGGGTGGAGGGTTAGAAAACACTGGCAACAAAGTCTGTCCCACACTGCGTGGGATTCCCCTGAGTCACACCACCAAACCTGCAGGCCTGGCTGGGGGCCAGAGAGAGCATCCAGCAAAGAGAGGGATGTGACTGCAGGGTTTTGTGTCACCGCTGCGTGCCTGGAGGCGTCAGGCAGTCTCAGATGGTGGTCCCAGCTCTCCTGGTGCATGGCCCCGGTTTGGCACAGGGACCAGCCCATGCTGCACCAGCAGCCCTTGCACCAGCTCCAGCTCCTGCTCCAGCTCCTGGGCGCCACAGTCCAGCCCTGGCACAGCAGTGGCACCTTCCCCCAGCACCTGCAGCACCTGTACCACCAGCCGGGCCCTCACCAGCAGGATGGCCAGAGCTGTGTGGAGTTTGGCACAGCCCAGTGCCTTCATCCCCCAGTGGGCAGCAGTCCCTGTGGAGAAAGAGGGTGAAAGAGCTGTGAGCATGGTGGGGTTCCCTGGTGCAGAGCTGGCCCCTGTGCCCTGGGGGCTCCACGCTCACCGTACCTTGGCTCCAGCAGTGCTTGCAGTACTGCAGTTCCTGCAGCACACCAGGGCCTGTGGCTTCCAGCCAGTGCAGAGCTGAGGCATACAGTGGGCTGCTGGCTGGTGCCTTCTCCAGGAGCTGCATCAGCACGGGGAGCAGCTGCTGTGCCAGGACAGCTGGCTCCGCAAAAACGTTGGGTTCATCCTCTTTATACAGGCTGGCAGCTCTGAGGGGAAAGCCAAGGCATGAGTGAAGCCAAGGGATGGCCCCAGGGTACCCTGCACTCCTTCATACCAGCCCACAGCAGCTCACTTGTTGGCCTCCAGCTCCTCCACAATGCTCCTGAAATCCAAGGTGGGGAGGTGCTGCAGCAGTGAGTTGAAGGTCTCTGGGTGCTCCCCAAACTCTCCCAGAAGGAGCTGCAGGAGGCTCTGGAGCCCCATATTGTCCTGCACAAAGATGCAGCCATCTCGGAGCGGCTCCCTGGGGTTCTGCCGCAGCAGGCTGGCGAAACCCGAGGCCTCGTGCCGGACCTCCCGCTCCTCGTCTTGCAGAAGGTGAATGGCCATGTTTATGAGCCTGGAGAAAGGGCAGAGAAGGGAAGGGAAGAATCCTGCATGCTCCAAAGCATCCCAGCCTGTCTGGAGGGGAGAGAAGGATGAGACCTCACAGAGAAAGGCTTCCCTAAGGGACTTTTCTCTGGGACTGTGAAAGGCACGGCCACCACCCAAGAGCTTGCGGCCTGGGAGAGAAGGGTCTGTGCCAGGGACTGAGGGACCCAGCAATGTCATCTGCTGCTCATAAGGGCCTGGCTGCTTCTATTAAAATGCCACCTACACATTTTTAGTAGGGTGCCAGTGATTTTTGAATTTTGATTGTTTGAATGAGTGAGGTGCCAGTGACTTCTGAATGAGTGGGGTTTTCTTCACAGTGCCCTCGAGTTTCTTGCAGGGGACACCTTTTGCAGAGTCAATTAACGTTTAGCACCCTGGGGCTGCAGGGCTCGATGCTGTCGAAAACGTGCTGCAGTCACGGGCAGCACCGCTTCTGCAAGTGCAGCCGTCCCCGGGGATGGGCTCAGGGACCTGGGGACGGGCTCGGGAACCTACCGCAGAGCCACGGGGATGAGCGAGGGCCGGGCAGCACGCAGGGATTGCCGCACCACAGCGGCCCCCGCCGTCCGCAGGGAGCGGGCAGCTGCCAGCCGCAGCACCTCGGACGAAGCAGAGCGGCTGCACTCCTCCAGCGCCGCACACCAGCGCTCCACCGGCGCGCCATCCTCGTCCTGGAACCTGCCAGAAGCCAGGGAAGCAGAGGGAATTCAGGCACACCTTCCTGCTTCCATCCATGGGACCAAAGCCCACCAGCTGCGCTGAGATCACAGAACCCAGGCACAAAGCTGTGATTTACAGGAGACAAGTCATGGCTCTGTTTCCAGCGAGGACTGAGGAAGAATGTGCTGGATGAGTCAGGCAGCTCCCCAGCAGCAGGAGGGACCTACCGGTGGGCGAGCAGGAGGCTGGCAGCACACAGCACCTGGACAAGGAGGTCAGGGCCAGGACACTCAGCCTCCACCATGTGCAGCAGCATCTCTAGGCATGCTGCCCAGGAGCCCTGGAGCTTATGGGAAGCTTCTTGAGACCATGATGAGGGATCTCTGTAAAGATGCAGCAAAGCCTCAAGGTACAATCTCAGGAACTCTTTGTCCCTTCTCTCTCGCAGCACCGACCGCAAGATCTCCTAGTTAACAATGGGGAAGAAGGTACATGGTTAGTGGTCCCAGCACTGTAGGGTGTCAACCAGGCAAGTACCCCACACCCACCCACCCTCAGCCTGCGGAGCACTGTGCTTCTCAGTGATGGGATTTCAGGGCACGCCCTGCTTTACTTGGTGACTTCTGAGCCTTGTCATACCAGCAATGTCAGCCCGAGAGCCTTCTCCAGCTCCTTGCATGTTCCTCCCTCCCTGGCGACCACCCAGCTCAGGACAGCAAGCTGGACGTCGGGATTGGGCTGCCGGAGAAGCGAGCAGACAGCAGCAATCCGCTCGCTGTCCGCCAGCCGAGCTGCCTCGCTGCACATGAAGTGGGCCATGGTTTGGTGGAGAACAGCCAAGCCAACCTGCAGAAAAAACAGAATTCCCGTACCAGTGCTCAGCCTCAGGCAAGGGGTTCCCATTCCCCGCCCAGGCTCACTGCCAGTGCGGCCACGGACGGGATTTTCCCGGTAGGCAGCAGTACCTGCGGCTCGGCACAGCCTGGCTCTCCCCCTGGTGGGAGGCTGCCCAGCTCGGCACCGATGGTGTCACAAATGTGCTGGGTGAAGCTGAGGCTGAAGGATGCAGGAATGAGGGCGAGGACCTGCAGAAAGGCGGCACGGACGAGCGGGCAGCGCTGGGCAGGGGTGAGAATCCAGCCCCGTGCCTCCAGCTGCAGAGCCACGGGGCGCAGCGCCTCGGCCGACAGCCTGTGGGGGGACACGGCCTTACCAAGGGGCACAGTGCCGGGCTGGGCACCCCTCTGTGGCCAAAAAGCTGTGTCTTGGCATGCAGCGACCACTGGGGCTGCAGGTGGAGGGATAGCCTGGCCCACTCACCCTCCAGTGCCCGTGGCAGAGGCCAGCAGTGCCCGCACCTGCAGCAGGTGCCCATGGACTGCGTTATGTGAGCGGATCTGTCCGGGTGCCGTGGGGAGCTGCCGGGAGAGCTGCAGGAGGAGCCCATGGCGCCGGGGTGGTGGAACAACAGGCACCAGTGCCTTGGCAGCCATCGCTCGCACAGCATAGATGGGGCTCTCTGCCAGCCCCAGCAGTGGCCCCAGGAACGGAGCAGAGGGGCTGTGGAGCAAAAAAGGCACGGTGATGCTCCAGTCAGAGCAAAACTCCGAGAGCCAGGGCCAGCCTCAGCACCACAGCGCCCCCTCCCACTGCAGGAGCCCTTGGCCGATGCAAAGCAGCCCCACCGCCCCGGTACCTGCTGGGGCCATCAGTGCCAGGATGCAGCTGGGCCAGGAGGGTGAGGATGGCGTGGAGCGCAGGGTGCAGGCAGGGCCCCCCTGGCATGGGCGTTGTGGCTGCCCTGAGCTCATCCAGCAGCACAGCACCCAGCTTTGGGTGCTGCCCGAGGAAGGCATGCAGGCTCACCCCCTCTGACGGGCAGCCCTCCCCGTGGCTCCGCGGCTGCCCCAGCAGTCGGGATGTGAGGGCACCTGCAAGGATAGTGAACACAGCATCAGGTCCCATCCAGCCCCTCTGTGCTTCAGCCCGGCCAGGCTCTGAACCCCGGGGCGTGTGGGGATCTCTCCCGGTCCGTACTCACTGAAGAGCTGGATGGCCGCGTTCCTCATGGCCCAGCAGGGCGAGCCCAGGCCCCGCAGCGCCAGGGCCATCATGGGTGTGGCGTGGCACAGCACCGCCCCGCCCAGCCCCGCGCCGCGGACCAGCGTCTGCAGCACGTGGAGGGCACACACCTGGGGAGAGCACAGGGCTCAGCATCACGGTGCAGGGGGGGGCGGCTCTCACTGCCACGTGAAGGGAGGATGGTGGGAAAAGGGGCCATCAGCTCACAGGCTGCTGGGCTGGGCAGCACGGCCAGGGCTGTGGGTTTTTGCTCACTCTGAGGTCTCCATGCCCAGCACAGTCTCACACTGGGTACCCAGTGTGGCTCCCTTCAGGGGACCTCATGCAGGTCACCCTGTCCCCACCAGGCTCCAGCAGCCTCACGCTCACCTGTGGGAGGTCGAGGGTCTGGTCCCAGTGCTGCGGCAGTGCCGTGGTGGCCAAGGCCAGCAGTGTCTGGATGCAGTGGGTCAGCAGCAGCCGTGCCTGCGCCGGGGCCTCCCCGCTGACGATGCAGAGGAAGAGCATGGGGAAGCCGGCGGCACGGCGCGTGATGGAGCTGCTCCGGGGTCCACTCAGCGCTTCCAAGCCCTGACAGGGAAACAAAACCCACTGAGGTATGGCTGGAAACCCTCTGCATGGAGCCTGCAGCTGCCCTACACTGAGGGCACCAGCTGTACCAGCACCTTGGCTGCCAGAAGGATGCTTGCCCCAGGAGGTGGGGACACAGGGGACACAGTACCTGCTCCAGCATGGCCCGTGGGATGGCCTGCAGCTCCACATCCGGGTGGTTCAGCAGAGCAGCACAGAACTTGGTGAAGCCCATGCTGCAGCCCTCCACTGCTCCCTGGGGCAGAGCAGCGTCAGGCCCCTGCACCCCAAAGGCTACAGCCCACAGTCCCCCACAGCCCCAGAAACCTCTTTGCAAAGGGGAATGAGAAAGTGAGAAGACATGATGGTGTGGGGATATGACAAGGTTTGGCACCAGGATCCTAGCCAGAGTCTTCCAGCTGCCCCCACATCCTGCCCTGGAGCAGACCATGCCCCGCTGCACTTGCTCTCACTCCACCCTGGTGAGTCCAGGGCAGAGACAGGGCTGGAGGGGTGGGCAAGGGGTCAGGACGCTCTTACCCAGTGCCGGCACCGCAGCAGGATTTCCTGGAACACCCCGGTGGCCATCTGCAGGGTGGGGAGTGGCAGCAGGGGGCCCAAACTGGCAGGCAGTGCCGGGGCCAGCAGCAGCTCAGCCAGGCCTCCCAGCAGCAGCCCAATCTCCTGGGAAGAAGAGGAAGGTCAGCAAGACTGGCAGGAGGAGAAGCTGTGATGGGCAGCTGCAGGGCTGTAAGCCGGGTAGCCCAGCTCTGCCACAACTGGGGGCGGTCAGTGTCTGGGAACCAGCTGGGCTTCATAAGGGCAGGCAGGGAGGAGGGTGTTTTTGGGAAGGCTGGTGGTGGTTGCATCTTCCCTGGAAGGGTGTGGGGACTTTGTGGGAGCTCTGAGTAAGGACACATTCCCCTGTATTCATCCTCAGCAAGGGTGAAAATGCCCCAAGAGAAGGTGAAGAACCAGCAGCTGGGGAGGGCTGGATGGTGAGTGCCATGCCAGGCTGCCCCTCTCCCAGTGTCATGGGGAGAAATCCCTACCTTCACTGACACCCAGCAGCACGTCAGGATCAGGCTGTGCTCCTCTGACAGGAGGACTGAGTCTCCCTCCTCTTCCTCCTGCCCCCGGTCCTTTCCCAGCATGATGAGGGAGCCGATGGCATTCCCCATCTCTGCAAATGATGGGGCAGCAGCTGCAAAAGGGAAAGCCTTGTCTGAGCAGGGTGGTGTGAGTCAGCAGGAGGGGGATGCTGCTGGAGTTCAGGGGGACCCACATACCCCTGTCTGGCCCTCAGTGGCTCCTGCCCTGCCATGTGCCCCCCTCACAACTGCAGCTGCACTTTGCCCACTGCTCTAAGCCATCTCTGCGAGGGCTTTGCCAGCCCCTGCTCTCCCAGCTGCTTCCATGTTGCAGGTGCCTCGCTGCTTCTGGAAGGCTTTTGCCTCTCCTGCTGCTGGTCTCCGATGCAGTTAAGAAAGGGACCCAAAGCCAGGCACTAGCCACTCTGCTCCTGCAGCTTCCAGGATCCTCTGCCCAACACCTGGAGCATCCTTGCCCAGGTGTCCTGCTTTGGACCTCACCCCCTGGCCAACTTTCTGTGCCTGGCCCCACCACTGTCCACTGCTAGAGACATTGAGCCCAAAGCAACTGCATTCACTCAGGTTGGAGCACTGCTGGGTCAGGAAAGGCTGTGATGGAGGTGTCAGTGACTCCCAGGGCTGGTTCCCCCTGCGGGGACATGCTCACCTTGCTCATTGGCACCGGGGCCTTGCTGGCTCTGCAGAGCACCCAGGAGGAAGGAGGAGATGTCTCTCACCGTGGTCACCAGCTGGGTGAGGAGCTCCTGCCAGATCTGTGCCAACTCTGCTGTCTTCATGGAGATGGCCACCTCTGGCACCTGGAGCAGGCACCTCCGCAGGGCAGTGATGGCTCCTGCAGAATACCCACCTCTGGTCACCCCGGTGCCAGCACAGCCCTGGCTCTCCTGCCTGAGCCCGCAGCTGACATGGCTCACGGGCAGGGGAGCGAACAGGGCCCTGGGTGAGGGGCATTCCGGGCAGGGGGAGTGGCAGAACAGGGACACTGAGGCAAGGATGTGGCACCCCTACATGTGGCCTCAGCCCTGCCTGCTCTGATTCCCAGGGAGCTGCTGCAGGCGCTGCTCACTGTCCTGCCAGGCTGGGCCGTACCATGCATCGGTGCCATGGCTGCTGCCCGCAGCAGGTCCTGACGTGCCACTGTGTACTGGGCTTGCAGCACATGCAGAAGGTGCTGGGCGAAGCACAGCCCTCGGTTGGGCAGCGTCAGGCCTGCTTCAGCCTCCAGGGCCAAGCTCTTCATGGTGCCACTGTCTGACCTGGGGCAAGAGGCAGACATTGCAGTGAGGACCCGGGAGTTTCCTGCTCATTTTGTGCAGTGAGGCTCCTTCCTCCCCTGGTGCAGGCTCCTGTACCCCAACTATCCCCAGCTCCCCACTGTTGCAAACAGCAGCCATTGCTGCCCTGATCTATAAACACAGACTGGTGAGGCACCAGTGCTGCCAATGTGCTCTCGGGGGTCCTGTGCCACCAACAGGGAGAGGGAGGGGGAGGCCAAGAGCTCGTACTTTTGCAGGATGGTCTTCATCAACACGGCTCCAGTTTCAGCCTCCTGCACTCGGGGGCTGCTCAAGTCGTCCTGGGCCAGCTGGAAGAGAGCCAGGGCGATGGGCTCGGGGAATGTAGCAGGGAAGTAGCGGACAAGCAGCTCTGAGGCCAAGTCTCTGATCTGCCAGGACAGAGAAGAGGTGGGGGAAAGTGGGACATGGGAGGAGGGGAAGCATGGTGGGCTTCCCCTCGAGGCCAAGTCAAGCATCTTTATGACCTCCTCGTGTCTTTATGAGGCTCACCTCGTTAGTGCTGTCCTGCAAGCAGCTCAGCAGTGCCAACAAGTTGGGCTGAGAGAAGAAGTCCCAGTAGCCATTCTGCCTGGTGTAGCTCAGCAGCGTGGCCATGGTCCCTGTGGTGGGGACATGGGGCAGTGGGATGGGATCATCAGGGATCATCCCCACAGCCAAGGGGTGATATTCCAGGCAGGTTTCCCATACTCACGTGGGGGCTGGCCTTTCTTCCTGTCGGGGCTCCAGGTGTCTGTGCAGGTCTCCAAAACAGCAGACAGGAGGAGCAGAGCTGTCTTCTTCCTCTGGTAGTTGGAGCCAGGGCTGAGCGAGGCGATGCTGAGCTGCAGCAGCCATTCCACAAAGCCTGCAGGCAGAGAGCATTGCATGGAGGGATACTGGGCTGGGCACCCACGTGTGAATCCCCGGGGGCTGTGGTGGAAGTGCTGGGTGGCCACCTCACCTACTGCCTGGGCGAGCTGCCTGGCTTCCTCGCCGCGCTGGGTGCCTCGCGGTGCCTTCCCTCGCAGCCGGGCCAGCGAGCTGTCCCGCAGCCGGACCAGCGCCTTCCGCACCGCTGCCTGCAGCAGCTGCCGGAACGAGGAGGAGTCGCAGTTGAGGCTGAGGGGCAGGAACTCCCGCAGCAGCCGCACCTCAGTGCTCGAGAGGGGCTGGTTGGTGCTGGGGCTGCAGCAGAGGAGGCCCAGTGCTGCCAGCCGAATGCCCTCCTCCCGGGCGCCCAGGCAGCAGGAGAGCCGCTCCAGCGCCTCGTCCTGCAGCGGCAGCGCCCGTGCCACGCTCTTCTGTGCCTTCAGCAGCGAGACCCAAGCCCGGAGCGATGCCGTGTCCTGGCCACCAAACTGGCCAGCCAGCAGCGCCTGGGTGGCTGGGAGCTGCCGGAGGGTCCAGGTGAGGAGGTGGTTGGCAGCATTGCTCTGCAGGATGGGCAGGGGGGAGCGGAGGGCCTGGGAGAGCAGGGGTAGCCAGCACAGTGCCCAGCGCTCTGCCAGAGCCACCTCTGTGCCCCGCTGCCCATCCTGCCACTCACTGCATTGCTGCCTCACCAGGACCTTGTAGACCTCGGCAGCTGCAGGACACAGGTGGTTGGTGGAGAGGCAGCTCAGGAGGTGCTGCAGGAGGTCCGGGTAGGCATCCAGAACCTGGGAGAAAGGCAGGTGACTCTCATCTTCCAGTCGGGCTGAAAGCTGCATATAGTGGGGACAGATCTGGGTACAGATCACACTGCGCCACACCTGGCACTGAGCACCTCTGGTACCCCAAGCTGCTTTTGGCCAGCTTTTGGTGGGAACCAACAGGCAAAGCTTCCCATCCCACTGTTTCTCTCCAGGGATGCTGTAGCTCACTACCTGAGGGATACTGTCCCTTGCGTGATGCCAAAACAGCCCCCCTGGGTGGAAAGGCTGCCTGCCTACATGGCTGAGCTGGGTAGAAGGTGGCAGGCAGTGGACAGAGGCTGTGCCTCCCTGGCAGCGGTGCCAGCTGGGACCAAGCATCCCTGTCCCCCTGCCTTCCCTACCTGCTGGCTGCCAATGTAGGGGATGATGGCACACAGGGGCACATATCTTGCTTTAATCTGCCATGGCATTGAAACCACCCTTTGCAGCATCTGCCGGTAGAGGGATTTCTCCTTGTCCTGGAAGTGCTGGCACTCAAGGTGGTAGATTTCCAGGAGCAATCGGAAGGAGCTGTGGATGAACTCAGACACCCCTTCCACCTGGGAGAGAAGGACGGCAATCAGGGGGGGTTAAGGTGGTCTCTCTCTCATATCTTGCTTTTCCATGGCTGTGGACTTTCAGTACTGGCTAGCAACCCCAGGGTAAGGAGTTGGGAACACAGGGATGGCAGGCAGTGACCCAACAGTGTGGCCAGGCTGGGACTGTGCTGGTGGGTGCTGCCCTAGGGTGGGTGAAGCACCAGGACATGGCCCTGCAGAGCCCCTGTGTGACAAGTGCCACTGTCTCAACAGAGTGGGTGCCCCTGCCCTGGAAGCCACAGGCAAGGGGGTGTGTTCAGTTGATGGAGCTGAAATAGGCAGGGCTGTGTTATGGGCTGAGGTCAGCAGCTGCACTGAGTGAAGGAAGGGCTGTTCCTGGCTGGCATGGCATGCCCCTGTGGCACCGTGGCCTTACCGGGGTCTCAGCATTGTCCCACAGCAGCTGGGTGACCTGCTGGAGGAGCTCGGTGTCCTGGGCCAGGATGCGGGTCCCCATCAGGTGCCAGATGGCAGGAAGGCTCTCCCGCAGGCGCTGCAGCCACAGGGCACAGGCTGCCAAAGCAGAGAGCTCTGCTGCAGCCCTTGGCCCACACTCGCCTGTGGCAGAGCCAGCAACAGGCTGGGGGCTTAAGGACCCTGCCAGCTACATGAGAGACTGAGAGGGTTAGAGGGCTGGAGCAGAAATTAATAGCAGTTTCCAAACCAGCTCCCAAGACCCAGAAAACTATCTTCCCTGGAGAAGATGAAGCACATAGAAGCCCTGTGCATCACAAGCACAGCAAACCTTTCAAACCTCCTCACTAGGGCAGGGAGGTTCATCTCCTACCTTGAAAGCAGTAGTAGTGGCAGTCCTTCTGCTCCTTGGACAAGGCACACACAGCAGGAAAGACCACATCCAGCAGCAGACAGGCCTGTGGGAGCACAGCGGCTCAGGGAGTGGGCAGGTGCAGGCGTGGGCTTTCCAGGGTGAGAAAACCCTGCCGTGAGACAGATGAGGAGAGAACTGCCTGGTTCTCCTGCTCTTACAGGAGCTTACTGCTCACTTTCACTCCCTGTCTGAAAGTCCTCAGCTCCTGTGGACTTGGGAGAGGCTGGACATGGGCAGAGCTGGAGTCTGTGCTCTGCAGGGGCAGCCCTGGGTTTATCCTGTGCGACCACAGAGTGAACACTGTTGTGCTTCTACAGGGGCTACTTCTGACACTGCTTGGCTTCTCAGTCCTTCAGGAGAGGGAAATCCCTGCTTGGATGTCTTTGGAGAGAGCATGTTCCTGGCTAACTCGCCACGCTCAGCGGGATGCATGGAGCTGCTGGTGTGGAGTGGTGCAGCCTGGCTATGTACCCCAGGGATCCACAGCCCCTGACAGTGGATGCCAGCTCTCTCCAAGGGCTCTCTCAAGCCCTGGCTGCTGAATTTGAGCTCTCCTACCTTGTGGGAGAAGCCCTCCAGCTGGCAGCTGAGAATGTCTGTCTTGCAGCATGTCAGCAAACCTCTGGTGAGCACAAGCTTCTCCAGCCCATCTGGTTCCAGGACATGGGGGATCTCCACTGCCAACTCCCCAAACTTCAGCTCCCCAGTGCCTGGTGGAAAAAGGCTGCATTGGATAGCAGGAAGGTGGCAAAACCAAATGCTGCTCTGAGAACAACTACCCTGGCTCATCCCAGAGTGGCTGTGGGATGTGGCTGGAGGCAGACTGGGGCTCCAGACCCTGAGAGGCAGACACAGCAGCAGAGTCCGGCTTAGCACCAGCCTCTGTCTCCTCACAGTCCTGTCAACCTTTGCCAGAGGCCATCCTCAGCTCGACATGGAGCACACACCTTGGCTGGGGAGCTGGAACAGGGTCAGCACAGCGCTGGCCCCACGCTGGGGCTGTGGGGCCGTGTTCACCAGCATGCTCAGGGCTGTGCCTGCCAGCAGCCTCGTGTCCTTGTTCGGGGCCTGGACTCGCAGGGGAGGCAAAGGCACAAGTCAAAACACCATTTAAGACCAAATCCCATTTAACTGCCTCCTCCGTGGCCATGCAGGCAGCTGCACAGGATCCTTCAGACATGCCAGACACTGGGCTGTCTCTGCAGGCTTCCCCTGGGGAGGGGAATGGGGAAAGCACCCGGGAAGGATGGCATTGCTCTGCGACTTGAGACACGCAGCTCCATCCCTCCCAGGGCCTTACGTACCTTCCCCCATGCCACCTCCAGCAGCAGTCCCAAAAGGCTCTGCAGGGTCTCACTCTTCCCCGCTGCACTCCACACCAGTGGGGCCACATCCTTTGGCAGCGCCTGGAAGAGCTGGAGGCAGGCCTGGAGGAGGAGGAGGGATGGGTGCCATGGGGATGGCCACCAGTATCCCTCACCTCCGAAAAAGCAGCGATGTGCCAGGAAAGGCCAAAGTGGCTCAGTGCATTACATTCCTCCTGGACAGTGCTGCCAGTGCCCAGCCTGTGCAGGTACTGATCCTTCCCCAGCTCTGAAATCTGGCTCTTACCTTGATGCCCAGGTAGCCCCACGTGGTGCCGGGTGCGGGCTGGCTCTGCAGCACCCAGCACAGGGTGCTGGCCAGGCACTGCAGCAGCGGGGCCAGGTTCTCCTGCCAGTGCTGCCGGCCCAGGCTGCTCTCCTCCAGGAACATGCACACTGTGGGCAAGGGAACAGCATCGGCCCCCAGCCCCCCCCAGCACTGTGCTCACAGCCAGCTCTGCTCCCCTGCTTCAGCCAAGGGCTGTAGTGCTGGTAAGTGAGGTGAGAACGGGGCTAGGATGTACGGGTTGCTTTGGCTTGTCTGGTTTCCAGCTGTCCCAGGTGAGTGGGCAGAGAATTTGGTGCTGCTGAGACCTCTGCAGAGATCCCGTGGATGTGAATGATCCCCGCTACCCCTCCCATGAGGACCCAGTCTGGGTGGGCAGGGAATGTCCTGTGCATTGGTGGTGTGGGCTGGAGAAGCTCCCAGAGAGCAAGGAACAGAGACTGACCTGACTGAAGGTCCCCAGGAGACAGCACCTGTGGGGGCAGAAGGTCAGTTTGTCCCACCTGATGACATGCTGGGGCTCAGTGCCTTGGACAGGAGGGTCCTGCCTGTGCCAGAAGCTGCCCCAGGGATGAGCAAAGGGTAGGTGTGACGGGCAGCCACATGTTGCCAGCTGCAACCAAGGGCAAATCCCCAGAATGGTGGGAAGTGAAGTGAAGGACCCCAAGCAGCCACAACCAGGTCCCTGTCACACATGGTCTCCAGCAAAGCCCCTGTGAAAGCCAGTGTCACCACACAGCTGGTCCCTCACCTCTCCCTGCAATGCCAGGCCAGCCAGCAGCGTGTCCACTTCCTGGGCCAGCAGGGCTTCTTTTCCCACTGCCAGCTGGGTCACCATCTGCCAAGAGACACCCTGAGTCAGCCGCTCTGCCCAGACCCCTAAGAGACAGCACTTCCAGAGTGCTCCTAGGAGAGCCTGCAGCATCTCCAGTAAGGATGCTCTGCTCCAGAGCTGTGCCAGTGGTCAGCAGAGCCCGGAGAGACCACTACTTGCACTTATGGCCAACAGCTGCTCTGAAGTCACAGTCCAGCCAGTTGCATTACAGACCTGTTCCAGTTTCTGGAAGGAGCTGGAGCTGCTGGTTGCCTCCATCTGGAAAGCCAGGAGACAGCGGAGCAGGGGTTGTGCCTCTGCCTCACTCAGCGCTTGCAGACCCTCACTCAGTACCCGTGTCAGCAGGAGAGCCTCCTCCAGGTGCTTCTCTTTGCATCTCTTGGCAGTGCTCCTGGAATAGGACCGGGATGGGGGTGAGAATACCCTGGCTCAATGGAAGTTGTAGTAGAGGGGATACTCTGCTTCGATGAGGTCTGGGATGGCGGTGCCCTGGTCCTGGTAGGGTTTGGCATGGAGGTGGGGGCACTCCTCACTCGGTGGGTCTGGGACGGGGGTGACCCAGCTCAGTGTGGATTGGGGTGGGGGTGCCCCACCTTGGTAGGTGTGAGGGTTGGAGTGCCCCAGCTGGTGAGGCTCCTCTCTTCCAACTGCACTCACCATTGCACTGGGGGGAAAAAGGTGGGGGAAACTTCTCAAAGGTCAGAGCCGGCAAGCCCTGGGTGGGGTGGGGGTTGGTGGGGTGGTGCAGAGGACACGAAAAATCCTAAAGACTGCTGCCCTGCTGCTGCAGAGCAGGCTGTAAGGGAACCGACACTCTCACACTCCCTCCCTCCCGACCCGGGCCGGGGGGATGCTCGGGGGATGCCGAGATCCGCGCCGGGCGAGCTCGGGGGCTCCACACCGGGGGTTCCCCCATGGACCCGCAGCCGGGGTGGGGGGATACCGGGGGCTCCTTGCCCGGGGCCCGTGGTCTTACCCCGCGAATTGGCGCAGGCAGCGCAGGCAGGACAGCACCGGCGGGGCGATGGGCAGCGCCCCGTAGAAGGCGGCGCAGGCCCGCGCCTCCCGCTCGGCGCCCATGGCCGGCAGCGCCCGCACCGCAGACCATAGAGCTGGGCCGGGGCTCGGCCGGGCTCAGCGGCCCCCCCTAGCGCTGCCGGCATCCCGGGAGCGCTGCCCCCGCACCGGGGATGCGGGCGGAGCCGAGCCCTTCATCCCGGCCGCTGGGGATTGAAAAGCATCGTTATCCCGGACTGTTTCCGCAGCCAGTTAAAAGAGAGAGACTGCAGAATGGCTGCCGAGCACAGAGGGGTTTGGTTCGTTTTGAGGTGGTGTGGAGATCTCTGAAAGGCCGACTGGAATGCTTCAGGGTGAAATAGTTGTCTGGTTCCACCGTGGCTCATTGCAGAAGAGGAGGTTTGGCACCCCACAGTCCTCCTGCTACACCGTGGGTACCTTGCTTGGTAGCCAGCATCACTGTTAGTAGCCTCCCTAGTAGCCAACATCCCTACTAGCCAGCATCTCTAGTAGCATCACTAACACTTACAGCCAGTGGAGAGACTTCACTTCTTCCTGTGGGATGAAATGGCCTTTGGAGAGAAACAGATTTATTATAACACTGGATGTTAATTATCAAACCCAAATGATTTTATTTGGGTTCTCTTTGTCAGTTGACATGGGGTTGAACTACTTTAATAGGCATGATTTTAAGATGACCTTTAAAGGTACTTTCCAAACCAAGCCATTCCAAGACTCCATAATTTCCGTGGTTTTTAATAAAACATAGTTTTAACACCTGACCAATGCATCCTACTGAATTTCAGCTATCCAGAAAGTTCTTCTTGGTCTGGACCTTGAAGGATTGTTTTTACCCTGGGTTGTTTCTCACAGTGGCACGGGGATGAGTGGTGGACATTGGCTGCTGATGCCACTGGATGAGCCAGTGGCACAGACAGCCCAGGAAAACTGGCTGGGATGCACCAGTGGCTGCACTGGGTGGCCAGGAGGATGCTGAGATATGGCTCCCTGGGTGAGAACTGTGTTTCGAGATGGAGAGCACCCAGCCTGTAGTTTTTGGCAACATTTGTCAGCAGCATCCATCTCTGTTCTGCTTTAGAAACCAGACTGGAAGGCCCAATCCAGCCAGGGGTTCAGGTTTGTCCTGAGAGCTGCTGTTATCAACCAGGGAAACAGCCCAGGATTTGTCCCAGGTGAGGCAGAGCAGTGCAGGAGGAGGTCACACCCCTCAGTCCTGATTCTCTGTTCCCTGAGCGTCACGGCCACCCCACAGAGGTGACGAGGCAATGGGGAGAAGTGTTGCCAAATCCGAGATCCCACAGGTGCCAGCACCCAGGCAGGAGCAACGCAGAGGAGGGTGCTCCCATGTTGTAGGGTTTCCAGTGCTCCTACTGCCATCCCCTTGTGCTGCCTACAGAAAGGAGGGGCAAGGGAGGGAAAGGGGGATTTTTTTTTTCTTGTTTCACCATAGGAAGGATTTTCAAACCCTATAAATTCACTTTTGACAAGTGAACGGCTAAAGCAGATTAACCTTTTTGCTAATCCTCTATAATGGCTTTAGAATCTCCTTAACCAATAAGAAAATTATAAGAGCCTGTTTCTTTTCTTTTTATCTCTATCTATATTGTTCTCTCTTGTCTGCATTTTTTTCCTTTCTTGTTTTATTTTCCTTTCCTTTTCTAATATGAAATAGCCCAGCGATCCTATCTCCCAGAGGCTCAGTAAACAGAACATCAAAAATCCCTTTCCTTTATTCCTCTCCAGTAACAGGGTGCAGAGAAGTGTCTGCCGATTGGGATTTGATTACCAGCAGCTATCAAAAGTCTCTTTGTAAGATCTGGATCCTAAATCCCGTAATTCTTTGATAAAAGAAGTATTACCAGTCCATTTTCTGAAGTGAAAGATACGAGGGGAATGAAAGAAAGCAATCAGTGGAGATCCTAATAGGCTAAGGGCATATGCTGTGGGAAGGCAGGGCTGGGCCAGGGAGCCCAGGGAAAGGCATCCTTTGTTAAGGATGGGGAAGGAGAATTAATCTGCTTCAGGCATATGATTATTAACAGCCAAGGGCAGAAATAGTCAGATCCTGCACCTGCCCATGGCACATCCCAGCTCCCTCTGGACCAGCATGGTGTGGGGAGCAGAACCTGGCCCCACATCCATGTTCTCTGCCATTGTTTGGGTATGCACGTAAAAGCTGGGAGCAGTTTGCAATGACCCCTGGCAGCAGGGCATCCCCAGTGCCTCTCTGGAGCACTGACACCTTGGCAGGGCAGCTGTGAACATGTCCAGACCGAGCAGTTACAAAGGCATCTTCCTCTCAAACCTACAGCAAACATGCAAAGATTTGTGGAGCATGATTATGATCCGTGTTATATCATCAGGACAGCTGAAGGAGAGGCAAATACAGGGATGGAATTAAGAATAATGGTTTGGTTTTAAGTGGGTCAGAGGTAGAATAGCTATGGGGCATCTCTTCCTAGCACTGGGATACCTCTGAGGTGAGGAAGGGCTGGCAGCAAGCAGGGACGAGGAGAAAAGGGAGACTGAGAGGGGGCTGTCCTGGGGACTGGCTGTCAGCTTTGCACAATGCCAGAGGCACTGCTGGGCTGTTCAGAGTGAGGACCTTTGATGTGCAGTGGTTTCACAGCACCCACCTGTTTGCCTGTGCCATAAGTGAGACTGGTAACTTCTCTCCCCTGCAAAGAAACACTGAGTGGGAGAGCATTCCCCATGTGAGCTCCTGAGGCCGTGCTGCTCACCTTGGCTTAAACCACACGGAGGGCAAAAGAACTTGGGTTTAAACTTTCCTCAGCAAACTGAGGTCAACCACACATTCTTTATTTTATTCCAAGCTACTCGTTTCAGTTAGAAACCCAAGATACAACATGTTCTCTCTCCTTCTGTGGATTGTATCTGCCAGGCCTTGCTGTTTGTCCTTGGGAGGGCTGGAGCCAGGCATCCCCTCCTGTCCTGAGTCACTGCTCCAGGCTGTAGCCTCAGCCCAGTTTCTCTGGCTGGACAGGAGCTGGGAGTTGAACTGGCTTTGGGGAAGCCTGGCTGGTCCAGACAGCTGTCCTGGCTGCTCTGGGCTCGCTGAACCACGGGACTTCACTGCCTGCCTGAGAGCACATGGAGGCAGCAGCACCACTCCTCCCCTTCCCTTCCCCAAACAGAGCATGGCTCACAGGTACGGGAGGTGGTAACATGCCACCAAGCTATGGTGCAGAGCTGCTGCAAGCTGCCGGTAATCTAATTTATTAAGGGCTTTGAATCCTTACAAAGAGTATGTTGGATACATGCAAAGCATCTCCATTATCAGAGTGATTAGGGCAGCAGAGGTGGGGGGAAAGGGAAGGAGGGAAAATACAATTTCTCTCCTTTCAGCAGAAAATAAATCAACTTTCACAGAGAGTTCTGGCACAGCCAAAGGCTGTGCTGTCATTAAAAATGGTTTTTTATTAAGCTGAACTCTTTCCTCTCTCATATTGTATGATATGACAGCTCTCTTTTGATGGGAAAGCTTTCATTTGGCCAGAGAAAGGGATAATTTGCTTCTTTTAAGGAGTTAATCCTCTGGTCCATTTCCGGGCTGGGAACAGCTATCCTCCCCCTTCCTTGGATCGGAGGCTGCAGCACAATGGAGATCATAACCACCTCAAATCTACACCCGAGATGGAGAAATCAGATTTCCTTCTCCAGTCATTTTTGTGGGATTAGCTAAATCTTAGATCCACACTAACCCTTCACAAAGCTGCCAAGATTAGTTAGAATTTATTTTATCCACAGGGGGGTTTGCGTTTTTCTTTCCAAAGGGATTATATCTCTCTACATATATATATTTAGGGTGGCTTCAGTCATAAAGCAGCTGTGTCAGAAGGAGGAAAAGTGCAGGTGTGTGTGAAATAAAAACTCAGCTGCGAGAATGACAGTCACTTGAAATGCCGAGACTAAGCAACAGTTCTGGATGGTTTTACCAGTCCATTTAAAAAGCCACATAAGCTGTCCTTTTCCTTGCAAGACCCCACTACGGAGCTAGTGCAGGGACAGCAAAGCCCCTGAGCCCAGGCTGCTCGTTTCCCCAGCCACGGCTGCTGGCACAGGATGAGTTCGGAGCCAGCGTCAGACGCTGACAGGACAGGCCTGAAGAAGCCGTGTCCGTTCAGCATCGAGGACATCCTCTCCAGCCCTGTGGAGAAGAGCCCCCAGGTCTTGGTCCCGCTGTGCCTACGGAGCATCTTGGACTGCACACCCAAGGGGCTCTGTGAGCTGGAGACCATCCCGGCCAGCTCCCTGCAGGAGGAGGAAGAGGAGGAGGAAGAGGAAGAGCTGGAAGGGGCAGGCTGCAGCTGCTGCTGCTGTTCTCACACGAGCGCCCGGCCCCTGCAGCACTCACCGAGCTGGCTGGGTGAGTGTTTGGGTTTGATTCACGGCGTGGGGCTCTCAGGGGGGCTGGTGCCAGTGCTGGGCGCGGGGGGAAACCTGGGTGTTGAGTGGCACTGCCCACAATGGTCTCAGGCCCAGCTCCAGCAAGCTGAGCTCTGTTCTCAGCACTGCTCCCAGGAGGGGGCACTTTCACCTGCAATGTTACCAGGATTTGAAAAGCAGCAGGTGCTGTTTATTACTGGATATTACTGGTTTAGCGTTAAACTCTTGAGAGGATGATGTTTCTAGAGGTGCAAGTTCTCTGTGGAGTGTGGGGCCCCATGGCCATGCAGCCCAGGTGCAGAGCTGTGCCTGTGGTTCCTGACAACACCAGCCCCGAGAAACCTCACTTGTCCCTCAAGGAAAAGAGTTTTGGCTACATCCAACAAAATTACTGAAAAAGAGGAGGGGAAAAAAGTAGCAAACCCTTAAAAATGCAGTTCAAGAGCATCCTGAAAGTTCAGAAATCCCCCTTGTCAGGACTGAAACAGCTCCTTTCCAGGCTGTGAGTTTCCAGCTATTTTCTGGGGCTAGCCATAGTGCAATTGGTAAGTGAAAAATGAAAACCCAAGCAGTGCTCCCCATCTGCACCCTTCTTCCAAGTGTGATGCCCTGAGCTCTTCTCTCACTCGTGTGGGGACCACTCAGCCTGTCAGCCACTGCAGGTGACAGACTTGTGCCTGAGCTGCCCAGAGTAAGACCCCCACCCCAACACCGCCGCTGTCCCTCTCCCCTCACAGACGCCCGGTTCCCCTGGCCCATGCGGCTCTTCCACTCGGCCGTCAGGGTCTGTAAGAGCCCCCAGGAGAACTCGAGCGAGCTGCAGCCCTTCCACCAGCCCCAGCGCCGGACGCGCCGGCACCGCACCATCTTCACCGAGGATCAGCTGCAGGCCCTGGAGACGCTTTTCCACCAGAACCAGTACCCGGACGTCGTCACCCGCGAGCACCTGGCAAACCGCATTCACCTGAAGGAGGAGAGGGTGGAGGTGAGGTCCTGCTTTCCCCAGGAACACAGACCGGGGCATTGCGCTGCCTCTTTCAGGAGCTGCAGACTCAGAGCCTCATTTTAAAGTCCGTTCTTGTGTACTTGACAAAACAGAGCTTAGGGATGGCAAGCAGTGGAAGAATATCAACGGGCTCTGCTGGGCTGATTTGTTCTGGTATCCAGTCCCACAGCCTCACACGATCCCTCTCTCCCAGAACCACCTGTACAAACACACAGACATGCCCAGCTCTGCCCATCCCCTGTGTATATTCCTTACTTACATGATCTGCGTGCCTTCTGAATTTGCCACGGTGGGGTCCCAACTCCCCTGTGCCCCTTGCACGTATCTGAGCAGGACTGATTAAATTTTGTACCAAGCTTTTATATCAGGAAATGTATTACAGCATCTTACAGCTCACACTGCACAGTCCAGCAGCGTAACTGTCTCACCCACTCCCGGCAACTCATGAAATGCAATAGCCCTTCTCTCGTTTTGCACTTTCTAGGTTTGGTTTAAAAATCGCCGGGCGAAGTGGCGGCACCAGAAGAGGGCGAGCGCCTCGGCACTGCTGCTCCAGGGCACCAAGCAGCCCCCCGAGGAGAGCTCTGAGTGCTGACACAGCAACAAGAGCATCCTGACAGGCCCTGTAGGGGGGGTAACCCGAGCGGGACTGGTGGAGCTGAAGGGAATCCCTGTGGTTCACAAAGGAGGACAGCTCAAAGCAGACACGGCACTTTTCACACCGCTCTTCCAAACCTCGTTCACGTGGCAGATAACTCGGCAGGCGTGATGGGCAGGGGGCAGAGCTGCACCGGTGTTAAATGTGCGTGCTTCCAGAGAAGGGGAGACTCCCCTCCTTGTCTGTGCTCTGTACACAAAGTATTTGTGCTCGTTTTACTGCTGTAACTTGCAAAACACCCTTCAAATGAATGTTTCCTGTTTGCAGCACCTCAGTGGCATCTGGACTTGATTTTGGGGTGGCACTTGCTGAAAGGGCGATTCGTTCCCTAATAAAGAAACATTCGTTCCGTGATAAAGGAGCACGGGTTCCTCCCCACAGCCCGAGGCAGGGACGGTCTGTCGGCTGGGATGGGAGGGCGTTCAGCTCACCCTGCTGCCGGCCGGGTCCTGCCAGAGCGAGCATGTCCGTGTTCCTGGCAGGGGCAAAGAGAACCCACATCCTGCAAAGCACCGCGATCAGAAGAACTGCCCCGTCACCGCTGCCCGGGCAGCCAGGAGGGTCCCGCTCCCCAGGGATACCTCCCACAGCCCCGGGCCGGCGGAGCCCGGGGTGTTGCTGAGGACGCCCCATAACAGCCCCCATCCCACTCCCATCCCAGTCCCATCCCAACTTTCATCCTGGTTCCCATCCCAGCTCCCATCCCGGCTCACATCTCATTCTCATCCCATCTCCTATCCCGCTCCTATCCCATCTCCCATCCTAGCTCCCACCCCTCTCCTCCCCTTCTCCCATCCTCTCTCTATCCCATCTCCCACCCCTCTCCATCCCCCCTCCACCCCATCTCCCACCCCTCTCCCATTCCATCTCCCACCCCTCTCCCACCCCATCTCCCACCCCTCTCCCACCCCCTCTCCCATCCCCTCTCCCACCCCCCTCCATCCCCTCTCCCATCCCATCCCCTCTCCCACCCCCCTCCATCCCCTCTCCCATCCCATCCCCTCTCCC
>JAWWEU010000037.1:5498335-5511360 GCA_035583155.1 Acropternis orthonyx | reverse complement strand
CATCCCCCCTCCCTCCCGAGGCCGCTCCCGCGGCTCCTCCCGCCCAGCAGGGGGCGCGCCTCTCCCCGGCGGGGCCGGTCCCGCTCCCCGCGGCGCGCAGCAGTGACGTCACTCCGCGCCGCGCTGTGGGGGCAGGAAGGAGCCATGGCGGCCGCCGGGCCTGGCGCGATGGAGGCGGTGGCGGTGGCGGTGCCCGCGGCCTCCCCCGCCGCCCTGCCGCCCGCCGCCGTGCTGGGCAAGGAGGCGACGCCGCCGAAGCAGGCGAAGAAGATCCTGGATGAGGAGGCGTACATCGAGGTGAGGCGGGGGGCCCGGCAGGCCCCGCTCCGCCGCTGCCCGGGCCGAGCGCTCCCGGGGTGGGCTCAGCGGCTGTCTCTGTTTGCAGAGCTTGGAGAAGATCATTCAGCGGGACTTCTTCCCCGACGTGGAGAAGCTGCGAGCGCAGAAGGAGTACCTGGAGGCTGAAGAAAACGGCGACTTGGAGAAAATGAGGCAAATTGCCATCAAGTTTGGCTCCTCCTTGAGCAAATCGTCGAGGGACACGCCTGCACCTTGTAAGAACTGGCTCTCTGGGGCGTCAGGAGTTTGCATCTGATACTGCTTATCTCACAGCTTCAAGGCTGGCACTGCATGAGAGTTACTGTGCCAGCCTGGGCAGCAGCCACTGTCTGGTGGCTGCTGCTGAATTTCTCTTTGATGGTGTCTAACAACTCCTTATTGAGGGAAGGGTTTTGGAAAAAGCAGCTTTTGAATAACCACTCCTCCTGGGCGTCTTTTGCCAAGTTCCTGCTCCCTGGAGAACGTTGCCTGCTCACTATTAGTGCTGTCAGAAATTCCAAGCTGTGTTTTGAATCCCTATTGTAGCTTTAGGGGTTCTTGTTGCACCTACAGATGTGTAAGATTTCACTGTATTAGGGACAGAAGGTGTTGGTGATCATCAGAAGTTTCCACAGCAGTCATCCAATGCCCCGGTGTGTGCCTCCTTTCTTTTTCAGGATTTTATATTTTTATACTCCTAGTTTATAAAATAAATATAAAACCGAAGTACATTTTCGTGCTTTCTATATTACACTTTGAGGTTTTTGTATTAAAGCTGAGCTCTCCCAGGGGGGTTTGGGTAAGTGGCTTTCCTGTGACAGATATCACCAGGTGGTTTCCCTTCCTCCCCAGTGCAGGTGCTGGCCCTGGCCTGGGTTAGGATTGTTTTGCTGCTGCTTCTGTTGGCAGAAGCAGGGGGTAGGGTGGCACAGAGCCTGGGCTGTGGCTCTCCTGGGAATTTCTCCCAGCAGGAGAAAAATAATGTCCTAGACAAGACCAAAATCTAGACAGAGTAGAATAAAATATATTGAAGTCTTTCCAAAACCTTTTAATTAAATTACTGTTGTCATGATGTGCCTTCTGTGACTTGTTTGGCCCATGAGCCTCACAGCCAGTGTCCTGTTCTGTGCTCTGGTAACCAAGGGAACCTTTTTTTTTCTGTGACAGATGTTACCCCAGCCACGTTTGAAACCCCAGAAGTTCATCCAGGTGGCCTCCCACTGGGAAATAAATCCAAAGGGGGCATCAAATCTGCAGAGGAAGGTAGGAGGATGTTGTTTCTCTAGCTGAATTCTTCAGCAACAGGAGAATATTTTTGTGAGCCCTGTCTCCTGTAAGGGTTTTGGGTGCTTGGCAGATGTTTCAGCAGTTTTCCTTTAAACTTCAGGTAGATGAAAACAATCCCTCTGAAGTTGATGTTTTACATCATGTGTGTGAATTCTCTTTATGGCTGTGTAAATTCTTAACTCAGTTGTTCAAAGGCAGTAAATTTTTTCCTGTGTCACCTGAAATAAATTCTGTGAGTAAGCAAAGACTGCAGGGACAGAGCTGGCCATAGAGCACGTTACAAATGTCTGCTAGCAGCTGGCCACTTACGTGTTTTACTTGTAAAGCAAATAGCTGTAAGTGCCATAAAAGGTTTTGTGTGAAAGTTGTTTGTATGTGTTCCAAAGAAAATTTATTACTGTACCCACTCTGCGTGAATATATTTCTAGGTTTCACATTAGTTGTTAGTGTGTCCGTGGAAAGCCTTGCTGCCCAGGAGGATTGGGAGTTCTATGTAGGGCTCTTATAGAAAGGAAGGCATTAACCTTTCTCAGGCTTCTTCCCTCCTCTTGTTAGGAGAAGGAGAAAAAGATGATAAAGATGCACTTCCCAGCCTGGACAGCTTCTTGGCAAAGCACACGAGTGAAGATAACGCTTCGTTTGAGCAGATCATGGAGGTGGCCAAGGAGAAGGAGAAGGTGAAGCACGCGTGGCTGTACAGTGCAGAGGAGGAGTACACACGGGTAAGGGACCTGCCTCACTGTGCCTCTGCCCTTCCACAGGGACACAGCAGGGAAAGGCCATTTCACTCTGTTTCTTTCTTGCTTGATAAACAAAGTATTATCTTGCCTTCTGTTTTCAAATCTTACTATAAATACTGATGAGAGTTATTGGCTCTGAGCATGGTGCTGTTGCATTACATTGGTAAATTACTCATATTATTGAACAAAAGTAGGAAGGTATTGATTTTGAATGGTGGGTGCAGAAGCTGATCATGGCTAAGCCTCAATTTCCTGTGTCCTTTGACTGCTCTTTACTTCTTTGTACAGTCCTGTTTTTTCCCCATCTGTAAGAACAGTGTTCACTTAGGGTCTTAAAGCTTTGAGACTGCAGAGTACTGCCCCTGAGTGCAGGTATTGCTGTCCTTGGCAGTCTCTTTTATAAGCAGCAACACCCTGGAGAGCAGCTGAGAACAGTTCCTGTTGTCTGTCCCTCAGCCCTTTATTTTTTGCGGTTAGCGTGTCTCATTTCATTGTTATCTTTCTGTCACCAGTAACAGCCTGTTCAGCTGCCCAGGCACAGTGCTGTACGAGCCTGGCTGGCTGCGCTGCCTTCCTCAGCCACTTCTGGGGGAAGTCCAGGAGCTGTTCTGGGGCTGCCTTGTCAATCCTTAACCATCAGCAGTGAGCAGCTGGCACTGCTGCCAGATGTGTCAGTGAGGGATGTGGGCTGCAGTGCCTTTAATGAAGTTTGGCACTGACACATGAGTGTTTACTGCTGTTGTTGGGAGCGAGTGTCACTTTTTTATCCCAGCTAATGTAAACCCTCAGAGTCTGTTACAATAAAAATACCCTCTGTGGCTCATTATGCATCTTTGCTCGAATGCTTTCATGCAGAATTAAAAGGCAGGCAGTAGGAGAGCTTTTGCAAAGCACAGGGGTTGTTTCAGGTCAGGAGGAAGCTACTGGAGCTGGCCTCGTTGTGCCTTCCAGTCAGCCAGCACTCTGGTCAGACCTTGCATTTCCTTGCATGGTGTGCTTCATAGGGAGTGGTTGTTTGGAAGCTCACCTGGGAACAGGAAGGTTTCTTAAATGCCAAGGACCAATTGCCTTAAATGCCAAGGACCAATTGCTCGTGCCGTGCCTGATGCAAAGTGTGCAGAGCTTGTGACTGACCTCCCCACATTGTGTCTGCCTGAATAAAAGATGGCAGGAGACTGTTTCAGACATGAATTTTTTTACCTTTTAAAATTTTTTTTCCATTGCTCTTTCAGCGACAAAATGAAAACTTGGCCCTTCCTTCAGCAGAGCAGCAAGCTCTGGAGAATGTGAAAGCTGGACTGGATACCTGGGAATACACTGCTCGAAACACCCTCATGTATTATCCAACAGGTGAGGTGTGCATGTGTCTTGGGAAGGGCATTGTTTCTGGGTGGGTTGACTCCAAACAGTGCTTACAGCATTTCTATATTCATGACTGAGCAGCTCTTAGAGGCTTTTTCTTCTGTGAAGCTCAGGTATGTAAAGCTGTTTTAAGAAAGTAATTCTTTTCTTTTTTCCTTTTCTTTCTTACTTTCTTGGCTCTTTGCCTCTGATTTCAAAGTTTGATCATGTTCTATTTGTCATTGAGAAGCTCCTTATTTGTATAATAGAAGCAGTTGTTTTCAGGAGCCCAAAGCTCTTACCAGTTTGGTCTGTCTTCTTTATGAGCACTTTGTTGTCATCTCTATTAATTTTTTGCTTCTGCTCAAAGGGTGCTCCTTGGACTTGTTGGTCCATTTATTGCTATAGAAAATTACATATTCTTGTAAATGCAGTTTTGTTTTTTGGCTGTAAATATACCCTTGATAAGTTCTGTGAACCAGTGAAGTAGAGAAAAGAAAGTCTTGTTGACTTTTTTCCTTGAAAAAAATTCAGTCTGAGGTGGTACAAAGCATCTGTCTAGTGCAAATTTTGTTTTAAATTGCTAGAGATCCACACTGCGATTGCTGATGTGGAGTGTAGGAATGTGTGGCAAGTGCCACGTTGATCAGGAGTTTTAGAGCAACTGCCTGGTGTTACCTGAGCCCTTTCTTACAACACGTTTTGCTTTTCAAGGTGTACCTGATGAGAGTGACGTGTTTAAGAAGCCCAGGGAAGTTGTTCATCGAAACACCCGCTTTGTGAAGGACCCTTTTAGCCAAGCTGTGAGCAAATCACAGCTCCAACAGGCTGCAGCCCTCAATGCTCAGGTTGGATAATCTTACTTCTTCTGACTAAAAAAACTTAGGCTCTGCCCCCTGGCGTGGTTCATCCACCAGGAGAGCTGTGTGTGCGTGCTGGATACAGCTGACTCACACCTTTCTCCACATGAATGGCTTTGTCTCTTTAATTTCAGTACAAACAGGGCAAAGTGGGACCAGATGGAAAAGAACTGATACCCCAAGAGTCTCCAAAAGTGAATGGATATGGATTTGTGGCTACCCCCTCTCCTGCCCCAGGTAAGAGGGTTTTCTTATTTTTCTGTTTTAGGAGGATTGCTACTGCACTTACTTTGATGCTCTGTCTGTTCAACACTGGGGTGTCATTACTGGGTTAGACAAGGAGATAAAGCCTTCTATCTGTGTGTATCTCCTGAGCTGGTGGCATTTTGTTTGCTGTGTATGGCAGCTTGATGTAGGGCTTAAATCCTAGTCCAGTAGAAGTCAGACTGTACTGAGAGGCTGCACAAGCTGCTGTGCCATTGCTCAGGAATCACCTGGAGCACGGTGAGCCTTCCTTGGCAACTGTGGTGCTGCAGCTGCTTGTTTTATCCCTGGGTGATGCCTTTCTAGAGGTTAAAGGTAAGAATTCAAGCATTAACCTTCCAATGAATTTAGGTGCTTATTCAAAATGAGGAGTGTTCATGTTAGTGTGTCCTGACTCAGTGATGGTTCAGCCTGGCTCAGAGGGATGTGGCATGTCTCACTTTTTTCTCAGTCTAACCCACTGTTTTCATCCAGGTCTTTCTAACTTCTTCTTTTGCCTGGGTGCACTTGTGTATTAGATTCCTTTGGTTCAGCTGTAGTAGCTGCAGGATGCTTTCATCAGAACAAGCTGATTGGTTTTTTCTAGCTGAAATGTGGTACCTGAATTTAGAGCTGTTCTTCACCAGCCATGCTGTTTCTCTTAGTTTTTTAGTCATTATGCCAAAAACTGAACATACTGGGACTCTCCCTCCAGAAAACCTGTAGGTGGTGTTTGGAATGCACCTCCTTTATCCCCTGTCAATGCCTTTTCCAAACCCTGGACAGCAGGATTTTCTAGCCAGAGATTTAATCAGGCTCTTAGAATCCATTCTGTAGCTATTGGCCAAGGCACAGGCACTGTTTGGTACAGGCTGGCCCCAAGGTGAACGAAGGTACCTTTGACTCTTACGTTTCTTAAGGTCTCTGCATGCTTTCGTACTTTTAAAGGATTTCCCCTTGTTAAAGGGGTTTTCATACAGTGGCAGAGGGTAAGACTAGTACCATAGAGGGAAAAATGAGTGTCACTAGGCAAAAGCTCACCAAATGGAAAAATACACATGGAAAGGACCATGCTTGGCTCTTGTAAGCGAGAGGGTGACACAGCTACAGGCAATCCTGGGAGTAAGGTTCCCTTTTAATGGGAACCACATGTTACTATTCACCTTGGCTGTGATTTCCTCTGCAGTGGAGGAAATAGTGTGTTGATGAATTTACTGTATTTCCTCATTTGCTTCTCTGTTCCTTTTTGTGATGAATAGACAGGCAAATGTCTTGCATGGGCATGACTTTAAATTTGTTTTTAGGTGTGAATGAGTCTCCCTTTATGACATGGGGTGAAATCGAAAGCACCCCTTTGCGTCTGGAAGGGTCAGAAACACCGTATGTGGACAGAACACCTGGACCAGCCTTCAAGGTATTTCATGTTAGGAAGTCAGCATCCCATTCTTTTTTTGGGGGGGGAAGGACTAGGAAGGGAAAGGCAAGTGAGTAAGTAATAGATTAACATGGTTGTGGAGTGTGACACATCCCTGGGTGGTGTTCCCAGTCCTTGAGATTAATAATCTAGTTTGTGCTTGGAGGGTGGAGGTGGGCATGGATCCACATGAAAGACACTTGGTGGAGGTACCTGAGCTGGAACACACACTGTTGGCAGGAAAATGAGATTCTGTATTTGGTGGTGGGCCCAGACAGAGGGGCTTTCAGACGAAGCTGAAGAGATGTTTGATTTCTCTGATTTTAATGTATGAATGGGTGGAAATTGTAGGATTTCCCTGTGCCTGGATCTTCTGGATATCACAGCCTGAGGCAGGTGTATCAGTTGAGAATAGGAAAGACACTCTGGCTTTGCTAATGGCACCTAACCCTGCATGCTACCTGCCTCCTGCTGGTGTCACTGAATATGAGCTGAGGCTCTTGAGTTTAAGAAAGGTGTAATTTGCTCTATGTGCCTCTGTTTTGTCAGACTGCAAAGCCTTTGACTGGTTCTCCTGCTGTTTAGCAATGTCTGTGTTTGCCTGAGAGCTGGCTGGCTACAGGCCAGGCAAGACACAGGTGACATTGTTTATCTAGGAGAGACAGCAGGAGGAAATGCCAGAGGTAATGGCTGCTTCCTTGACTGGACTGGTTTTACCATTTCTATTACTTGCTAAGGCAGACTGAAGGTCTCTGTGTCCTCTCTGGATTTTATATGGCAGCAGAGAGGTGCAGCCTGACCGGACTTCTCCCTGGTTTAGATCCCTGTGCAGTGGAATCCAGCTGTGAAGCTGCTTTGCCTCATTTTTGCAGCACTCAGGAGTGCCTTGGTGAGTGAACTATGTGATGTCTTTATAGATCCTGGAGCCTGGGCGCCGTGAGAGGTTAGGACTGAAGATGGCCAATGAAGTGGCAGCTAAAAACCGAGCAAAGAAGCAGGAGGCACTTCGAAAAGTGACAGAAAACTTGGCCAGGTGAGACTTCTGTTTTGACAGCAGACCTGGGGATGGGTGTTATCTGATGAGAACTAAATCAGCAGATGGAGAAAGGGAGGAATGATGGAAAGGAAGGATATGGAAGCAGGAAGAGGTATGCTCAGACTGAAAGTTTTTAGAAATTAAAATTTAGAAATTGAAAAACCTAATTCCTGAGGGAAGGTGGCTGTCCTTGAGACTCTCTCTTGTCAGCATTGCTGTTCTGCCGTACAGCCACCCAGCCATGCCTCTGGATCAATGTCTTACCTCTTTACGAAGAGCAGACATGGTAAGAGTTGCTTGGCTGGGTCACAGGAAGGACAGAACAGGCTCAAAGGAAAAGTCAGGCAGCGCCACTCAGGTGTGGGAGGGGTGTAGGAGGTTTCTCTGCCACTTGTCTCGAGATACAGACTGTATTTATCTGCATGCAGAATGGTCTGTAGGGGGAGTTGGATACTGAGCTTTTCCTGATAGAGGCAGGTCTTTTACTGTAAAGTCTTTTAAAACTGTTTGTTCTATTTCAGCCTCACTCCAAAAGGACTGAGCCCAGCAATGTCACCAGCTTTGCAAAGACTGGTAAACAGGACTGCAAGTAAATACACGGACAAAGCCCTGCGAGCCAGCTACACTCCTTCCCCAGCCCACACAGGAACTCCTGGTTACAAGACCCCGGCCAGTGGGCCTCAAACACCCCAGAGCACCCCACAGTCTAGGACAGTGTCTCAGACACCACTATCTCAGGATACTACATCCATCACGGACAATTTACTGCAGCTTCCTAAAAGAAGAAAAGCATCTGATTTCCTCTGAATATTCCAATCCCCAGGAAGGTGGTGGTGACCTGGCTGTGCTCAGCAGACTGGTTGTTGGAAACTGGGAAAATGGAGATAATTTTCTCTGTTTAAGATGGCCATGCATTTAAATTCATTTCTATACAGATATGTCTATTCAGAAGCAGGCTGAGCCTTCCTAAAAGGCTGAACTGGACTTTGTTCCAGCTTGTTAAACTTCTTTGAGTTTGTACTTTGCAGAAGAGGGGACACAGCTGTGTATACTGAGACATGACACAGAATTTTAGAGCGGTTCTCTTTAATTTGAACTTAAACTGATGCAGTTCACAAGTTAGACCAAGTTTGTGATCTTGTTAAAACCAGCAATCCTTAAGAGGATCCCTTTTCCTCCTCCACTCCTTATTCTTTTGTAGAATGGGGTTTGCCTTGCTGCTTTTGCTCAGGCTTTTCTTCATGTAGATTTTGGGCTTGCCCTCTTCTGCAGCTGGCAGAGAGGAAGGGACCAAATTTGTTTTTACAGCTGCTCTGTGTGTGACTCAAAGGACTTGATAATGTTGGTGATCACAACACAAGGGCTGGGGACAGTCCTGAGTCATCAACCAGGATGATGACAGTGCCATTCTGGAGGACAGAAGTGGTACTTCTGATAGCCACACTGGGGCTTTTGTTCGGTGTTTTCCTCCCATTCTTTGAAACTTTTGGCTGGTTCTTAGAATTGGGGAAAAAAGAAAAAAAAAAAAAAAAGGACAATTTTAACCATACATAACCTGCACTCAGAGCTGTGGTTACTCCAGTGTGAGCTGACCTCTGTGTGTGTGATGAGGCCTTTTGTGGTGTGATGCATCCTGGAGAAGCACCGTGCACCTTTTGGGAGGAAGCAGAAGTAGCCAGATGTGTACACTTCCTGCACCACGCCTGAGTACAAGACAGCCTGTGTAACACTTGGCAGTGTTGGCATTTGCTACAATCAGGTGATGTTTTGCTGAGGGAACATCCTTGGAAAGTCTTACGCAGCTCTTTGAGGAGTGTCAGCAGCCAACTCTAAGGTCTGGGGTGTTGAATGCTGTGTTTGTCTTGGTGGAGAACTTCCTCTTTCGTGGTTTCCCCTGCCACTTCCAAAACTCGTGTCCCTGACTCTGAAAAACCCTTCAAAGGGACTTGGTTTTTATAGTGCACCTTGTAAAAATAAATTGACCAACATGGCATTTCTAGGAATCATGACTCAAGAAGTTACTCATTTTTGCCTTTTTAGTCCAGAAATAATTGAAGGCTGTTTTGCCTTTAAGGAAAAATGTTATTCTCAGCTACTCCTGAATGAATGTGAAAGGAATCCATTTACTAAAGTTTCCATGCTTTCAGAGATGTTCTTTAAGAACTGAACTGGCTAAATATCGATCAAATTCTCAAGTAATTTCAAATACGAATTATTTATTTCATAGTGAAATGCTTATCTCCATTAAACATAGGAGCTCTCTGTTAGGGTATGCCGGCAGATGGTCAGGCCCTGGTCTGGAGTTTGGGTCAACTGAGGGAACCAGGAGCAAGAGGTAGATGTGGGGTTCCAACCCGTTTGTGGGTGTGGGAGCACTCTCTTCTGAGTGTGGGGTGCATGTGAAGACTGGGCAGTGTTGGAGGGACAGTGGATGGGGTGCACACATGGGTCAGGAGCAGGATGTGATGGCATTTCAAACTGGTTGTACTCATATCAAGGTGTAGGCTGGAATAATAGAAAGGGGAATGTGATCTCTCAGAGTGGTTAGTTCCGTGTTGTGCAATTCATGCCTAAAAGCAGATTGCATTAAATATCCTGTGGATGGTGTTGGTTTTGTGTTTGCCCTCAAGTAAATTAACCTAGAGACAGCTGTACTGAAATCACAGTCTTGATTCTGTCACACTGAAGGGCCTTCACGTGGTTTCTGGAACTGTAATTTGTTTTCAGTTGAATGCTGTAAAACTGGATCTCTTGAAGGGGCTGTAGTGCTCTTCAGATCGGCTGTTCCTGTAATGCCTGCTGTAATGTCTGGTCTCTGCTTCCTGCTACTGTTCAGCCCTTGCTATCTGTAATTAGGGAATCCGTAAATTCTTTGTTGCCAGATATTTTTGCTGCTGTAGCAGTGGCAGATAATGTGCTTTACAGGGCCAAATCCAGTGTGAAAAACCATCTTGGTTCTTGATGACTTGTGATTTTTTTTTTTCTCTCACAGTTTTCAGTAGGTTATTTTTCTTGTGGTGTTCTGGTATTATCTGCATTTTCCTGTGTGCAAGGTCCAAGCATGCTTCCTCCCTCAGCCAGAATAGCACGTGGAGCTCTCCTGATGCCTGCAGAGGTGGCTGGTGGTGAGCAGTGGTGGCCATGGGGCTCTCCTGGAGCCTCAGTGGACCTGGGGCCATGTGGTGTGATGTGGGGCTATAACACCACATCCAGAGCCTGTGGGTGCTTGCCTGTGGAGCCTGGGCCTTGGATACTCACTCTATGCAGGAAAAAAGATGAGACCACAAGAGATTTGTGTTCTGATAACTCTTATCACTGAGCCCTTCACCTTCAGGGCCAGGAGGTTTTCTCTGGGCAGGAGCTGCAGCTTTTCACTCACCCGAAAACAGGTTCCGTTAAGGACTGTGGGTCTCCAATGCTTTCTACTTCCCTGATTATTTAGCTGAGAAGGGAAGTTGTGGTTAGAGATACTTTGTTGTTTTGGAGGATTGGGCTATTTATCTGCAAAAATAGAGGAAATGGATCTGCTCACTCAGGGGAGTGGGAAATGAAGCAATTCCCACTTCCTCATATTTACATTTGCTGCTGGCCCAACAAGAGCTGGCTACAAACCCCAGCTCAGGGTCAGGCCAGGCCAGAGCCCGGTTCAGCCAGGAGCCCCTTCCCTCCACCTCCCCTGGCCACAGCAGCACAGGTGCTCTGCACTTGCTGGGTAGAGAAATGCTCATTCCCAGTAGGAAATTAAATGCCTGGGACTTCCCACAAGCCCTGGGAAGAGGTGCTTTGTGTGTTTTGACCATCGTGCTCCATCCCCTTGTTCTGGGGGCTGTCTGACCACAGATACCCTCAGACACAGCCCCTGGCACCCTCTGCATGGGGGCTGCTGTGGCCTGTGGGACAGGGCAGCGCTGCCTCACACCTTCCTGCGGCACTGGTGATCCCAAAACAGTGGGATACTGGGCCATTTGCTGCCTGATTGCTCCAGGATGTTGGTGGGTGTGGGGCTTGCTGGGCACGTTCATGTGCTTCAGACCCTCCTCTGCTCAGAGGTGTGGGCTGCTGAGGGATGCAGCATGCCTTTCCTTGGGACAAAAACCAGCGACAAGCAGCCTGTGCGCTGTTCTCATGGTGGAGACGTTATAAATATTTATTTATGCACCATCATGTATGATGTAATGCCCAGGCCCTGGGTGTCATGGGTTTTGGGGTGGATGAGGAATGCCCTGGATCAGCCCAGGGCTGGCCTGTGAGGCTGTGCTGCAGGAAGGCAGGCTCAGAACAGCCTGTCCCCACAGCACCCCATGGGAGGAGCAAAGCTGGGGTGTTTGATGCTCATGCTTTTTGCTGGAGTATGTTGTCAGGCTTTGGGTCCCCACTCAGATCATGACAGCACATGGGAGTTGGCAAAGTGGGTTTTGGCCTAAATTTTCAGTGTCCTGCTGCTTGCTGACGCACTCCAGAGGGTCCCCAAGTGCATGTCCCTGGCCACACAGTGCTCCCAGGGCTCACAGCTCCAAGCTGACACTGCTACACCAGCTCCAGGGAGCTCTTGGCAGGCACGAATTTCCACTGTCACATTAAACTTCAAATATAGGTTTGGAAAGGACATCTCCCTGGTGCTGCTGGTGAGCCCAGCAGCAGCTCCCAGGGGCCCAGAGGTGGCGAGTGCTCCAGAAATCCCACAGAAGCCCTTATTCCCTGTCTGCAGGTCGGCAGCTGGCACATGGCCTGGGCAGGGCTGAGGGGGAGCAGGAGTATCTGTACATCCACCAGGAATACCCCTGAGGGAAGTTTGTTACTGAGTATGGTGAGTAACTGGTATTAACACAGAAAGGGGGAGTGTGTAAAACTGGGTCAAAATGATCCTTATTGGAATTTCAGTGTTTTTATTTGAGCACCTCAGACTGGAGCAGAAGAGTGGAGAACACCTTGTTGTAAACAAAAATTAAAAAATTACAAAAATGTCCCAGGCAGCTTCCAAGGTTTTAACCCTGGATACGATTATACTGAAAAGCGGGAATCCCCTGCAGAGAAAGGTGATGGCTCTGCTCACCCCAGCAGCCACTGTGCCAGGTCCCCGTCTGTGCTCGTGTCCTGGTGCTGCCCAAACACTTCCAGTTGTCAGAGGAAATTCCAGATCTTTTCGGGAAGTGGGTGTTGATGCTAAAAGTGCCTTTTAACCCCAAACACCACCTGGGCTGACCTCCCTCCAGCACCCGGAGCACCATGGCACTGTGCCACTGCCTCCTGCCCAGGCTGGGCTGCTGGCAGGGACAGCCACCACCCTGCCCCAATGACTGCAGCAACACCCAGGGTCGAATTCCTACAGGCACCTGTCACTTGCAGGGCCACCGAGGATGACCTTTCTTTACGAATTTCCACTCTGGAAATGCCACCCCTGCAGAGGTGTGAGAACAGGGACCGTCTCACCCCACCCTGGGCAGGGAGGACCAGAGTAGTGAAGAGGCAAATGATGGTCGGCCTGGGAGCCCGCTGAGACAGGGTGGTGGCACGGCAGGGATGGGAAAGGCCATCCTGGGGGACAGAGGAGGCTGCTCTGGAGGGGATGGAGGCGACCGGCACTCCTGCTGGGGACAGGAAAACCAGGACAAATGGTGAGGAGTGTGATGGAGCCGTGGTGATTCTCCCTGAAACAGTGGAATGCTGTCCTGGAGGAACAGAGGGAACGGTGGAGGCTGTCCCGGGGAACACGGAGGGGACAGTGGGGTCTGTCCCAGGGACACAGAAGGGGCACTATGGGCTGTCCCAGCGGCACGGAGGGGACA